>VXAD01005714.1:419029-431370 GCA_013399195.1 Dicrurus megarhynchus
GGAATGAAGGAGATGGGGATGCAGGGAGTGCAGGGGATGCAGGGAATGCGGATAGGGAAGCTGGGCACCGGGACTGTCTCCCGTTCCTCTGGAGCCAGGCTGAGCTGCCTGGGAGGAGGGTGGGGAGGGTTTGTGTTGGGGGTGGGGGCCAAGAGGAAGCAGCCATCAAACTGCTCCCTGCGCAGCTCCTGCCACCCCGGCAGGCGCAGGCCCTGCGTGCAGAACAAAGCCTTCCATTTGCAAATCAATAAAAATAAACGTGCAGCGAGGACGCAGGAATATTTTACCATAAATCTCCATAAAACCTCAGCAGTGCCGAACGTGACGGCAGCTCCGGAGCCTCTGCCCGGCTCTGAGCAGGTGCTGGGGATGGTGGGTGATGCCCCACAGATCCCACCGGGCCAGGGAGGGGATGGGAATGGGGGAAGCCCCCCAAACCCCATCTCAGCCCCAAAAGAGGCACCACAAGTGGGTGGTTTTTGGCTGTCATCACCTGAATCCCAGAATTTTTCCACAGTGCAAAATGTGGTGCCATAATGGGGGAATGATCAGGGAAAACACTCTGGTCTCTCCCAGAGCATTTCCAGCTGGGCATCCCCCTCCTTGCCGGGCTCAGCACCTTTCCTGTGTGGAACGGTGCTCCCTGGATGCCAGCGAGGGACGTTGGGTCAGAAACAGCTTCTCTTTGCTGGGAAATTCCAACATTTCCCATTTTTCTTGGTTTCAGTTTCATTTTTAATCCCACAGCAAGACTGGGAACCCCCTTGAGATAGTTTGGAAAATCAAACCCTCAGCACAGGTTTCTGTTCCTTGCCTTGTAAAGGAGGAGACACCAGCAGAGAACATTGGGACAGCTGAACCCAAGGCTTCCATTTCCAACCTAAATAGCTGGGGAATTGTCCTGTTAAAACACCAGCTATCTGGGTATTCCCAGAGAACATTCCCATATCCAGCTTTCTGCCAAACACCAACTCCGTTGCTGATGTCACCTGTCCTCACCCCCAGTTCACTGCTGGGAAACTGAGGCATGGCACCATCAGCTGCTTCTGTGGCTCCAGATCGCACTCCTGGGCTGAGGGCCAGGCAGGGATACTGGGATCTGGGCAGGGACACTGGGATCTGTGCTGGAGGAGAAGGAATGGCCTTGAGACCTGCTGGGACATTCCCTGGGGCTGCAGGGGACAGGGCCCTGTGCTGGGGTGACACTCACTCGCCGCTCTCCCTGCTGCGCTCCCATTAACTGCCCTTCCTCTCCCTCTTCCTCCTCGATTGGGACATCTGGCAGGGAGCTGCTCTGGAACTTTAATTAGGGGATTTTACAGCAAAACTGCCCCCAGACAGGCACCCCTCAACGTCACAGCAGAGATGTCCCCAAGGTGGCATCTTCACCAGCATTCCCTGGACACCCCACAGAGACTGGAGATGCGCAGGGGGACTCAGGCTGGGGCTGGGCTGGGCAGAGCTCGGCCCTTCCCACACCCCCGGGACCCCAATTCCCGCCTCCCTCCCGGCAGAGAGACACAACCCCCTGGAAAAAGCTCTGAAACTCCGAACCCTTTAATCAGGCTCCTTCCTCACTGCTCCTCCGCTTTTCGGCTGGAAATGACCCAAGAGGGAATTGAAACATTTTGTTTCATTTTGAGCAAAGCATTTTGTTTGATCTGAAACAACACGGGCTTGGGGAGAGGGAGAAGGGGTCACTCCGGCAGCCGGGAAACAGGTCCTGGCAGCTCCAATCAACCCAGTTCTGTTCCTGGGTTTTCTGCCGGGGCTGGGAGGCAGCAGGAGAATCAAAGAGGGGGGGATGCCCACCTGGAGCATCCCAGGATGGGGCAAAGAGCTGCTGTGCTCCAGGAAGGATGCACAGCTGTTCTTCTGGCTGAACCCTGTGCTCAGTTTTGGGGTTTTCTGGGCTCGGTGGGATTTGTCCTTAGGTAAGAAGGACCCAAGCAGGATCATCCAGCACTGGGTGAGGTGACTTCACCCGCAGTGTCCCTGTGTGTGCCCCCGGGCTCTGCTGCCAGGCTGGAGCTGGCAGGGACAGGTCAGGAAGGACACCAAAGCCTCGTGTCCCAGTGAGCTCAGCCGCTCTCCCCCCTCCCGGAGCTCCCGTGTCCCCACATCTCTGCACCCTCTGAGCAGGGTGGTCCTGCAGCCTTGCTGGGCTGGGGCTGGGTGGGTGCTGGGGCTGGGTGGGAGCAGCCACATCCCTCCCTCCTCTCCCGCTGGGCCCAGGGCCAGGCGTCTGTGAGTGATGGGCAGCAGAGCCTTTATCAGCCCAACTTTGTCCTCTCTTCCGGCCCAGGAATTGCTCATGAGCTATTTGTGAAGTTTTTGACTTTAATTGTTATCCTAAATTATTCATCAAATCGTTTCAATAGCCAGCTCTCGGGCCAGATTCCATTTTCTAGGAGCTGTTTCCGGGCCTGCTCCTGGCAGGGAACTCACGGCTGAGCAGCCACGGAAAGGGAATGCAAACAGGGATGTGAAACACAGGGAAACAACTGCGGGAAGCACGGAGGGAGCTGTCAGACTGAGCTGCTCTGTGCTCAGGCAGTGCCCAGCCCGCGTGGCCACCCTGCCCAGCACCTCCCAGCCCTGCCCAGCACCTCCCAGCACCTCCCAGCCCCGTCGCTGCAGCCAGTGGATCAAAGCAGATCCCTCCCTTCAGGTACCAGGAGCTGGAGAACTGGGGCTGGAACCAGGTGAGCTCCAAGATCCCCCACCAGCCCAGAGCATTCCATGGTTCTGCCGGAGTCCAAACCCACCCGAGGTCCCACGGGCACAAACTCAGGCCGTGGCCGTGACAGAGCCAAGGTGAGACTGAGGAGGAGGCCAAGGACTGACCCTGTCTGCTCCGGGGATAATTTATCTCCCAAAGCCAGCTCAGGTTTCCTGGCTTCAGTGCCGCTCTTGAAATTTATGGGTTGAGAAAGTTCTTGGAGCCCAAATCCCTTGCCCTGTCACCTCTTCAACCTTGTGTTTATCAAGACACGAGTTCCTCTTCCTCCCACCCTTTGTTTCAGCTCTTGGAGCACAGAGCTCAGTCCTGGCGCTGCCCAGGCCGTGTGAAGGTGGGATAAATCCTCCCTGTCCCCTCCTTGTCCCCACTCCTCTCTTTATGTCCCCATTTTCCTTGTTCTGCTGTGACATCCTTCTCTTTCCAGCTCCACATTCCCTGCTGCTTCCCTGCTCTCTGTTTCACTCTCTTATCTCTGCAAAATGGGCATCTTTGAGCCTGGGAGTTGCCACGGCGACAGGAAAATCGTGGTGACATTGGGACGCGTGCTGGATTGGTGTCCTGCACATCACCCATCAGCACCTGGGGTGTTCCAAGGCTCTCGGGGCAGGGAGCGGCCACGGGGAGTGACGGGCTCAGGGAGGGCATCCCCCGTCACAGGAGAGGAGTTTCTTCCTGTTCCATTTGTTATTGTCTTCACTGGGAAAAAAATATGTCCAGGTTTCTTTGCAAAGAGTTTCCCTGTCTCACGGATTTTCAGTCACCTGCGGAGTAAGAAGCAATTTAGTGGGATCAGCAGGGAACCTTCCAGGCTTGAGCAGCAGGAAACAGAGGAGGGCAGCAAGGTCCCTGCTGGGAGAGGAGGCGGTTTCAGGACTTGGATGAGGATTGCAGGGAATGTCCAACCCCGAGCGTGAGGGGAGCCCAGGTGAGGGGGTGGGAGACGCTCAAGTGCCAGGGATTTGTGAAGGAGGCTTATAAAAACGCTGGAAGTAATGAAAGGAGAGAAGAATGACCAGGAGAACAGAGCAGTTTATTCCAGGAGGAGCGCCATGGCTGCGGAGGAAAGAGAGGAGGAAATCTGAGAGAGTTCAATAAAACCGTGGACAATCGAGACGAGGTGAATTAGAAGAAAATATTCCCATTGTCTCGGAACACAACCCCCACAACTCCAGGACATCCCATAAAGTGACGCAGCAGCAGATTTCAATCAGATCAGAGGAAGTCTTTTATCGCAGGGCCCAGATGCCGAGGACAAGGCCCCCACCCCAAGACAGCAGCGGGAGAAGGGCTCCTGCAAGCAGCGATCCTGAAAAACCCCCTGGCTCGGGAAATCCCTGGATCTGGCAGCTGCCAGGGGCTGAAGGACTCACAGGGGAGGGGGGTGGCTGGGCACACCCCACTCCTGGTGCTGCACCCTGGCAAACATCACCGGCTGCTGCCGCCAAGGAGACACCTCTGGTCCAGGCGTGTGAGACCAGTGAGCCACCAGAAAAAAAAGAGGAAGGACAAACAAAATCCAACCCCAAATGCCAACAGCTTTGCCAAACCACGGGAGAGCTGCTCACTAACTCCAGGAGACTGAGCACACTCACCCTGGGACATGTCCCTGCTGCTCAGCCAGGGATGAGGGGGGAAAGAGGCAGCCTAAAGTCTCTCCTTTACCAGAGAAGGGGGAGGAAACAAGACCCAGGAGGATGGGTCTGGAAAGGGAAAGACACATCTGCCGTGGATGGTTTTGCTCCAGCTGGGCTCACAGCAGCCTCTTGCAGAGGACACACCAGGCAGTTCTCAGCAGTTATTAAAATGGGATAAAAATCCCCTCCCGTTAATTCTGCTGGCTGAAAGCTCCAGATCGATGCACAGAGCTGGCCCTGCTTATTTATTTATTTACTCCCAGCGTGGTCCTGGCTGCACAACGATGGAAATTGGGATGTGCCAGGGGAGGAGAAGCTTTTGGGGGGAAGAGGCAGCTTGGGATGCAGAGCAGGGAGTGGGGAGCATCCCAGTGACACAGAGCTGGACCATCCCTCTCGCTGGGTTCAGGCTCCCTCCAGGGACCAGTTTGTTCCTCGTGTGGTCCCGATGGAGTTTGTGCTTGGGAGAACAAGGAGCACTTCAGCACAGCCAGGTCGGTTTCCCAGCCCAGCCTGTCCCCAAATGCCTCCTCCCTCTTGTTCTCCCTGCACCCAGCCGCCACCATCCCGAGCCACGGCCACACGTCCCAGACGGATGCACAGAGCCAGCCACACTCAGCTCCTTCCCACGCAGTTTCAGAGCCGCTCTGCTGGAGTTTCCCGAGCTTTATTTAGCTCTGCCAGGCTGCTTTTGTGGAGTTGAGTAATTGCTGTTTGTTTATCGTGGAGTGGGTGTCGATAGCTGGGTCACACCCCGCGTGCTCCCGCTCCAAAGGAGCCGTCTGATCCATTCAATTAAAATTTCTCCTGATGCTTTAATCGTTTCAGGAATTTCTCCTTCTGAGGGAGGTTTCTTGTACCTTTAGGAGCGCAGATCTGCGAAGGAGGTGGACGGGGCTCAGGCCGTGCCACTAAAATCAGCAAAACTCAGTCCTGCACCCCTGATCTTGTTGGCCCTTGAGGAAGTGACTGTGGGGAACTGGGTGGTGGTGCTGGGTCCATGGGTGGACTTGATGATTTCAGAGCTCTTTATATGATTCCATGATTCTGTCATTCTGCACAGTCCTGTCCAGTCCAGCCTGGAAACCCCTGGATCCCCCCAAAGTTTGGGCTCAATGTTCTTTGAGGTCTTTTTCAACCAAAATGATTCTGTAATATTCCCACCCTGGAGGAATTCAAGCAAACCCTGCTGGTGATAGGAAAAGCAAAGAGTGCTTCAGCAGAGCCAGGACTCGGAGAAGGGAAAAGCCCTTTCCCCAAGGCAGCTCACCCGACACCACCCCGACATCGCCTGCTCCACGGCCGGAGCCAACAATAACTCCATCGGATAAACCCCAGCTCCTGATGGCTAAAGCAGCATCCGAGCTGAGCTTGGGAAGTGGTGAAATGAGGGATGAGTACATCAGGGACCAGGTTTGGAAAAAAGAGAAGGAAAACTCATTCTGCAGCCATTCAGTGGAGGGAGCAGCTGTCCCTGCGCTCCGAGGGAGCCAAGCACCAGCTCCACTCGCTGGCACATCCCGCCTGCTCCAGTCACTCCTTCCAGCCTTTCCCACTGACAAGGCTGTGGAACAGATTGCTGTCACCAGCTCAGAGCTGAAGGGAGGGGGGAGCCATGTGGGGAGCAGGTTGGAAAAGAAAAAGCCATCAAAAAATCCATGTAAACCAAAAAAAGCCTTTCCCTCAGCCAGGGCCCTGTGGATGGGTTCTGAGTGTGGGTGAGCTCTGGGTGTGGATGGGCTCTGGGTGCGGGTGGGCTCTGAGTGTGGGTGAGCTCTGAGTGTGGGTGAGCTCTGAGTGTGGATGGGCTCTGGGTGCGGGTGGGCTCTGGGTGTGGGTGAGCTCTGGGTGTGGGTGGGCTCTGGGTGTGGGTGAGCTCTGGGTGCCAGCGTGTGCAGGGCACGGGCAGGATGGGGAGCAGATGGGTGCTGAGCAGAGGCTCCGGCAGGGCCGATGGGTGCCCGGCAGAGCCTCCCAGCACCAGTCCGGCCGAGCAGCAGCCAAAGCTTTGGCAGGCTGGGTTCGGGTCCCGCGGGGCTGCTGTGACATCTCCCCTTGTGCCTGCACAGAGGGACCAGATCCCAGCGGGGCAGCAGCGGGACAAGGCAGGAACCGCCTGTATCCATGTGAGGAGCACAGGGAAAAAACCATGACCATGACCACCATGACCACCACTGTGACCACAACCATGACCACGACCATGACCACGACCATGACCATGTCCAAGGCCACATCCACATCCACGCTGGCCATGTCCACCGCAGCCACCACCACCACCATGACCACCACGACACCGTGCAGAGCCCAGCTGCACTGAGATCCAACTTCTACCAGCTGGGAACTTCACTAGGTCCATTAATTAAGCTCATTGTGCCACCTCCTCATCAGGCCGGCCTGGGGGATGTTAGCAGGATTGTGGGGCAGGACCCTGTCCCTCAGCTTCCATGGGTGCTGCAGAACCTCCACGGTCCCAGCAGTGTCCCAGGCAGCTCAGAACGGGAGGCTCTGATGAAGGACCTTTCCCAAATCCCTAGAAAGGGATGCTCCATGCTCATCCTAGTCCCTGCAGCTCATCCATGTGGTTCTTTTATCCATTTATCCCAGGAAAACCAGGCCCAGCACCTCAACTTCCCCCGCACTGCCCGGTTCCTACATGACAGCTTGGGTTTTGTTTATGCTCAGGCTACATCGCTCTTTTTTCTCTCTAAAATCCGGGCCATTTATTTGAAATAAACCCAGTGATTTAACATGGGAACAAAATCCCAACCCCTGTGGCATCGAGTTTCAAAACATTTGGGTTATTTGAACATTTCTGTCACTTCCAGCAGGGTAGGAACTGCTGGAGTTTAACTCACACTCACACATGGGTTTATTTCTCTCATTGTGTGTTTCCGGGTAAATTTGGTATTGGGGAAATAAAACTTGTCAAGCTTGATCTGACACTCTCCAATCCCAAAATTCCTCTGGGACTGGCTGGGTGGGCACACACCACCTCCACAGGGAGAGGAGGACTCTGGCTGGAATCCCAGGCTGGTGGTAGCATCTCTGCTCCCAGCCAGCACAGCTCAGCATCCCCGGGATGAAGGTGCCAGGACGAACAACCCCAGCTCAGCATTCCTGGGATGAGGGTGCCAGGATGAACAACCCCAGCTCAGCATTCCTGGGATGAGGGTGCCAGGATGAACAACCCCAGCTCAGCATTCCTGGGATGAGGGTGCCAGGATGAACAACCCCATGACACAGCCCAATGCCCTCTTTACAGGGAAGCTGTGAGTGTGTATCTCCTGTGGCACCTTCCCTCAGAGGTGGCTTTAACACAACGCCGTGTCTGGATTTGGGATTGATGGAAAGGTCAGCTGGATCAGTGGTGATTAGCTGGAAAGGACCTACAGAGCCCGTTGTTTGCTCTGGGTTAATGATCCGGCTGCTGAGCCAAGATTCCCTTGAACCACTTGAGAAATGAAAGGACAAACAGCCGGCACTGGGATTAGAGCAGGAATCCCGACACCTGCCGGAATTCCAACACCTGCGGGAAGGCAGCGGTGCCAGGCTGGCCTGTGGTAGTGTGGCTGGGATCCATCTGCCAGCAGGAAAAGAGGGAAGAGGGAGCAAAGGGGAGTTGAGCACAGGAAGGAAAAATGGGAACAAGGCCCAACAAAACCCTGCGGCTGGAGGGGAGGCAGCGATGGGAGCGGGAATTCTGACATTCCTCTGGAGAACTGAAACACCTCCCGGGGGTGATTTTAATGCGGAGCATCTGAGAAACAGCTCGAGTGGCCTCAAGCTGCACCAGAGGAGGTTTAGATCGGATTTGGGAACCTTTTCTCCACAGAAAGTGTTGCAAAGCTTTGGACCAGGCTGCCCAGGGCAGTGGTGGGATCACCAGCCCTGGAAGCGTTCAAAAACCCCGGGAATGTGGTGCTGGAGGACACGGGTTAGTGATGACCATGTGCTGCTGGGGTCATGGTTGAACTTGATGACCTTAAAGATCTTTTCCAACATGAGTGATTCCATCAATCTATAAATCCACTTTCGCAGGCTTGTGGCTGACACCTATCCCCCGCACTGGACATGGAGCACAGTAGGATTTGGGATGGACAAGGACGTCCTGGGGGTCCTGCAGGACTGAGCTCCCAGGGCTGTCCCAGCTTCATTCCTTAAACTCAGTGGGGGTGCAGGGGTTGCCTGGCTGGCTTTGAACAATTCCCAGGCAGCCCCATCCTCCCGGAGCTCATGGATAGGAGATCAATAATTCATACTGAGCACAGGGTGAGGATTCTCCCAAACCCACCAGTGGGATTTCAGCTGTCACCCAAACATCAGCTGTGGCATCTTCCCACCTCTCCTTCCAGATTTCCTTCAAAAGCTTCATTTAGATCGAAAATGATATTTTCAGCATGTTAATTAAGTCCTAATTGCTGATTAGAAACATATTTACTGAGGTCTACCAACTATGGAACAAGTGATGTCTTACTACTCCCTCCTTCCCGGGATTCAGACCTGCGGAGAGGCTGTTCCAGTGAGGAATTGGCGTGTGGATGATGTGCAGGCAGCAGGCACGGAGGAGCCGCTCTCCCAAATGGGAGCAGACAGCTCGTTATGTTAATGAGATGCCGGCTGATGATGAGGAACACATTGATAAGGTTTGGGACAGATAGGGATCTCCTGTGCTCAGTAGCTGTGAAACCTCAATCAATGTGTTTCTCATCAGCAGCCGCCATCCCCTGCACATAAATAACATTCCCGACGTGGAGAAGAGCCGCAATTCCCAGAAGTTAATAAGGAATCCCAGCTTCCCCACCTCCCGTTCCGTCCCTGCCGCAGCAGGAACCCCGGGATGGGGCTTTGCCACTCTCCCGCCGCCCACGTCGGTTCCCGGAGCCCCCACGGAGACCTGGGCCTGCTCCAGGGGCATCCAGAGGAGAGCTCTGGGCCACTTGGGTTCCCTGAGTTCTGTATTCCATGAATGCCAGTATTCCACGAACCCTCACGTGGTTGTTTCGAGGTCTGAGAGCCCCAAAGCTCTCAGGACAGTCTCACTGGAGGATGTCCCTCTCTCCTGAATTCCAGCAATGCCTTTCCAAGGTTTTCCATGATGGAGAAGGCAGGGATGTGCCCAGTGCCTGGCTGGCTGAGGGATGGGGAGCTGGTGTTCTCTGCCACTCAGCCTGGACAGGCACTGATTTCTCCTGGAAATCCTTCACCTTCCCTCACCAGTGTTCCAAACTTCAAAGCCTCCCCTCTGTCTCCACTACCTTCAATCCCCCACCTTTCCTGCCAGCTGTTTCCTCTTCCTGGGGGTTTGTGCTCAGCTCTGACCATCATTAAAAAAATATATATAAATAGATGGACATTTGACCAAAATTACTACCTTAAGAAAGAGCAGCTTTTTGGCTGATTCATAAATTTTGATTAAAGAATTTCCTGGTTTCATTCTCACTCCTCCACCTGGTTCTTCCTCAGCAGCCTCGGGGCCATCAGCCTTTCCCCACAAACAAAGATTCCCCTTCGTTAGCAAGAAACCTCATTTAGCCTCATCAAATGCTGCTTCAGCACAGCAGTTAAATCTTTAGGCAATGCTACCTCTCTGCCAGAATTTCATTCCCAAAAATAAAAGAGGCCAGAGGAAAATTTCTTCCCTGGGAGAAACCCTCTGCTCTGTGATGGGTCTGTGCTCGAGAGGATGGGGACAGGGAACAAGGGGGAGGCCGATGCCAAGGGACAGGCTCAGGAGGAGCAGATGAGGATGAAGTCAGGAAGAAAGAAGAGACCAAAAAGGCACTTTTTTTTGGAAAAAAAGGAAATCAAGAAGGCTGAGAGCAGAGCGGGTGACACAGGGTGCTCAGCCCACACCTCGTGAATGCCACAGAGGGGCAGGCAGGGAATTGCTTTATTATTATTTTTCCTTTCAGCTTTCTTCCCTCCTTTTATCTTTGATTGTGAAACAAGCTGATTTTAATTAAAAAGCCTTCCAATTAATGCTGCCCTGGAGTTTTCATTTCCTGGGCTTCGGTAATTTGCCAGCCCAGGTTTGGGAGGTTTTGTGCTCCTTTTGGGGAAATAAATAACAACAAGCAGGATGAGTCGGGAAGAGGAGCAGGATGAGTTGGGAAGGGTGGCTGAAGGCAGGAGAGGGGTGGCTGTGCCGGGGGGACCCCTGTCCCTGTTTAGGGGACTTTCGTCCCTGTTTGGGGAGACGGGAGGGGCAGGGGGCTGCACGGGGCGATCCCTCCCTGCTCGGGCTGAGGGCACAGCCACACCTGGCACCTGCCATCCTCGCTGGGCTCTGCAGGCACACAAAGGGCAGAGGTTTCCCAGTGACTCCATCAGAACATGCCCACTGTCCATTGATTTCCCACCGCCTGCTCAGGAGAGAGAAGCAGCAGGAATTGTCCAGGTTTTGGGGCTCCAGCCCTTCCCTGGAACATCCGTCATCCCCTCTTTGCTGACCAATGACCCCCCGGGCAGCGGTGGGGGTGAGTTCTCCTCTTCCCTGGGATGAAGCAGCAGGAATCATCCAGGATTTGGGGCTCCAGCCTGTCCCCTGGTCCAACTACCGTCCCCTCCTTGCCGACCGGGGTCCCCGGAGCAAGAGCAGGGTGAGTTCTCCTCTTCCCCGGAGCTCCCGGAGCCGCAGAGGTGGCGGAGGGAGCCCGGACTGAGCTCCTGCGACACCGGCAGAGCGGCCGGAGGGGACGTGGGACCTCCGGACCCCTCGGGCACATCCCTATCTCTCACGCACACGCCCACAGCTGCACGTGGACAAAAGCCCCAGGAAAAGAAAAGGAAGAGAAGCTTGTGGAAAGCCTTTATTATCCTCAATCCCATCTATTGTTAATGGGATCGTGAGTAGGGAGTGTTTGGAGAATTCATTTGTGATAAATATTTATACCCCGTGTTTTTGGGCTGTTATCTGCAGAGTGCGCCTGTTTGATCTGGTGTCGGGCTTTCTTTAGGTCATTTACATCCCCTTTCGGAGCGGCGCTTGTCCGATAGCTGCTATCACATAATTAAGTTTCTTTTGCTTATCCCTAATCCTGTCAAACCACCTACTTATCTCTAATTTCCTGTCCATTACCCTCCCTGGGGGAGCTTAGATCTCTAACGCAGGACAGGGACGGCTCCGAGGGCCCCGCCGGAGCTCCCAGCCCGGGCTGGCAGCTCCCAAACAAGCTGTGACGAGCCCTGCTGGGGCCATTTCTCATGCTGGGGACAAGCCACAGGCTGACCCGCAAAGCTGGAGAGCCCGGGGCTGTGCTGGGCAGCGATTTTGGGATCACTTAAAAACAAAAGGCTGCAGCAAACCTACGGGTTTTTGAAATCCTTCATTGGTTTTATGTCCCTCCCGCCGGGCCTGGGATGGAGCACACCTTGGCATTAACGGGGCCGCCCCGGCTGGAAATCTGAGCTCCGCAGGCAGCTCCCCGTAAATGCCAGTAGGACACGGGTCAGGGGACAGGAGCTGACACAGCAGAGCCAGGCAGGGCTCGGCTCGGCCCCTAAGAAGGATTAAACCTGATCTGAGTGACAGAGATCCCAGCAAGGGGACCTGCATGAAGAATTTATGTTCTGTGCCCATCCAGATGACAAAACCCGGCTAGTCTCAGCCTGCTGAAAATGGCCAAACACAGCCACCTTTTATCCCTCGGAAATCTGCTGAACAACTCCCGCGGGCGCTCCCAGAGGGCACAGCTCCTCCGTGGCCTCCGCGCTGACCGGTCACCGTCCCACGGGACCGACACTTGGCAGGGCTGAGACCGAGCCCTTCCCCTGGCCCTGCCTAAAATCCACTGCTTCCTGCCGGCCTTTTTCCCAGCTATTTATAGAGCAGGGCTGACCAGGTGCCCCTGTGAGGAGCTTTCCCCTGGGAAAGAGCCGCCTCCGTGCCTTGCCAAGGCCTCGGTGGGACAAACACTGCCCCAGTGCTCCCAGTGCCACAGCACAGCCCTGCCTGGCTGTGCGAG
>VXAD01005715.1:2583-20015 GCA_013399195.1 Dicrurus megarhynchus
TCCTAAAGGGAAACGGTGCCGCGCGAGGTCCCTGGGGCGCCGGGAGTAATTTCGGGTTCCTCCGCAAGGTTTCCATGAGGTTTGGAAGGAGAGGGGCTCCGTTCTTGCCCGCCCCCCAGCCCCCCAGCCCCCGGTAATTGTATTTGCGGTGCCGCAGATGGTGCCGGCTCCGCATCCGCGCTATAAAGAAGATGGATCGCGGCGTGCGGAGGCAGCGAGGGGACAGCGGCGCTCGCCTCCATGACGAGCGTTATCCATCAGCCCTTTACAAGGCAGCGGGAGCCGGGACAATAAGGAATTGCCCGGCAGGTAAAGCGTGTCCCAGCCAGATTCCCTGCCCCCAGAAAAATTCCTTGTCCCCAGCCAGATTCCTTGTCCCCAGAGAGATTCCGTGTCCCAGCCAGATTCCCTGCCCCCAGAAAAATTCCTTGTCCCCAGCCAGATTCCTTGTTCCCAGAGAGATTCCGTGTCCCCAGAGAGATTCCTTGTGCCCAGAAAAATTCCCTGTCCCCAGAAAAATTCCTTGTCCCCAGCCAGATTCCTTGTTCCCAGAGAGATTCCCTGTCCCCAGAGAGATTCCTTGTCCCCAGAAAAATTCCCTGCCCCCAGAAAAATTCCTTGTCCCTAGAGAGCGATTCGGTGCCCCCAGAGAGATTCCTTGTCCCCAGAAAAATTCCCTGTCCCCAGAAAAATTCCTTGTCCCCAGAAAATTTCCTTGTCCCCAGAAAAATTCCTTGTCCCCAGAGAGATTCCTTGTCCCCAGAAAAATTCCCTGTCCCCAGAAAAATGCCTTGTCCCCAGAGAGATTCCTTGTCCCCAGACAAATTCCCTGTCCCCAGAGAGATTCCTTATCCCCAGCCAGGTTCCCTGTCCCCAGCCAGATTCGATTCCCTCTCTTCGCCTGGATTTTCTGTTCCAGCCCGTGTTCCAGGCTCCCGCTGTATCTTCCCGAATCTCCGTTTTCACGGCTCGTACCCGGTTGTACCCCACGGATCGTACACGCAGCGCACCCCAGGGTTTTCCGTCCCGTTTTTTACGGACTCCTCTCTTCCCCAGGAGCCCGGGACAGGGGAGGCTGATGCTGCCCTCGGTCACGCGGAGGGGAAATGCCCAAAGTTTGGACTCAACCCTCCTGAGTCCCTTCCAGCTTGGGACGTTCTCCAGCGAAAATCCAAAACCTCTCCTGCGGCTGTGACCCCTTTAGGTGCTGGGGGTGTCCGGGATGGGATGAGGAAGAGCCTGTGGGCACAGCGAAGCCGGGAACGAGCCCAAGCACAGCAGGGAAGGTCTCAGGGGGTGCTGGCGGCCAGGAACTAAATTATTGATTTTCCTGAATGCTCGTGGCAGTGAAACGGGTTTGTGCTTTGCAGGAATTTTCACGTGCTTGTGAAACCTCGAGCAGAACGAGCGTTCCTCCCCATCCTCTTCCTCCCCACCAAACGCAGCTGCTGCTGCTGCTGCTGCTCACCACGGGTTTTTCCAGAGGTTCCGTGCGATTCCCGGCAGCAGGAAAAGCAACTCCCGGAGGCTGCAAGAAAACCTCGACAACTCCCCCGTCTCCAAGCGATCTCCTGCTTTGGGAAGCTGGGGAGAAAACGGGGAAACCGCGGAAAACTCGGGAACCTGAAAGAGATGCCAGGTTACGTAAAGAGATGTCGGGATTTTGTATCGTGCGGGGAACGAACGGGACCAGGAGAGGGGGATGATGGAGCCGTGTCCGCCCCGAGCGTCCGTCCAGCTGTATCCATCCCAAGGGGATGGGAAGGGCGAATGCCCCGGACCAGGGGAAGGGAGCCGGGATGGAGCTGGGGTTGGTGATTTACAAGATGTGACAAGGCCAGCTGGAAATGATGGATAGGAGATGGGAAACGCCGGTCCCCAGCTGGGCTCCGGGGTGGCAGCGGAGGCGAGAGGACATCCCCAGCTATCCATCATCTTCCTCCAGGCCCCTGCAGGACTGCGAACACCCCGTGTCCAACACGTGGGGGTGGATTAACCCTTTCCAAGGACTCCGAGGATGCCGGAGGGCAGGGGAGGAGAAGGGGGCCGCCAGCTCCCGGTGCCAGCAGGAGGATGTGGGGTTGGTCCCGTTCTCCATTCCTGCCCCACGGCACCCACAGGGGATGGGTCTGTGGGATCCGGTCTGTGCCAGGGCTGGGTCCCTTCTGCCCGCTCTGGGTTTGTGAAATCCCGAGTGGAATATGAGAACTAAGGGCAGATTTCTATTTTATTTTGGGGTTGGTTTTTTTTTCTCACTGCCGAAGTCTGAGGAAGCTGAGTGGGCTGGTTCCCACGTGGAGAACGGAGTCTTTCCCTTTTTACACTTTTTTCTTCTTTCTTCGAGCGGGGGCAGTGCCTGACGGCGGGGAGGGCTGTGCATGGCAGGAGTGAGGATGATGAGCCCCGAGAGGGGAGGTACCGGAGCGGGGGGCAGCAGGAAACTGCTGGGAGCCCCCCCGGACCCCGGCACTGCTGCTGCTGCTCCCTCCTGCAGCTCCTTGGCCGGCGCTGCCTTATTAGATTTGGCAGAACATTAGGCGAGTGTTTGGAAGGTTAATTAACACAAGGCTCCGCAGCCTGGGAACGCTGGTTCAGCCCTGGGCCAGAGGGAAATCAAACCCACCCAGGACCTCCCCGAGCTGCAGCCCCACGGTCTCCGGTGTCCGGCATCGGCCCTGGCACCGCTTCCTCCCCCTGCCGCCGGCCCTCGGAGCATCCCCTGGTTAAAAACCCAGATATCCCCGCCCCGTTGGGATTTTTCCCGGTGGGGAACCGGGCAGCCGGGATGGGGCTCTGCCTGGAGGCGGCAGATGCCACCTCGCCCCCTCTGCCCGGTGCTGCTTTACTGGTCGGACTCCTCCGTGATTTTCGGGGGCTTTTCCACCCTAAACGGCTCCGCGGTCCTTTTTGCTCCTCGTCACACACGGGATCGAATAAGCTCAGATCGGCTCCTTTTAGCGCACTTTGGGCGGCGCAAAGGCTTTTTCCTCCAGCGCCGACTGCGCTTAGAGGGAAATCCCGCTCCTGCCAGCAGGGCAGGGCAGGGCAGGGATCAGCATCACCGTGCCGGGAGACGCCGGTGCCGCTCGCAGCCCGGAACGGAGGAAATGAGGAGGGCACGGAGCCAGCCCGGAGCCGCCCGGGCCGTGCCGCGGAGCGTCCCCGGCTCCTCGCTGCCGGGGCTGTCCCCTCCCGGTGCCGGGGTGCAGCCGTAACCCAGCGCTCCCATCCCCGATGTGTTTCACAGGGCCGGGCATGCGGTTGCGTTTTGTTTTGCCAAGCTCCGCTTCCCCCGGAGGAGGAGGGAATGAAAGGACCGGTGTGCCGCCGGTTTATTGTGCCTCCCGAGAGCCCCAGGACTGCTGGAAAAGCAGATGCCTTCTGCTTAATCCGGCCTGTTGCTATGTAAACCTCCTTCCCACTTTGATGTCCCCTATAAATGCCCCATGTGTTTCCAATAAACCGGGGTTTTTATCACTGGAGCTGTTAAAGGCAGATCTGTGTCCGATTTGTCCCTGGGCTCGGCTGGGGGTTGGCTGCGGGGAACCTCCCGGCCCTCGTGAAGGGGCTCGTTGTGCCTGGGGAGGGGGCCCCGGCGTGGGGAGGGCAACTGCCCCTCGCCCGGCTCTGGGGGGATGCTCCCGGGGGAACGGGATGGGCCTGGGTGCTGATCCTGCAGCAGCCGGGGCTGAACCCCGGGATGGGATCACCACGGCCCCAAACCCCGGGATGGGATCACCACGGCCCCAAACCCCGGGATGGGTTCACCACGGCCCCAAACCCCGGGATGGGTTCACCACGGCCCCAAATCCTGGGATGGGATCACCATGGCCCCAAATCCTGGGATGGGATCACCACGGCCCCGAACCCTGGGCTGGGACCACCACGGCCCCAAACCCTGCTCTGGGACCACCACGACCCCAAACCCTGGGATGGGACCACCACGGCCCCAAATCCCAGGATGGGTTCACCACGGCCCCGAACCCTGGGCTGGGACCACCACGGCCCCAAACCCNGCCCCAAATCCTGGGATGGGATCACCACGGCCCCAAATCCCGGGATGGGTTCACCACGGCCCCAAACCCTGCTCTGGGATCACCACGGCCCCAAATCCTGGGCTGTATCCACCTGGGGACTTCTGCCCTTTGCACTGCCCAGGAGGAAATTTTGGATGGCACCTCCACCCTGTCCCCCTGGAGCTGCGTCCTCCCCGGGGGTTCCTGCCCCTCCCGCTCCAGCATCTCCATCCCAATTCCAGCCGGGATTCACCTGGGTGCTACCAGAGCAAAGCTGAGCTCCCACGGAAGCCCAGCGCCAGCGGGCTACCAGCCGTGCCTCTGGGCTACCAACGCCTGTGCCCCGTTGGGAAACGGGGCGGGGAGGAGGGGTTGTTGTGGGGTTTTTTTAATCCCTGTTTTGGTCTGAAACGCGGTGTCAGGAGCCCGGCTGATATATGCTGCCGAAGGAGGGGTCGGCAGCAGCAGTATTCTTTATTTTGACAGGGCAATGAAAGTGTTATGTAGTCGTGACGCCTCCCCGCTGCTCCACCCCCCTCGGCCTTTATCAACCTGAAAGAGCCCAGGATCCTATTTATAACCTCAACCTGAATTGTGCAGTGCCTGGGGAAGGGGCCACAAAGAGCCGTGATTTATGAACACGGCAAAAAAAAAAAAACCCCAAAAAAACAATGCGGACCCTCCGCGCTCGCCCCCGGCCCAAGGGAAGACCCCTTCACCCACCCCCCAGCCCCGTGGGGAAGGACCCAGGGCTTGCTCCAAGTGCCCCAGCGTGGTTTATACGAGGTGGAAGCAGCTCCCGGGCTGGTTTTTGGGGTGGAGATGGGGATCCAGAGCTCTCCGGGCACCTGCTCCCCGCTCGGACTGAGCACCCTGCCCCGTCCCGGGGGGCTTGCAGCCTTCAGGGGGGGCTGGTGTCAAACACCCTCGGCGGGGATTTGCACCTCCTGGTGCTCTCCTGCAGCTCCGCTGGCCTCGAGATGTCCACGAGAGGCTTTTGGCGATTATTTGAGAGGCTTTAAGGGAACGACTTGGATGAAAAGTGCCTCCTGCCGCCGCCGCGTCGGAGCGCTGACAGATTGCAAAGCCCCTCGTTACCGTGAGGGGGGAAGGAAGGGGAGGGATGGGAGCCAAGCTCCTCTTCCCAAGGTCAAAACTCTTCCATCCCTCACCTCTGCCTCTCTGCCGACGCTGCCGACGGGCGCTGGCGGCTTCGGGGGGCACTGGAGACCTCCCCGCCGGGTCTCAGGGCTGATTTTGGTTACCAACGCCCAAACCCCACCACCCTCAAGGGCAACTCAGCTTCTCAGGGGCATTTTTGGGCTCTGAGCAATGTGGAGAGAGCCGCTCCTCACCTGCGCCGCTTCCCTCCCCGGCGCCCTCCTCTTTCCCCTTTTTTGCTGCTTTTTGGGGCGGCCGGGAGCAGGGGGGTGCCGCCGCCGGGGCTCTTGCCCCCTTTGTGCCTGTTGGGTTATTGCTGATGACATCTGAATTTGGCGCGTGGAAAACCTTCCCTTCGGGGCCGTGACACTTTGATGGCTGAAGCAACCCAGCAGGGTTTGACTTTCCCCCCGGGCTAATTATTGCCAGATTCTTCAGCCCCGGCCCCGCGCTCCCGGAGGAGAGGGCTGCACATGTGGAGAGACGAGCAGGGCGGGATGGGCTTGGGAAAACTCGCTTCGTCCTTGTTCCACTGCAGCCAGGAGAGAGAGGCAGCGGCAGAGCCCCCCGGTCAGAAATTTCCAGTGCAGAAGTGTCTGGAAGTCGAGCTGAGCAGCACCGAGTGCTCCCTGGAGGGTGTTGAACCCGCTGGTGAGGATCTCCTCCACCTCTGGATCGCCACGGGGGTGATGTGCTGGCTCCCACCAGGGTCGGTCCCCGAGCTCTCCGCTCCCAGCACGACCCCTCCCGCCCCCCCCAGGCTGCAGTTTCGCACCGAGGAGCTTAACGAGGGTGTTCCTTCTATCTTAATTAATTTATTCTCGCCTACGCTGAGGTCAGCCGGGGTGCAGGGCGCTGCAACCCGAGTGAGAAAAGCTCTCGGAGACGGAAACCTCGCTCTGCTTTCCATCAAGCCTCAGCCCCGCTGCCGTCAGCGTTTCCCTTCGGTATCGGAGCCGAGCTGCGGGCCGGGGCGATGCCGGCCGTGGCCGTGCCGGCCGTGGCCGTGCCGTGGCCACGTTGCGGTGTGGTTTGGTCTCACCTGCGTGAGCGGAGCCCTGGCAGAGGGCAGGACACGGCTCCACGAGCCCGGTCAGCGCCGTGGCCACTCAGGGTGCCGGGTGGCCAGGCTGTGGTGGGACCACCACAGGGACGGCGCTGCCAGGACCGCACGGAGCTGGAGGGGAGATGGGAGCGCAGAGGTTTTTAGGAGGCAGCCACTCGCGGAGGCTTAGAAAGCAGATCCGGGTGCTGCGCCAGGGAAAGGCCGCCGGCCACGCGGCGCCTGGGGACTGAGAAGATCCCCGCGTGTCCCCAGTGCTGGGGACGGGAGGAGCCGAGGTGCCCAGAGAGGTGGGGTGTGGATGGACGCACGGACGGACAGACGGATGGACAGGAGACCTCGGGGACGGGAGGAGCCGAGCTGCCCAGAGAGCGGGGGTGTGGATGGACGCACGGACGGACAGACGGATGGACAGGAGACCTCGGGGATGGGAGGAGCCGATGGTTCCGCTGGGCCGGCCGAGCTGCCCCGGCACATTCCCGCCTCGCCCTTCACACATTTGTAGGAATTCCGACCCCGCTCGCCCTCATGGCCCTGCGGAGGGGAGAGGGTTGAGGCCACACATCTGCCTGGAGTGACAAACCCACGGCCCCGCTGCGGGATTCTGTTGGACGGCAAACGCCGCCCTGGCGGGTGTGGGACCAGCAATCGCCTTCTCGGCCCTTTTCTGCTCCCAGCACGGCCTCAGCTCAGGAGAAAACCTTCGTCTCGATGGATTCGCAAGAAAAAAGGATCAAATCTGGGCTTGCAGAAGCTTGGAAAGAGTCGTGCAATTGGTGTTTTGCCCTAAATCTGAGGAACATCAGTTCTGTTACGAACCCACCCTTCACCCGCGGCTTTCTTCTTCCAAAACGGAACCAACTTCAAGGCTCAGTGCTGTAGAATCTCCAGATTTGTGCCTTTCTTCATCAAAACGCTGCTCCTCTTCCCCGTTTTCTGGAGGTCAGTAGGCACATCCACAAGGTGCTCCAAGTCCTCCTGCCTGACTCAAAGTCCTGCAGGAACTCGAGAGGTTCCTCCATGGGAACCTCCAAAACACCTCGAAACCTCCACCCAGAGCTCACGTTTCATTGCCTGTTGATTTATCATCCCTCCAGTTAATTACTGACCTTAGCCTTGCCGTGGTCAATATTTCCCCCGCCCTGCCCAGGTCAATAAATCTTGACGTTCACCTCAACAGAAGTCAATATCTCCTTATTGTTTATCTATTCCTTCCGCCCGCTAATTTTGCTGAAAGCTTTTATTTATTCTTCGGAGCCCAACCTGCCTGGGGAGGAGCCACCTCGGCTTGTCCACCACGGGCAATGGCTCCGCCGCGGCTCACGTGGGACGGCGGGGACGCCAGCCGCGGGTGACACCCCTCAGCTGAGTCAGGATTCAGTTTTCCTTTCTCCAGCTGATGAGATCTGGCGAATTTTCAGTCTTTCCTGGCCGAGCTGACGGCTTGGCTGGGTCCACGGCCAAGAAGAACACGCGGTCCTACCAGCCGGGCTCGGGGCTGGACAAACCCTGGGGCAGGGAGGGGGAGAAGAATCCCAGCTCGTCCTCAGGTGTTTATGGAAAGATCGTCCAGTTCTTGCCCATGTCAGCCCCTGCTTTGCTGCTCGGGTGACGTGTCAGGGCTGGTGGTGGAGAGCTGGAGGCCTCTGAGAACACGAGGCTGAGGACATGGGGGTTACCTACAGAGCGGGGGATCAGCCCCGCTGGGCTCTGCAGCTTCGGGCATGGCCAGAGATTTTGTCTGACAATAACCCGGGGGCAGCTCGGGGTGCAGGAAGACGTGGGGTGGGGATGGCTGCGCCGGTGCCGGGTCAGCTGCAGGATCCGATGACCTTAGAGGGTTTTTCCAACCTTAAGGATTCCACGATCTGGTTCAGGAATGAATCTCCGCTTCCTTTGCCCACCAGGACCCCCCGACACCATCCCTGATCTCTTTCCACCCACGAAGAGAGGCGAAAATCCTCCGCCCCTTGCGCTCCCACCTCCAACTTCTAATATTTTAATTGAGCGAATTGACCTGGAGTAGTCCACTGAACTCTGCCCGACCTTTTAAATAACAGGTCAAGGATTTAGCTCTGCAGCGCTGACCCCGTCCCTTATCTGCTAATGCTGCTCCTCTCTCAATTAGCTGCCACCCGCCAGCCCTCCGGGGCCCGCTGCCGTCCTGCCCGCCTTCGGCGTGGCCTCCTCCGCGCACCAGTGGGCAACGGCGCCGCGCTCAGCTCCCCGGCTCCGAAACGGAGACCGTCGGCGCTCCCGTGGCGCTTGCTGTCCTTCAGGGATGGGGATGGCCACCAGAGCGCCCAGAGCGTTGTCCTTGTCCTTCCTGGGTGGGGGAGAAGCGGTGAGGAAGCAAAGACCGAGCTGCTGTGAGGGTTCTGTAGAGCTCCAGCCTCATCAGCCACGTCGGGGATACTTCCAGGGCGGTTTTGTGGTTTGCCTGAAATTTGTAGGTCAGCAAGAGGGACGGCTTTGGGTTCCACCTGTTCTGAGGAGTCGGAGGGAGGTCACCCCTCTGGAGCAGGTCGAGGTGCTCTGCAGCCTGGCCAGAGGGCCCTTCCCGAGGATGAGAGCGGAAAACGGGTTCTCCTCGCTGGAAGAACTTCGGAGAACCACGCCGAGGGTTATAAACCAGAACTTTTGGCGTTGCATTGGGCTTGGGACCTCCACGATGGCATCGGGTCCTGTGTGAGGGGCCGGAACAGCCTCTGCAGCTCCCTGGTGCCCTGCACGCCTCACCAGGCCTCTCCTGCACCCATTGGTGGGTTTGGGACTCAAACCCCGTGGCCTCCAAGGTCCCTTCCAACCATTCCACGATTCCAGCTGGCCGGAGCCTCTTCCTCAGTGTCCAGCAGTGTCCAGCCGGGGCCACACTACCCTCTCCCACCCATCCCAGCTGGTTTGTCCATCTGCTTGGCACGGTGGCCGGTGCCTTCCCGGGGAGCACCGCTTGACCTTTACGGGGACGGACGTCGGGGTTGCCCAGCGAACAAACGCCAAGATTTGTAAACCCACGAAACTCTGCCCGGCCCAATTTTATCCGGGGTGGGGGAGCCCGGCTCGGAGAGCAGCCCTGGGTTACCCAGCCCTGTTAAATTAGCGCCGGGCTCCGCATTCCAGAGTATAAATATCTGCCATTGTAGTGCTGAGGAATGCGAGCGTGGTGGAGGCTAAAATTAAAGAGCTGGGACCGAGGCAGCTCGGGTTACCAGAAACAAGACTCCATTGTGCTCCCGTTGGGGCTTCGCCGCCGCGCGGGAAGGGGACTGCCAGCCCCTAGAAACTGCCGGGGTTAAATGCAAGGGGCAAACGAGCCCCTAATTACAAAATTTGGATGCATGTCCCAAGCTAAGCCCCAACCACTGCTGCTCCGGAGGGCAGCGAGCCCCATCGGGCTCCGGCAGCGGGATTCCCCGAGGTTTTGCCCCATTTTCCGGGGGCGTCCTGCCGTCTGTGGGGGCGTCCCGGCCCTCTTCTTCTGCCTCAGCTCTCCGCAGCTTTAAGCACGTGCTGGAGCACCCCTCTGAGAGCTGGGAAAAGGCGCTGGAGGGCTCGGTCCCCGTGCTTGGCCCCATCCACGCCCGGACCCGAGCGCGGCCGCCGCTCCGCTCTGTTTAACACGCGGAGGGAGCCGCGGATGCTCGGCTGCTGTTTGCTGGCAATGGGGCCACTCGCCCGGAGGAATTTCTGGCCCCCCGGAACAAAAACCTGGTGCTGGGGAAAGGGATGGAAAACGGGTCAGGGAGGGGTTGTGCTGCGGCATCCTCGGGGAAGCTGCGTCCTGGCGAGCTCCGTGGGACCGAATCCTGCGGGAGAAAGTCCCACTTCTCACTTCAGGCATGAACATTTCACTGGCCCAAATTAAGGAACGGGGCGAGAAGCCAGACAGGAGTCAGGTGGACGAAAGGAGGGGAAAAAAAAGTCAGATTTGCAGTTATTTGCAAACATTTCATTGGCCCAAAATAACGAACGGGGCGAGAAGCCAGACAGAAGTCAGGTGGACGAAAGGAGGGGAAAAAAAAAGTCAGATTTGCAGTTATTTGCTGGTTTTGCCATTCTGGTTTTTTTTTTTTGGGGCGCGGTTCTTCGTGAAAGGGGTTGACTCTTGAGTCTGGTTTCCCCAGAGAAGNGAGGGGAAAAAAAAGTCAGATTTGCAGTTATTTGCTGGTTTTGCCATTCTGGTTTTTTTTTTTTGGGGCGCGGTTCTTCGTGAAAGGGGTTGACTCTTGAGTCTGGTTTCCCCAGAGAAGCTTCAGGTGGGCAGGGCCGGCTCGTGGTTCTGAGGAGCCGTGGGAAAGGCTGGACATCGCTCCTGGGACAGGGGAGCCCCCGATGCTTCTGCCTTCCAGGAGGGTTGGACCCCACGTCGTGCCCTGAATCCCTCTTGGTTGGTGGTAGCACGACGGGGGCTGCCACAGCCTCACGGATGCTGGACCCCCACCACGTCCAAAGGGTCCAGCACCTCTTTTAAACCCCACCCCGTGAGCAGAGGCTTGGACTGCGCTCCCGGCCCCCTCCCCGCCCCGAGCCGTGGTGAGATCGTGACGCAGAAAAAACACAGAAACCTCCGTAAATATGGAGCTGTTTCCTGTTGCCGTCACGGTGTCCCCTGAGCAATCAATTTATGGCCCCTAAAGCTCCTCTAAGTGGATTTGGCCTCTCGAGATAAATCTTCTCCCTTTGTGCGTGCGGGCACAGCCCCGGCTCTGCGGCCGCTGCTGCTCGGTCGGGCACTCGGGGGGGGATTAAACCCCCAAGCCGGACCTGTCCGGAGCCCCACGGTGGTGGCTCGGCCCCAAATCATTCCCACGTCCACTGGAGTATTTATTTTTTAATCAAGGGGATGTGTTTGCCCTGGAGAGAGAGAGAGAGAGAGAGAGATCTCGGGGCTGAACTGCGATGTTCTGAACAAAGAGCTCCGGGAAGGGCTCTGTCCTTGCTCCCTTCGCAGCAGGGGACGGTCCCTGGGATGGACGGGGATCCCGGACTGGCCGTGCTCATCCCCGGCTGCTGCTGCAAGCGAAGGAAGCTGTGAACTGCACTGACCACCCTTCTGCACTGACCACCCGTCTGCACTGACCACCCTTCTCCACTGAAGCTTCTGCTTTTCCCACCTCTCGGCACCGTGGGGTGAAGGGCGTCCCTGGGGCTCCCCTGGGGCTCGGAGCTCAGCGCTCGTGCCACTGCTGCCCTGCAGAGACGGGACCACTGACCACCCGTCTGCACTGACCACCCCACTGACCNACTGACCACCCTTCTCTTCTGGCCACCCATCTCCACTGACCACCCATCTCCACTGACCATCCTTCTCCAACAGGCAAAGCTGCCGGCCTGGGGTCACGTCCCGCCTCACACAGAGAGAGGGAAGGGAAGGAAACCGAGGTAGCCTCGCTCCTCACTCCAGAGGGGTTTAACTGAAGTGGGAGTGGGGCTGCTCCGAGCCCGGGGACGCTCCCCAGCCCCGGCTTGCGCTGGGCTGGAAAAGGCCCCGTTAGCTACGCGGGTTTTAAGCACAACCAGATGTGGGAGATGAAGCTGTTAAACTCCTTTTGTGCTCTCGGCAGAGGCTGAGGAGGAAGGAGGGGGGGGTCCCGGGTGCCCTGCACCCCCCACCCCCATCCCACTGCGGTCACTCCAGGCTGGGGAGGGGTCAGTGCCGCTCAGATGCTCCACGTGTGACGGGTCGTGGAGCCTGCTGTCCCTAAAACCAGCGCCAAGGCTCGTGCCACGAGCTCGTTCCCCGGTTCCTGCTCGTTCACGGGCGTCACCTCCTCCTCCAGCAACTCAGCACCAACTCTTTGCCAACGGGAGACCCCTTCCCAAGAGGAAAACTGCGGTTCCTGGAGGCCGAAGGGCTTCGCTTCCCAAAAGCACGTCCGAGTGGGAGTCGGGGTGGTTTTGGTCTCGTCACCCGGAGCAGATATCCCCGAATCCTGGGAGAAAGCAGCAAGGATCCAGCAGCCCCACCGCCAATAAATCAGCAGCTCTCTGTGATTTTATGTAACATTAATAAATCAGATAAATGAAAATAGCTCAGGCCTTGTAGGGCATAAATCACCTTCCGCTCTGGCACGGTGCTTTAAAATAATTTGCAGATTGATGGTTGTCAGGCTGAATGAGGGAGCTGGGGGCCTGGGAAGATTTTTAATGACCACTGTGGGGTAATGTCTCCCCAGGCAGAGTCCCAGCTCCTCCCCCGTTCCCAGTTTGCCAGAAGTGGCTCAGAGGGAGCTAACTGGGAGGCTGGAGTAGCGGGAGAGGTCCAGAGCACTGCTGGACACCCCGGCACTGCCGGGCACGCAGCCTTCGTGCCCTTCCTTGGGGTCAGTGGCTTTTCTGGGCTGTGGTCCCCCAGGCTGCGGGGATAAACTCGTGAGGACCAGGTCACCTTGGTCCACCGGGTCTCAGATCTGTGCCCCCCTCGCCCCACCATGGAGGGCTCTGGAAGAGGCAAACCCGGCAGGAAACGCTCCCACGAGCACCAGCGTGGGGCCAGAGCTGCCAGTCCGTCCCTATCGCTGCTGGGCCTCCTTTTCCCCACAAAATTCCCTTCCTAAGCAACCTTGGCCCCGTTAACCTCTGCTCGCAGCTCGACCTGGCCCACAGCCAGGCTAAACCGGCACAGCTGGCACCCTTCACCCGCATCCCCAGGCTGGGTGCCAGGGGCACCTCTCGGACCCTCCTGGCCCTGCCTGTGCTCAGCCCCGGCAGTGCCCAGTGGGTGCCCAGTGAGTGCCCAGTGAGTGGACGCACTCCCGCCGCTGACCCCTCAGCTCCCTTGGCGTTGGCGTTGTCCCCCGTGCCGCCCAGGAGAGATCAAGTCCGGCACTGCCGTGAGTTTTCTCGGCGGTGCCGCGGTGTTTTACTGCTCCGGGAGGTGTGAAGAGTTAAGTGCTGGGCTGGAGGGCAATTGCTGCCTGACACAAAGGCAGCGCCTTCCAGCAGGATCGGCCGCTCTGCCCGCGGGTTTGATTCTTCCAACGGGGCTTCTGCAGGGACCCCCCGGGCGCTGGGGAGGGCTGAGACCTCCCAAAAACACCAGGGCGTCATCCTGGGCTGAGCAGAATCTGGTTCTCGGGGTGTTCAGGAAACCCTTCTGGGGTGGATGAAATGGGATGGGTGGGATGAAAATGCCTCTCTGCCCATCCTCATCCTCCTCCGATGGACTGGCGGGGATGCAGCCGCGTTGCTGACAACGCCTCCAGGCCTCGAGCTGCGGGTCTGCTCGTCTTTAAGAGCTGGAGGGAGCTGCTCCCCGAACAGAGCAGGGAGGCAAATTCCCATCTGGCATCTCCCTTCAGCCCAAGAGGGTCCAAACCCCGTCCCACCGCTCAGGGACGAGCCACGAGCATCCCAGCTCACCCCCAGATCCGGAACCCCTTGGCAGCAGGGATTTATGGCCGTCCCCCACCCCCAAGGGAAAAAGGACATTAAATAATTAGAGGCCTCTTCAATTAATGCCCCCTCACTCGGTGCCAGGCACCCGGAGAGCCTCAGCCACAGCTGCTCCCAGCCGGGGAAGGACACGTCACCCCTCGGTGAACCGGCAGCGAACATCAGGCATCACATGTCCTCGGATTATCATATTTTGGTGCCGAAGCCTAATGCGAGCCCTGGAATGCCAGCTTCCCTGTGGGAGGAGAGAAACCCCGGCGTTTCTAAGGAGGAAGTGTCAGCACGGATTTTTGCTGATGGGTTTCCACCGCCGATCAAACAGAGGAACAATTAACGAATTCGGACTTCCCGACGAGGAGTTTATTTTCTGAAAAGGAATCGTGGGGAGCGATTAGTGAAAATAAATCGCGCGACCCCGCCGTTCCCGTCCAGCTTTCCCTCGGTTAATGAGGTGAGGTTGAACTCTCCGGGCAGAGCTAGAAATCCCGGCTCCCCGCTTTAATAAAAGGCAGCTTATACCTAGTGAAACCAGAACCACAGTAAACGTGGTTTTACAGCTCGTTTTATAGCTCCCTGGGATTAGTACCGTCAGATACCGGTTTGGGGACAGCCAAAGTCACAGTCCCGTGATCCTGGGAAGCCCTGGCTCCGGGGAACCTGCTGCTGGAGGCTGCTGGAGCCAAAGGAATCGGTGTGGTTGGCATCTCCCTCGGCAGCTTTGTGGCAGGCTGGGCGGTGGGAGCGTGTCACCCCGGAGGGCCCAGGCAGAGGTTCCGGCAGCTCCAGCATCTGCCCAAGGACAGGGGATTCTCTCCCGCTCCTGGAAAGAAAAATAGGCCCCAGTCCCCGGGGGATATGACACAAGGTTGGGGTGAGGGAATAATGCCACGATGTGATTCCGGCAGGGAAGAGCCTGGGCTGGGTAATTAAAATGCATCAGGGGCTCCGAGAGCAAAAGCGAGGCAGCCGCGAGGCATTCTTGGGGAAAACCCACCCGAAAAAGGGAGATTTTAGGGCCCAAAGAACAGAGCGTTCTGCCTGGAGCCGCAGCCCGGCTGAACCCAAAGAGCAGAGTTTCCAAGGGGGCGGATAACGCCTTAATAAACGGGCTGTCCTCCGGCCACCTCCCGGTGACACCCTATCCTTGGGGCAACTGTTTTATTTTGGCACGGTAAACTAAGAGCAGGAAAATATTCCAGGTATTTGGGATTTCTCCCAGCGCCGTTTGGCAGCTGAGGAGGAGCCGGCCCAGGGCTCCCCTGCGTGCCACAGCTGCGTCCTCGGAGGTGCGGGCAGGGCTAGGGTTGGGGTGCAGGGAGAAGGGAGTTGGGGTGCGGGGGTCAGGGATGTTTGGGTTCAGGGGGTCAGGGAGAAGGGAGTTGGGGTGCAGGGGTCAGGGATGTTTGGGTTCAGGGGGTCAGGGAGAAGGGAGTTGGGGTGCAGGGGTCAGGGATGTTTGGGTTCAGGGGGGCAGGGAGAAGGGAGTTGGGGTATGGGGGTCAGGGATGTTGAGGTGGAAGAGTTTGGGGTGCAGGGAAGACGAGAGACAGGGCACAGGGATGTCGGGGTGCATGGGGTAAGGGTGCTGGGATGCTGGGGTGCAGGGGGCCAGGGTTCATGGGTGCTGGGGTGCAGGAGATCGGGGTCCAGGGCTGCTGGGATGCTGGGGTGCAGGAGATCGGGGTTCATGGGTGCTGGGATGCTAGAGATCGGNCCGCCCGGGGCCGCCGCGCCGCCCCGCATTGTCCGGGCGGCAGCGCAGGATGCGGCGCCCGGCACGGCCTCCCGGGCTGCGCTAAGGGCCCGCCGGCATGAGGAGGTGAGTGCGGCCGCGCTGGGTCGGGGAGAAGCGCGGAGGCCCGGCCGAGCATCCCCCGCGCTGCCCGGGATGCGGGCGGATCCCGCCCCGCTGCTACCGCCGAGCCGCGGTTCGCGGAGAAAGCAGCCGAGCTGGGGAGTGCGGAGGGATCGCGGCAGGGCCGGTGCTCCGAGCGACCTGAGCGCTGCCGGGGAAAGGGGCAGCCCCCGCTGCCTTGGCCTCTGGCGTTCCCCTCCGTTCTGGCCCCCAAAAAGGGTGCGGGGGGCTCCGGGGGACGCGCTGGTGACATGAGCCTGCCCCAGGCCGGGAGCCCGGTCCCGGGAGGTGTCTGATTCCCGAGGGGACGCGGGTCGCTGGGAAGCCTGGCCCCAAGGGGAGCCTGGTAGCTAACCTAAACCTAATCCTAATCCTAACCCTTACCCTAACCCTAACCGAAGCCCAGAGGCTGCGCACGGTGCGGTGGATCAGCCATCCGTCCGTCCATCCGTCCGCACAAACATCCTTCACTCTATTATCCATCCCTCCCTCCATCCCTCCCTCCCTCCATCCCTCCGTCCCTCCTGCCTTGCCCTCCTCCATCCCTCACCCCCCAGGAACAATGCAGGCTCCCACAGCCGCTGTCGCACGTCAAGCGCACGCCGGAGCGCTCGCCTTCAAAACACTCGCGGCGGCGTTGAGGAGCTGAGGGTGATTTTTAAACAGAAGCGTTGCCTGAAAGGTCTTTTTTTTTGGTTGGTTTTTTNCCTTAAAAGTTTTTTTTTTTGGTTGGTTTTTTTTTTTTTTTTTTTTTTGGAAATGGGCATTTTTCACTCGGGGGACAAGCGGCACTTGGGAAGAACATCAGGAAGGGTTTTAAATCACTTTGTCCTGTGTATTCCGGTATAAATTCTCCTGGGTTTGGAGGCGCCATGTGCTGGTCCACGTCATTCCTGGTTTTACTCCGGGATCACAAAAAAATTAACGTTATCACTAAGCGGATCCCGGTTTTGTGACAGATTTCAGGCGTGGAATGGGATTTTGGGCAGAACTCGGGTGTTTGGTGTGGACGCGGCTCTCGGCGGAGGGCGCGGGGCGCTGTGGAGGCTCGGGATGGATTCGCTGATGGGAATTGATGAGGTTTCTCCCCGGTTCCTCCCTGTGCTCCGGGCTGCTGCTGCTGTGCGCTGCCGGGGCTTCCCGTGTGGGTGCTCCGGGCGCCTCTTTGCTCCCGAGGCGATTCAGAATTAAACATTTCGGTGGCGGGGCTGAGGCCTGGGAGTCGTTTATGGCATTAAACATTTGTTTTAGCTCTCTTCAACAGAAGTGTGTTGACATTTTCTCTTGGGGGACTGCCGGGATAATGAATGGCACGTACTGTATTGTGTTCCTCGGAAAGCCACGGGATCCTGCAATAACATAAACACCCAGGGCTGAATTCACCCCGGAGCCCAGAGGAACGGGCTCGGTGTTTACATCCTGCGCCGCAGCTCTCGCTGCGAGTTTGTTATCGATTGTGAAAATATCCCCGTTGGTACCCGCTGTAAATACAGATCTGTTTATTTTATTGATGACAGCTGCAGCGTCGCTCCCTGCTCCGTGCTTTAGCTGGAAAGTGGAGGGGAAGGAGAGAGCCGGGTGGGTTTTGGGGCACATGGCCTCGCTGTATCCCTGGTCACCATCCATTCCTTTGGAGCAGGGAATGGGGGAGCAGCCTCTGGCTCATCCTGCCCGCGGTTCCTGGAGCGGGGAAAGGGGGAGCAGCCTCTGGCTCATCCTGCCCGCGGTTCCTGGAGCGGGGAATGGGGGAGCAGTCATCTCCACTCATTCCTCCGCAGCAGGGACGGGGGAGCAGCCTCTGGCTGTCCCCGCTCACAATTCCTGGAGCAGGGAAGGGGGGAGCAGCCACCGGCTCCCTCTGCATGTTCCTCTGGAGCAGGGAAGGGTTTTGTACTCACCAGCTCTCCCAGGTCATGATTTCTGCAGCAGGGAAGGGTTTTGT
>VXAD01005715.1:25381-37908 GCA_013399195.1 Dicrurus megarhynchus
GAGATTTTGGGGTCTTCTCCCTGGTCAGGATATTGAGGTGTCCTCCCTGGATTAAGGTGCTGGGGTCTCCTCCCTGGTCAGGATGCTGGGATGTCCTCCCTGGACCGAGATCTGGGGTCTCCTCCCTGGACTGAGATCTGGGGTCTCCTCCCTGGACCGAGATCTGGGGTCTCCTCCCCGGACCGGGAGGATGAGGTGCCCTCCCCAGGGTGAGCTGCCCTCCCACTGGGCTGGCGGAGCTGTGGCACCCTCAGGTTTTCCCTCCAGAGAGAAAAGACCCGGTGTGGTTTGGTTTTTTTGTTTTTTTTGTTTTTTTTTTCCTTTTTTCCCCAAGAAAGCGAAAACGAACATCAGGACAAACTGCACTTTAACCCACGCTTGTCCTCCCTACAAAAACCCAGCTGAGCAGCGGCTGGGTGAGGATCCCGTCCCTGCCCTGCTCCGCACAAAGGCTCCGCTGTGTCAATAACGCGAGGTGCGCCGCTGCCTCCGGGCCGGGGGAGGGGGCGACTCGCGGCACCAGCGAGCCTGGAGCTGCATCTTCTCCCCGTGCTTGATCTCCCCCGCTTTCCCCAGAGCAGCGGGACCGGCCGCGGGGTGGTTTGTGCGCAGCCCCAGCCTCCGGGAAGGGATGTTCCCAGCAGAGGCTTTTTCCTCCCTTCGCAAAGGCTCTGCGAGGAGCACTTGACTCCGGCGGCCGTGTCCCGCTGCTCCCGGAGTGGGATAATGTGGGTGTAATTGATGGGGAGAGGACTAATGGCTGCAGAAATGTGTAATTAAAGGCCAGGGGTGACCGTGCAGCGGGGCTGGGCCACGCGCGGGGGGTTACGGAGGTTGAGTGCGTTTTGAAGGGCTCATCCTGCGGCTCAGCCCTGCTCGGGGTGGACGGGACCAGGGAGGGTTGGGGTGCAGGAGTTTCTGACCCGTTCTGACATCCCTGCCGCCTCGGGTCCTGCCTCTCATCCCAGCCCCGAGCTCCAGCCAGCTCCCAAAGCGTCGCCTCCTCCTCCCTCCAAACGCTGGGTCAGGCCACGCGTTGCCGACATAAATCCGCTAAAATTCCAGCGTGGACTGAAACTCCGGGTGGGACCCTGCCGGAGCTGGGCGCTGCTGGGCTGGGACCGTGGCTCTGAGCCTTCCTGGGGACCCCCGGGGCCGTACCCCGACCCCGGGTCACGGGCAGGACCTTGTGTCCAGGACTGGGTTTTGGGAACCCGAGCTGTGCCCTCCTGGCTCTGGGTGTGCCGGCGATGGGAAGACGGGTAGCAGTTCCCAAAACACCGTCCTTACGGATCTGACCTTGGGCTGTTCCCATCCTCCTCCTCCTCCTCCTCCCCGTGATTACTTTTTAATGAGCGGCTGCTGAACAGAGAGGAAAAGGAATTGTTTCTGCTCCAGGATCAGCTCGAGGGGACACGGGAGCAGCACTGCCCCGATGGGTGCTCTCCTGGCACCAAATTTCCCCGTTATCCACCCCATATTCTTTAACATTTCGTGGTTTTTTGGGCAAGTCGAGGCGTTTAAACCCCGCGACAGAAACATTTGTATGAATCTAAATGCAAACCCTGCGGGAGATATATAAAAAAAATACAGCGATATGTAAATATAAACTGGAATAAATGAATAAATACATGTAGATGATGGTATATTTCTATACATAATGGTGTGCAGTTATAACTGGCTGATAAGATCCCTGGATCTGTGCAATCCCAGGGTGTAGAAGGTGGGTGCCGTAGGGGTGGATGGCCCCCAAAATCCATCCATCGTCCCCAAAATCCATCCATGCCTCCGAGCAGAGGTAGCCACAGCCTGGGACGTGGATGAAGGCAGCAGTGCCAGCAAAGAAAGAAGCCAAAAAAAAGGGAACTTCTGGAAAATCCATTAGTGAATGGAGTGCAGGAGGGAGCCGGGCTTTTCAGGCTGCCGAGGCGGTGTTTAAAAAAGAATCCGCAAGTCAAAAGGCTTGTGAAAACAAAAGCCTCCACCGAGAGAGGCCTCCCCCCCGGGCCGGTGGGGCTGGGACGGAGCCCGCAGGGACGGGAACGGGATCCATCATCCTGCGGGGCTGGGGATGGTGAGAAAGGAGACGCAGAAATGATGGAAAAGGGAGGAGGTTTTGCTCGATGCCCAGCAGGAAACACAGGTTGAGAGGACACTGGATGAGGCTGGGAGGCTCCCCGGTGCCGGTTTTAATTACGGTTCTTTCGTTCGTTCCACGGAGCGGAGGAGCTGCAGCGTCGCTGCTGCCAACGCGGACGGCGCACGGGGGGGAATTATCTCCCCCAGCCCCAGGGTGGGCTCGGGGATGGATCCGGGGCTGGGGGCTCCTGCTTTGCCTTTGACCCTCGAGGGGTTTTCGCTGCTGGATCCGAGCAGCAGCACCCGAGGGAGCCTTCCCTGGGACGCGCCGAGGCTTCTCCCGCACCCTGCGGGAGGCTGAGTGGGAAAATTCTCCTTCCCTCCTGAGAATCGTCCCTGGGGCAGCGTCCCGGTGGAGACCGAAGCTGGGGGGTCACCCCAGGGAGGGTCCCGCGGCGCTGAGGTGGCTCAGGGCAGGAGAAGGTCCCTGAGGGAGCGTGGCTGGAGGGGGGGATGCTGTCTCGGGGAGCTGGAGCCACCCACGGCAGCGCCCTGATGGATTAAGGGGTTAATGAACAGTTTGGAATTAATTAATGCTCGTCCTTGGTGCAGTGGAGGGAGCAGGACTGAGGCAGCTCCACCTTCCAGGTGGCTGCGGACCCAAGCAAGCAGCTGAGCGGTTCTGGCCCCTGTTCCCGGGGGGGATGCAGGGCTGAAGGCCAGATCTCAACAGCCTGAAGAGTCCGGGACGCCTGGAGATGTCCAGAAAAACGGAAATGGCAAAAACAGACTGGGCTTTTATACTCTTTTACGCCCATTTTTCTTAGGCCCATTTTATTTTATTTTGGCTTTTTGTTTATTTTGCTTTATTTAATTTCACTTAATTTCACTTAATTTCACTTAATTTTATTTTATTCCGTTTTGTTTTATTTCATTTAATTATTTCTATTTTATTTTATTTTATTTTATTTTATTTTATTTTATTTTATTTTATTTATTTCATTCTATTCTATTCTATTCTATTCTATTCTATTCTATTCTATTCTATTCTATTCTATTCTATTCTATTCTATTCTTTCTCCCACCCTTCTCCTACTGAAGCGTAGAGCAAAATTCCTCCGATCCAGTTCTTGCACCACCTCCCCGTTAACAGCGCCCGGATTTTCCTGCCTCACTCCCGGAATTCCCGAGCCGTGGCTCCCTCCCTCCCTGGGCTGCGGGGTCTCTCCGGCCCGTGGCAGATGGGCTGTGGGGGTCCCTCCCGGCTGCTCAGCTGCTGCCAGCCCCGGCCGGGGCTGGGGAAGGACAGATGGACAACGGCCCATTGGTCACTCCCGGCCGGCGCTGGTGTCCAGCTGCTCTGCACTTGATCGATGAGTCGCCAGAGCGGCCACCAGAGCCTTGGGATCAGCGGGATGAGGCCGTTCCTCCTGGGAATGGGAGAGGGCGCAGGGGGAGCCAGCCCCGATCCTTTTGACCCCGCTCTGATTCCTGTCCCTCGCTCTGTCGGTGCCCTGAGGAGGGGACAGGGGCCGTCACTGCGGCCAAACACCCTGAATTTGCCTGGGAAAACTCGACTTTGCTGAGGAATCCCTGCCCAGCTTGGGCTGGGGCTGGGCTGTGACGCGCCCTGAGCCCGGCTTTGTGCTCTCTGTGCCCCGATCCTGCCTCTGGCACCGGCTCTGCTGGGCTGTTCTGCCCGTTCCAGACCCACCGAGCCAGGATTTGCTGGAGATACAACAGGAATTTGGCCTCAGCCCGTGTGTCAACACACCAAAACGTTGCTTTAAGCCCCAGCGTTAGTGCAAGGGCGGCTCCGAGGCGTTGCCACCCTCCTCGGGCTCTCCCTGAGGGTCAGAGCAGCGTCTGCCGAGGTCATAATTCCAACTCACAGCCCTGATCTCACTCACACGGTGCCACTGCACTTGCCCTGCGCTGCTCCGAGGAGTCAGGGATGGACTCCAGAGCTCCAGTGCTCTGCTCCGGGCAGCTGAAGCCCAAAAAATCATCAGGAAACGCATCATTTAGAAGAAAAAGTCATTCCCACTGCTGGGCAGACTCGGGTAAGCCTCTTCCCTCCTCCTCCTCCTCGTCCAGGCCCAGCATCGGGGGCACAGATGGGCACGGAAGGTTGGCCACCACGTCCCTGAGAGGGGAAATCTGCGCTGCCAGGGCTTGGCAGAGCCGTGGGGGCCGGCAGCGGAGGCTGGGCTGTGGAAGGAGACTCCAGCGTCCCCGCTCGCTCTTTGCTGACCCAGAGCTCGCCCCGCAGAGCATCAAAATCCGGGGAAGTCGGGCAGCCCCTCAAAGCAGGGGATTTCAGGGGTAATGGAGCTGCTCGGTGGATTTTGGGGGAAGCTCGGATCCTCCAGGCTCACAGAGGAGGAGCCAGCGGCGGCCGAACCGGCACGGTGACCACGGCGCAGTGGACGGAGGCGGCTCGTCCTGGCACCCAAGGACTGGGATGCTGCTGCCGGCCAGCGTGGGCTGTCCGAAGGGGTGAGACCCATCTGGATCACTCCCTCCACGAGCCAGCCCCTCTTCCTGGGGCTCAGGGGAGCGTGACTGCCTTTAAACCCCAGCTTTTGCGCCTCCTCAGCCTGAACTCGTTTGCTCTTCTCTCCTATTTTCGCCCTCCAAATCCACCGGGCTCCTCTCTTGATCCCCGCAGGGACGCGGGGTGGGCGCAGCCACCCGCAGGTGCTGCCCGTGGGTCATTCCGGATTTTTTGCCGGAGTTTTTTCCCACCGCGGCAGCAGCACCGCGTGCCTGGGGCCGGGGCACACGCGTGTGTGCATCCGTGGCCGAGGACGGGCCGTGCCTGCTCCAACAAAGCCACCCCGCTCCGGGATGCTGCTCTGGGGCTGCCCTGCGTCCCCACGGCCTCCCCGGCGGCTGCAGCTTTTGCCGGGGGGAGGCAGCGCACCCCATCCCCACGCCGAGCCGTTGGACACCCTCAGCGGTGCGCCCGCTAAAAACCCCCCGAACAAAAGCCCAGTTCAGACTCGCTGCTGAATAGATTAACAAGATTTCCATAATTAGGGCGGGCGGGAACAATAGGATTCTCCCTGCCCAGCCCCCCTGCCCGCCTTTGTCTTGTGCTGGGGATAATGGGCAGCAGCGAGGGTGGGAACCGGCCCGGCCATTTGGTCACTGGACAGTAATTTTCTCACACTGCCAAGGGGAGCATTGAAACATCTGTCCCGCTCCGCCACTCATTCACGTCCCATTTCAGCCCTGACAACTCCTCCCTGCCCGCCGCCCTCCCCCTCTGTGGGTTTTCCAGGGTGCAACCGGCCTTTCCACGGGTTTGGGTTTTTCTCCTCCCGAACGCATCCTGTCTTTCAGGGGTCGGCCGGCGCCTGGGGATTGCAGAGCCGTGCCTGTGCATCCCCCGCGCTGCCCCGCTCCTCGCAGCAGCTCCGGGGCTTGGGGATGGAGCCGGAGGAGCTGTGCTCCGGTGGTGGGCTCCCAACCACGCGCCCTGGCATTGGCCACCCTCCTCCAGGTGTGGAAAAGCGGTTCCATTGCCGAGCCCGTCTCTGGATGCCAGTTTTTTAACCGGTGTTGGGGCGTCGGGATCAATCCGTGGGGAAAAGCGCAGGGACGGTGTCCATCCCCAGGGCGTGCCGCGGTGGGAATGCTGCTCAGGCTGCCCGATGCCGCAGTACGGGGGGTGGATGTGGCTTTCCTTGGGCTGGGGGCTGCCGGGTGCGCCCACCTCCGGGAGGGATTGGTGTGGGTGGCTGTCCCCGCGTCGCTGTCGAGCGGCAGCTGCTCCCTGGCCTCAAAAGCCCGGGGGTGCCTCTGGGAGTCGCTGGTTGTGCTGGTGGCACCTCATTCCTGCTGTGCCCATGCTGCAGCGGTCAGACAGCTCTCCTGGTGCCCCCAAATCCCTGAGTCCCCGGGCACTTGCAGCCGGACTTTTCCGGGGGACGGAAGCAGCTGCAGCACTGCACTCTGCACCCACCGAGCAAGGATGGAAACTCCAGGTGTTTTAAATCCTTAAAAAAAACCCCCACAAGATTAAGGAAAATGTCTTACTCATCGCAGAATCAGCCAAATGCTCGTTTTTCCCGTTACATCTCCCGGGTACCTTTGCCCCCGTGCCCAGCCAGCCCCGTGGGCAGCTCCAGGAGCGTTCATCCGTCAGGAGCTCTTTGACAATGACCGTAAATGCAGGGGGAGGCCAGCTCACCCCACACGGAGCCGCCAGCTAAATCCTCTTGTGGAAGTTTGATATCCAGAGTGGAAGCACAAGTGCCCTATAAGTCAATTAAAGCATTAAGTAATCTTATTGTGCGGGGGCCACAAAGTGCCTTGAGGGCTGCGGGCAGCGAGCGAGAGGGGCACGAGGTCCCCGCCTGGCTCTGGCGTCAGCGTCCCCCGAGGCGCCGGACGTGGGGATGAGCGGGGACCACAGTGGGGGCTGGAGCAAGAGATGGTGATACCGACCTTAGCAGGAGGTGCCCGTGGCCAAGGGGGCTTCGGGATGGAAGAATTTCTGCACGAAAAGCGTTGTCAGGCATTGGGTTGGACCGGACAGGGGCGTGGTGGGGTCACCATCCCTGGAGGTGTCCCAGGAACAGCTGGACGTGGCACTCAGCGCTCTGCTCTGGGTGACAAGAGGGGGGGATCGGTCAAAGCTTGGACTCGATGATCTCGGAGGTCGTTCCCGACCTCAGTGATCCTGTGAATATCCGGAGTTGGTTGGAGCAGAGGGGGAAGCTGCGATGGGGTGCGGGACAGGGCAGGTTTTGGGGATGCTGCACGCAGAGTTCCCGCTGTGCTGCTCTCACCCGTGCTGCCCTGTCCCCACAGGTCTGTCGAAGATGCACTGGTCACCAGAGCATGCCCAGTCCCTGAACCAGTGGCCGGAGCAGCACCTGGACGTCTCCTCCACGACCTCCTCGCCAGCCCACAAGTCCGACCTGTACCCCAGCACCCGCCAGCGCTTCAACTACGCCTGGGCCAACGATGACATCTCGGCGCTCACAGCCTCCAACCTCCTCAAGAGGTACGCCGAGAAGTACTCGGGGGTGCTGGACGCGCCCTACGAGCGCTCGGCGCTCAGCGGATACGGGGACGGCGCCTTCGGGCCCGTTAACGGGCAGAAGGGGGACGGGGAGCCCTGGCCGGGGGCGCACGGCTCTGACGGCACCTACCCCCTGACCCCCATCCACGATGGCCTCCCCGGCGCCAAGGGGGTGGTGCCGCCCGCTGTCCCCGCCAGCAGCGGGGCCATCGGGCTGGGCGGCTCCCCGGTGGTGTCAGCCAACCTCGCCGATCCCGTGTACCCCGGGAACTCCTGCGGAGCGGCCGCCGCCGGCTCCGGGGGGCTGGGGGCATCTCAGGAGTACCCCTCAGGCTACGGTGGCACCTACTTGCCCTCCGGCTACTGCACCCAGCCAGCGGCAGCGCTTCCCCCCCCGCACCCTCCCGCCCTCCACAGCTCAGGGCTCCTGCAGCCTCCACACCCCTCGCCCGCGCTGGTGCCGGGCTACGGCTCCTCCGGCCCCATGTACAACTACGCCGCCAGCAGCTACCCGCCGCAGCCGGGCTACGGGGGCATCCACCCGCCGCACCCCTCCGCCTCCTACCTGCCCTCCGGCATCGCGGCGCCCACCCCTATCCCGGCCCCGCCGCCCGCTGCCCGCCCACCCGGCGTCCCCGGCTACGGCTACCAGGGTGCCGGCTTGGGCCCCCTGGCCGTGCCGCCCCTGGGCACCGAGGCGGCGGGCACGCTGAAGAGGAAGGCGTTCGACATCGGCGGGGAGGACGACGGGGGGGGCAGGGACAGGAAATACAGCTACGAGCAGCCAAAGGCCCCCTACCCCACGTCGGACAACGGGGGGGGCCGGGGCAACGGCTTCGGCAGCAGCGGCGAGTCCCCCCAGGTGGCCTTCAAGCCCGGGAAGCGGCCGGCGGGAGCCGGGAGCAGTGAAGAGCACGGCGGCAAGTACGGCGGGCAGCAGATGAAGGGCATGGTCTCGCCGTCCTACGGCACCAGGGACGCTGCCCTGCGGCCGGCAGAGCCCTTCGAGAAGTTCAGCCCCCCCCTTGCCAACGGGGAGCGGCCGGCCGAGCCAGGAGCCCCCTTCCCGCTGCGCCTGCCTTCCAAAGCGCTGGTGTTCGGCGGCGGCCCGGTGGAGGAGCAGCCCAAGAACGTCGACCCGCTGGTGCTGGAGCTGGTCAACACCAAGGTGGTGGAGCGGGGGCCGCCGGTGCAGTGGTCGGACATCGCCGGGCAGGTGTCCGTGAAGGCGGCCATCGAGGAGGAGCTGGTGTGGCCCATCCTGCGCCCCGGCACCTACAGCGGCACGAGCCACCCGCTCCGCACCCTGCTGCTCTTCGGGCCCCGGGGGACGGGGAAGACGCTGCTGAGCCGCTGCATCTCCACCCAGCTGGGCTCCACCCTGCTGAGGCTCAGCGGCACCACCCTGCTCTCCACCTGGAAGGCCGAAGCCGAGAAGATCCTCCAGACCGTCTTCTTCGTGGCCAACTGCCGGCAGCCCGCCGTGGTGCTCATCACCGAGGCCGAGTCCTTGCTGGCGGCCCGGGCTGGCGAGGACGGCAGCCAGGCCAGCAACCTCAAGTCCCAGCTCCTTTCCTACCTGGACAACGTGGCTACCTCATCCGAGCAGAACGTGGTGGTCATCGGCACCACGGCCCGGCCGGGCAGCATCGACGAGGCGTCGCACCGGCGCTTCGGCACGCGGCTGTACATCCCTCCTCCGGACGGCGCGGCGCGGCGGCACATCCTGCGCCAGGCGCTGGCCCAGCAGAGCTGCTGCCTGAGCGAGCGGGAGCTGGCGGCCCTGGCGCAGCGCACCGAGAGCTTCTCCGGCGCCGAGCTGCTGCGGCTCTGCCAGCACGCCGGGGCCGCTCGCCGCGCTCTCACCGGACCCCCCACCTGCTACCAGGACCTGGAGAAGGCGTTCTGCAAGGTGCGCCCCGCCGCCTCCCAGAAGGAGCTGGACTTGTTCCTGGAGTGGGATAAGATGTACGGCACCAGGCACTGACGGCAGCGGGGGGACGCGGGAGCGGGGACGGAGCCCGAGGCGGCGGGGGCGGATTCGGGACCGGGGGTCGGGGTCTGGTTCTCTGAGCGGGGTCGGATCCCGAAGCGCAGGGATCCGCCGGCAGCACCGCGTACCTCACCTCGCCTCTCCCGTTTCGGACTGGCCCAGGGACGGATTTGCCGTGGCTTTTCGGGAGCGTCGCCCACCACTCAGGATAAGCTATTTATTGTTCTCCCCACCGTCCGTCCCCGGAGCGGCGGTGCCGGCGGGGCCCTCGTGGCACCGCGAGCTCCCCCATCCACCCAAAAGCTTTATTGTTGTTTTTTTTGGAGGTTTTTTTTTTTTTTTTTTTTTTTTTTTTTTTTTTTTTTTTCCAAAAAAAAAACCCCTCGGTTTTTTTGGGCCNGCTTCGGCAGCAGCGGCGAGTCCCCCCAGGTGGCCTTCAAGCCCGGGAAGCGGCCGGCGGGAGCCGGGAGCAGTGAAGAGCACGGCGGCAAGTACGGCGGGCAGCAGATGAAGGGCATGGTCTCGCCGTCCTACGGCACCAGGGACGCTGCCCTGCGGCCGGCAGAGCCCTTCGAGAAGTTCAGCCCCCCCCTTGCCAACGGGGAGCGGCCGGCCGAGCCAGGAGCCCCCTTCCCGCTGCGCCTGCCTTCCAAAGCGCTGGTGTTCGGCGGCGGCCCGGTGGAGGAGCAGCCCAAGAACGTCGACCCGCTGGTGCTGGAGCTGGTCAACACCAAGGTGGTGGAGCGGGGGCCGCCGGTGCAGTGGTCGGACATCGCCGGGCAGGTGTCCGTGAAGGCGGCCATCGAGGAGGAGCTGGTGTGGCCCATCCTGCGCCCCGGCACCTACAGCGGCACGAGCCACCCGCTCCGCACCCTGCTGCTCTTCGGGCCCCGGGGGACGGGGAAGACGCTGCTGAGCCGCTGCATCTCCACCCAGCTGGGCTCCACCCTGCTGAGGCTCAGCGGCACCACCCTGCTCTCCACCTGGAAGGCCGAAGCCGAGAAGATCCTCCAGACCGTCTTCTTCGTGGCCAACTGCCGGCAGCCCGCCGTGGTGCTCATCACCGAGGCCGAGTCCTTGCTGGCGGCCCGGGCTGGCGAGGACGGCAGCCAGGCCAGCAACCTCAAGTCCCAGCTCCTTTCCTACCTGGACAACGTGGCTACCTCATCCGAGCAGAACGTGGTGGTCATCGGCACCACGGCCCGGCCGGGCAGCATCGACGAGGCGTCGCACCGGCGCTTCGGCACGCGGCTGTACATCCCTCCTCCGGACGGCGCGGCGCGGCGGCACATCCTGCGCCAGGCGCTGGCCCAGCAGAGCTGCTGCCTGAGCGAGCGGGAGCTGGCGGCCCTGGCGCAGCGCACCGAGAGCTTCTCCGGCGCCGAGCTGCTGCGGCTCTGCCAGCACGCCGGGGCCGCTCGCCGCGCTCTCACCGGACCCCCCACCTGCTACCAGGACCTGGAGAAGGCGTTCTGCAAGGTGCGCCCCGCCGCCTCCCAGAAGGAGCTGGACTTGTTCCTGGAGTGGGATAAGATGTACGGCACCAGGCACTGACGGCAGCGGGGGGACGCGGGAGCGGGGACGGAGCCCGAGGCGGCGGGGGCGGATTCGGGACCGGGGGTCGGGGTCTGGTTCTCTGAGCGGGGTCGGCTACCGGAGCGCAGGGATCCGCCGGCAGCCCCGCGGACCTNACCTCACCTCGCCTCTCCCGTTTCGGACTGGCCCAGGGGTGGATTTGCCGTGGCTTTTCGGGAGCGTCGCCCACCACTCAGGATAAGCTATTTATTGTTCTCCCCACCGTCCGTCCCCGGAGCGGCGGTGCCGGCGGGGCCCTCGTGGCCCCGCGAGCCCCCCCATCCACCCAAAAGCTTTATTGTTGTTTTTTTTGGAGGTTTTTTTTTTGTTTTGTTTTTTTTTTTGGATTGCTTTTGTTATTCCCAACAGAAATACCCTCGGGTGTCTTTGGAGCCCCTGCTCACCCGGCAACGGTCAGGGAAAGGGGGAGCTGGGGGAGGCACCCAAACGCAGGGAATTTCACCCCAAAACAAGGAGGTTACACCCCAAACCGGGGGGGTTCGACCCCAAACCAATGGGTTACACCCCAAAACCAGGGGGTTTTGGAGTAAAAATGCTGTAGATTGTTGAATATCCTAGACTTGGGTTTTTATTTTTGTAAGGTCTGTAGTATTTTTTTGTTTGTTCGTTTTTTTTTCTTTTTAACTACTCAGGAAAAGAATTACCTCAGAAAAACTAAAGAATGTTTTTTTTAAAAACACTTTTTATCTTCTCAGAAAAGGAAAAAGGAGATTTTTTTAAGAGTTTTCCAACCTGGGACAAAGCTGCCTCCTCCATTTGCTTCCAAAGGGGGTGAAGAAAGGAAGAAATAAAAGGAAAAATAAACTTGAAGCTGTTACCAAGATGAAATTTGAATGTATTTCAGGTGCTTTCCACATATATTATGCCATAATTTTATTTGAAGTTTTGCTTTTAACATCGTTCCTGTAGCGTTTTGGTGGAGTAACGTTGTCTTCAGTGGAAAGTTTAGTGCTGTAGGTTGGGAGCTGTCGCCGGCACCGCTTTTTTTTGGAGCAGGGTGGGTCCCCCCCGGGAGTCTTTTCCTGCATCCGGGGGGGGGTCACGGAGGGGTCCCCAGCTCCAGGTTGGGACTGGGAGGGATCCTCCTCCCAGTGTGGGTTTTGCACTGGGGGCCGGGACCGCGGGGGTCACCCAGGCGTGGCCGGGGGGATTCCGGTGCTGACGCCGCGCTCCTTTTTTCCCCCGGAATCAGGGATTTTTGGCTCCTCCGAGCGCTGAGGAGCCCTGGCCACAGATCGGGGCAAATCGCTTCCCCCCCGCCCACTTCCCCTCCCAAAAAAAATAAAACCCAGCCCGGCAGGGCTGAGCGAGGGGCTTTGCACAGAGCGTGGACCCCCGGCCCGTCCCCTGGCCCCTCTTTGCAGCGTGGTGGGGGTTTCCCCCCGTTTAAAAAATGCTAATTTTTATTATTTTTGGTGCTCTAAAGGCCTCCCCCTTAGAGCAGCCCCCCCAAACCTCAGGGTCTGCGTGTGCAGAGAGAACAGATCCCTCACAGGGGCTCCCCCCAGAGGTGTCTGCCAGGTTTTTTTCCCATTTTTTCCTAATTTTTTCAGTTTCCTCTTGCATCCAGGGCATTACCAGGGCACCCCTTTGCCTCCCGTCTCCAAAAAGTCGTGCCGGCTTCCTGAAGACTTATTATTATTATTATTATTATCCTATTTGTACACTCTCTGTAACCATTTCTACCTCATTTTGCAACATATTGTACATGAAAGTATTTAATTCATGTCTTATTGATGTCTGAGACAGACAAGCTCTAGGGCTGGGATGGTCTACCTCAAGAAATGCTGTATTTTAAAAAAAGAAAAAAGGAAAAAAAAAAAA
>VXAD01005715.1:47709-81916 GCA_013399195.1 Dicrurus megarhynchus
TTTTTTTGTTGGGTTGTGCTTTTTTGTTGGGTTTTTTTTTGTTGTGTTGTTTTTTTGTTTGGTTTTTTTTTTTGTTGGGTTGGTTTTTTTGTTTTTTTTCTCTTCTACTGGCAGGTTTGAGGAAGATTCTCTGTGAGCCGGTGGCGGGCAGGAGCATCACTAAGGTTTTTCTCTCCCAGTACAGTGTGTGGTAGATACTCAGTGGAGTGCCTCGAATTTTATGGCTTTCACACCCCTCTGTGGACAGGTGGCTGCGTGGGTCTGGTTCCTCATGCATGGTCCCTGGTCATGCCGTCATGCAAATCGCTTCCAGGCGTTAACGAGCACTTTTTGGTTTTTTTTTTGGGGGGGAGGGATCAGCCCGAGCTGGCTCCGGGCTGAAGGAACCCGATTTCCCCATCTCCCAAACCAAGAAAAGCCCATGGAGAAAGTAGAATGCAAATCATAAATCTCAAATGAACTATGGGTAACTCAGTGGGCTTAATGGGTGCTTTGTTTCATTTTTCCTTTTTTTTTTTTTTTTTTCTTTTTTTAACTTTTTTTCAATTTTTTTCCCTTTTTTTTTTTTTTTTTTTTGCTGCTTTAACTAAATGCAAATCTAGTTTTGCATGAACGAACCCGTTAACATCGTGACTTCTGGGTTTTCTTCCGAGAATAACCAACAAAATGGGAAAATAAAATCCATTTGGGGCTGCTTTGGAAAATACATGAATCCCAGCAGCGGGTTTTGTTTCTCTGTGTGTGTTTGTGTGTTTGTGTGTGTGTGTGTGGTTTATTTTGCTTGTTTGTCCTAAGTTGCATTGACTGATGTGGAACATGCAGTATCCACCTGCCCAAACAATAGAAAATCCTTTTTTTTTTTTTTCCTTTTTTTTTTTTGTGTGTTTAAATGTTTGTTTACAGGGTCCTTTAAACAGGTGGTAGGTCACTGCTTTAGATGCAACGCTGTCACACAGGAAGCAGACTATGTTTGGTATAAGATCTTCAGGTAAGTGTCTCCACAGCTGTTCTGTATTGATATATTTCAGAAAGTTTGTAAACAATCTTTTTTTTTTTTTTTCTTTTTCACTTGCAAATATTTTAATTCGTACAATTCTACTATTTACTTTTTTTTTTTTTTAATTTTTAATTTTTTTTTGTTTTGTGGTTTTTTTTTTTTTGTTTGTTTGTTTGTTTGTGTGTGTGTGTGTATCTCAACACTTGGATTCCCTGGCGTCTTTTTGCCTCTTTGCCTTTTCTCGCCTCCCTTCCTCCGCCCGCTGCTGCTTCTCCTTCTCGGGTTTGGTGACGCTGTCGTAGGAGGGCAGGGACGCCGTGGAGGGGGTGCCTTCCTTTTTCTCCCTGTTGGCTCCCCCGTTTTCCAGTTTGGTGGCGGCAGGCCTTCGGCTGATGAAGCCCCGTCGTGCCAAACGAGCCCTGTAAGCCCTCTGGATCACCACCGCCGACACCTCCTCCTGCTTGCGCCGCAGCGTGGTGGTGATGGGCTCGTAAGACACTTTGGAAGGGTTGGAAGCCACGAACCTCTCCTCCATCTGCTGCCTCAGGATATCCAGCTCCCCGCTGTCCCCCAGGACGCGTTTGGTGAAGGCAAACAGGATGTCCAAACAGTGGATCCTGTCCCCACTTACCATGGGCAGGTCCATGGCGATGAGTTCGATGGTGTTGGGTTTCGGGACGCGGAGGGGATGCTCCAGAGCGTCGGCGAAGTCCGCCAGCTTGCTGTACTCGATGAACTGCGTGGCGTCGGGGTCGAACTTCTCCCAGATCTCGTAGAACGTCTCAAAGTCGTCCTCGCTGAGCGGATCCGCGCTCTCCTCCGTGGCCACGCTGAAGTTCTCCAGGATGATGGCGATGTACATGTTGACCACGATCAGGAAGGAGATGATGATGTAACTCACAAAGAAAAATATCCCCACCGAAGGGTTGCCGCAATCCCCCTTGAAGCCGCTGCCCGGGTGCTCCTTGTCCAGGTCGCAGTCCGGCGGCCGGTTCAGGATGGGCAGCAGGAGCCCGTCCCAGCCGGCCGAGGTGGTGATCTGGAACAAGCAGATCATGCTGTTGCCAAAGGTCTCGAAATTGAACATATCGTCGATGCCGGCCTCGTGCTTGACGTAGGCGAAGTTCGACATGCCGAAGATGGAGAAGATGAACATGACCAGGAAGAGCAGGAGGCCGATGTTGAACAAGGCAGGCAGGGACATCATTAAGGCAAAAAGCAGCGTGCGGATCCCTTTGGCCCCTTTGATCAATCGCAGGATGCGGCCGATGCGAGCCAGGCGGATCACTCGGAAGAGGGTGGGCGACACGAAGTACTTCTCGATGATTTCAGCCAGGAACATTCCTAAGGGAGAGAGGCGACAAGTGTGACAACGGGGACGGCGCAGGCTGCACGTGGGACACCTCGGTGGGATTTTCAGAGGGTGTCTGCGACCCACAGGTCTCGTGTTCAGGCAGGGTGAGTCCTCCCGAGGGGCAGTGGAGGGGCAGCTCCGATCTCTGCTCCCTGGGACAGGGACAGGACACGAGGGAACGGCCGGAGCTGGGCCAGGGGAGGGTCAGGTTGGGTATCAGGGAAAGGTTCTTCCCCCAGAGGGTGCCGGGCACTGCCCAGGCTCCCCAGGGAATGGGCACGGCCCCGAGGCTGCCAGAGCTCCAGGAGCGTTTGGGCAGCGCTGCCAGGGATGCCCAGGGTGGGGTTGTTGGGGTGTTTGTGCAGGGCCTGGAGCTGCACTGGATGATGATCCCTGTGGGTCCTTTCCCACTCAGGATATTCCATGATTCTGTGATTCCAGGTCTTGACTAACTGCTCTGGCTCCCTAAATAGTTCTCCTACAGGGAGAGGGAAAGAGGCTCGGCTACAGAAGGATTCATCCCTCCTGGATAAGGATGAACGCTTTGCTTCTTGGGCACGTCTGCTCTCAGTGCCTAACCCTGCCGTGGGAGCCAGGACTCTGCTCTGAAGGCGCTAAAAGTGGCTAAAAGATAAACCTGATTTCAGGCAGCAGCAAAAAACCGGGGCTGAGTTTTAGGCTGCGGGGTGGTCTGAGGGCTGGTGCTTTGTCAGCGCGCCTTGTGCCCTGCCAAGCTTTACTCCGACTCCTTTGTGAGGTTGTGAACATTTTGCAGATCAGATGCTAAAAAAACCCAAAACCTGTTGGAGGAAACACAGATTCAACATCCAAACAAACTGCAAACAAGACAGGCAGTCATGTGCTGTGGCAGGAAGCCCTGCAGGGCCGTTCCCAGGGGTTACTGAGCACCACAATATTCTGATGAGGTGAGTGAAACTTCGGTTTTTAAAGACACAGAGAGCAGTTGTCAAGTGGTTTACTCCCCACAGCTGGATAGGAATGCCCAGAGCAGAGGGAAGAGGCATCAGTCAGGACTTCAGGCAGACAAATTCCACCACGGTCTCTTCCCGAGGCTTAAAGAGAACCTCGAAGTCCTGGTACCCACACATCCCCTGCAAAGACAACAACGTGTCCTGCTGCTTTTCCCTTTTAATTAAATTTATTGGAATTTATGCTCTACCCTGCAAATGCCAAAGGCCTCTGAGTGGTGCCACACTCACCCACGATGGACAGGATCACCACCACGAAGTCGAAGATGTTCCACCCGATGGTGAAGTAGTAGTGCCGCAGGGCGAACATCTTCAGCACGCACTCGCAGGTGAAGAAGATGACGAAGACGAAGTTGATCCAGTAGAGGATGTCCTCCATCTGCTTGCTCTGCGTGTCTGTCTCCACCATCATGGTCACCATGTTGAGGCAAATGAGCATCATGATGACGATGTCGAAGGCTTGCTGAGTGACGAAGTCGAAGACGGCTCCTTGGATGCGGTTCTGCGACACGGGAGGGACGGGGAACCACAAAAACCGTGGAAGTGTGGAACAGTTTGGATTGGAAACGTCCTTAAAATTATCCCATTCCACCCCCTGCCCTGTCCAACCCGGCCTTGGGCACTGCCAGGGATCCAGGGGCAGCCCCAGCTTCTCTGGGCACCCCGTGCCGGGGCCTCCCTGCCCTCCCAGGGAGGAATTTCTTCCTAATTTATCATTAGTCCACAAATTATTTCACCATTGGTGGAAAGAGGGCCGAGGACGTAGTTTTGTCAGCATTTAACAAAGCTTTCGAGGCAAACTCTGCCCCACAAACCAGTGTGCTCAGGGCAAAGGCAGGAAAATGCCACGGTTTACACCCCAACACGCTCCTCCAGCCCTGCTAGCAGCCTATCTTCCTCTTTGCTGAGCCCAAAAGTCACACTTGGGGACAGCAGCCTTGCACTGATGGGTACCTGGATGAGAATCCAACCTCTTCTGTGTCCTGGCAGCACCGCAGCCCCAGAAGCAGGCAGGATGCTTCATCCACACTTTGTCCATACAGTATCTAAGGGACTCGACCCCAAACCCTTTCTGGCTTTCTGAGGGATTCCAAGTCTTTCAGAAACCAGGGAAAGGAGCTTAGTTCTCCATCAGTGCAGCCCCCGAGGCTGGATAATTGCCAAAGGTCCCCCTGCTAGTGCCAGGAGGTGAAGTTTTGGGATTATTTTGTTGATTCAAGCCATGAACTGAGATTGACACCAACCCCAGCACAAGTGGTTGGACCTTTGCAGGGGATTCCTGAGTTACAACGACGAGAACAGGGTGATGTGGAGTCCAACAGGAGTTGGAACAAAGGATGCTTTGGGAGCCAAAGCTCCTTTGAAATCTGCTCCACGGGTTTTCCCCCGAGTTCCCTCCAACGTACTCACCAGAGGTCGGGGAATGGGTTTTTGAGGCTTCTTGGAGCCCAGTTTTTTCATGGCGTTGTAGTACTTCTTCTGCTCTTCCGTCATGAAAATATCTTGACCTCCAAAGTAAAGGGGCGAAAGGAAAACTAATTACAAGCAGCTCATACAGCAGAAGGGAAAGGAGTAAATCCCAGCTCGGGCAGCTGAGAGGCTGGTGGCTGCCGTTTCAGGCAGAAATAACTCGCACTAACACCCAGGCTGTACTGATCTTGCTCTGAAAATAACTATTTTCCCTAAAAATGACCCGTTCCACAGCGCTGCCTCCTTCCCCACCCCTCTGTGAAGAACAGCTCTGAGGTGTGAGGGCATTTACAGGAGCTGCAGGGTGCAAACCCTCGGCTTGACTTAGAGGAAAAGCAGGATATGAGAGAGAGACAAAGGGAGAGGCAAGGAAGACATGTTGCTGCCAGTCTGTATTTTAGTCAAGGCATAAAAAAAACCCCCAAAACGCGTGAAAATGTAGCCTAGGGAAAATGTTTCATCTGGCTGTGGTTTAAATCAAGCCTTGGGCTGCGGGTTGTGCTCCCTGAGTCTGCTCAGCCATTCCCACGAGGTGCACAGCTCTAAGAGAGGGGGTTTGTGCCCCAAAATGACTTTATTTTGCAGAGAAACCCACCACCCAACACTCCTGGAACAGGTCTGAGCCCGAATCAGCAAACACAGATCACTTATCTTTTTCTTCTGTTGATTGAAGTTGTCGATGATGACACCAATGAACAAGTTCAGGGTGAAAAAGGAACCGAAGATGATGAAGATAACAAAATAGATGTACATGTAAATGTTGTCCTCGTACTTGGGCTGCTCTTCTTGCTGAAGGGGAGACAAGAAGAGGAACAAATGACATTTCAAATACATCATACAAATATGGGCAAAAGGAGGTGATTGGTCGTGTTTCCAAACTATTTCTTTTGAAGATGCAGGACCAAAAAGATCAAAAACCAGAAGAAGGTTTTTACACTTGTGCTTGTTTCAAACCTGCGTTCAGTGCAGGACAAGGAAATCCATTTAAAAATACTTTAATATCAAACCAAGACAATAGAAGGGGGATAAAAAATTGAAACCAAAAAGGAAGTCGTGGTATTTGCATGATTCCAGCATGCAAGAACCAGGAAAGTGCCCGGGGAATGAACTCCAACCCAGACGTGCTCAGACTTCCTTACAAGATTCATGGGAGACCTTCTGGCTAATTCCTCCCCATAATTTATTCTGATGATTGACTCTATAACTTCATTGTATTCTTTCCTTTGCTGTATTTCTACTCCAGTTGGAATAGAACAAAAAAAAGCAACCAGAAGAACCTGCCCTTTTTGGGGTTTTCTTGAGCACCTTTTAACTCATCAGACCGCCAGGGCAAACAATCACAGCATGAAATAAAAGCCACGAGCACGGTCCTACAAATTCTCCTCTTGTTTTCACCCAAGCAGAGGAGCAGACAGAAATCAGGGGGAGGGGAGTTTGTGCTCTTGCACGTTACCTTTCTGGAATCCACGGCTGCGTACATGATGTCCATCCAGCCCTTGAACGTAGCCTGGCAAAGAAAACGCACGTTCTCTGAGGCAGAATTCACCCAAAATTACAAGAACAAGCCTGAATTGTGCCAGCCCTGCCAAGGACTCTCCGTGGCTCTGTATCATGAGCTTCAATATAATTTCAGTATTTCCTCCTTTCATTTGATCTAAATGACACAAATCAAGCCCGAGCAGTCGATCCATGGGAACCTCATGAGGTTCAACCAGGCCAAGGCCAAGTGGACAGACCTGGGGCCCCTTACTGTGCTGGGAGACCCCTAAATTAGGAAAGAAATATAAAATGGCAAACTCATTCCAGCCCCAACCCGAGAGGGCTTCACGGGACGCTGTAACTCCCAGAGAGGGAAGCACATAAAATGTTTTTTTATATAAAATAAAATTTCGTATTTCCCGCTCCCAGGGCGACGGCAGAAAGCCAAACTCACGACTTGCAGAAGAGCCAGATATCCTGCCCCAACGTTGTCAAAGTTAATTTTCACATTCTTCCATCGGATCTCCGTGGAGTTGGGTGGCATCAGAGCTTCGCAGTCTGTCTTGTTGTTAACAACATCTATCTCAAAGCGATGCTCAGCTGTTTCATTAAAGCAGTAATGATATTTCCCGGCAAACAGGTTAACCCCCATAATGCTGAAAATCAGCCAGAAGATAAGGCAGACCAACAAGACATTCATAATGGAAGGGATAGCGCCAACCAAGGCATTGACAACCACCTGTGTTGGAAGGGGTGGGAAAAAGTTTCAGTATAAAACACGAGGCAGGAGACAGCAAGCATCAGTACAGCTGTTTTTGGGGGGGGAATAGGGGGCCAGGCCACTGACACATGGGTGCTGGCTGCTCCACACACACAAGTTGGCAGCGAACGTTATTCCCAGCGGTGACAAATTCTGCTTCCAAGCCGCCCGGGGTGGGGAAGCTCTGTTTTCAAAACAAAACAGGCCACGTCGCTGGATTTGCAGAGTTTGGTTTTTGGATGGTTTGTTCCTCAATAAAGCATCAATTATTTTACGTAATTTTCATTGCCCAAAAGGGAGAGGGGGGGCTCAGGCTCCCTGTGGTAACAAGCAGGCTCCCAGATGGAAATTTTCTCAGAGCCACGTGCTGAGGACGCTTTTGCTCGTGGACTCAACGGGTTTCACCAGCCAGTAGCCCCTCTGGCCATTCCCCACGTTCAAACAAGGCTGTTTTCACTCCGGGGCCTGATCCTGCTCCCACCAAGGGCCCCAGCAGTGGGGTCAGGACCAAGCCCAGCATCACTGTGGTCACACTAAGCACCGAGTAACACCAAGATCATACTGTGGACTAAGCAAGGCCAGTCATGTTGTCCCAGGCAGAGAGCTGAGCATGCAGCTTGGCAGGCTCGAGAAGACAGAAAAGCCATGTTCCTTCCTCCAAAGGGCAGCAAACGCAGCAGGAACAAGGATGGGTTTTTGTGAGAGCTCATCCCTCCCTAATTTTAGCCTTTCGCGGTTTGGGAGCGCCGTGTCCCTGAGCATCCCCGGCCGACACACGACCAAACGCAAGCCCTGTGGCTTTTAATAGAGGCAGGTCAGCAGGATATTAATTCTTTTATGATCATCTCCTAATTCAGGTTCCTTTAATAGATGAACAGAGCCTAAACTATCGTTACCCCTCCGCCTTGGTTTTGGAAGACAACTCAACTCCGCGGGGACTCGGGAGGGCCTCAGTGGCAGAACGGGAGCCACAGCTCGTCCTGGTCCCTGCTCCTTGCTGGAAGCCACCACCACCACCACCACTGATAGCATAGGGTTAAAATGTTTCTAAATTGTAGTAGCATAGATAGGCTTTGAATAGGCATTGTTTTTAAGTCTTGTGATTCTGTACCTGTGTATGCTGTTACACTGTGTTATAGGTATGCAACAATTATTTAGAAATCACATATTGGCTAATCGATAAAATCACGGGATAATTTTGGGAGAGGGGCTTGAAGGGGGCTTACAGAGTATGTCTGAATGATCACAATGAACCAGAAGCTCATGCTCTGTTGATTACAATGGCACAATGGAAAGTTAATGATCAACATATGATTCTATAGTGCTTATGTAAGGAGAGAGTATAAAATGTGTTCACCCCAAACTGATGTCGGAATCAGATTTGGGTTTGTACCCCGGTTCCCAGAGCTCTTCAATTTAAAAAAGCACCTGCATACAATCATTCTGTGATTATGTGTTTCTACGCTAACACCACCACACCCTGGTGCCACCACAGCCCCCTCGGGTGCTCGTGGCCACCTCAGACGGGGCTTGGAGGGCTGGTCTAGCAGAAGGAAGGTGTCCCTGCCCACGGCAGGCGGTGGGACTGGGTGGGCTTTGAGCTCCCTGCCAACCCAAGCCAGGGTGAGATGGAGGCATGGAGGAGAGCTCAAGGCCTGGAGAGCGAATCTTCCGTCCCGAGGGCGAGACGGCGCCACGAGTCCATGGCTGCAGCCAGCAGGGTCTGAAGGCACGGGGGAGAGCCCCAACCAGGCTGCACGTGGATTCCCCCTCCATCCCAGCTCTGCTCAGCTGCTGGACACCAGCACCACACCAGCAGGACCTTTTGGGTCGGGTCCTCCCATGAAGACATTGATTTATTCCAGTTACCACACGGTGCAAAGGAAGGGGAACACCCTGACACCCTCCTGGAACGTTTAGGGTTCATTGGATCTATGCAGCAAAGGAAGGGGAACACCCTGACACCCTCCTGGAACGTTTGGGGTTCGTTGGATCTACGCAGCAAAGGAAGGGGAACACCCTGACACCTTCCTGGAACGTTTAGGGTTCATTGGATCTACGCAGCAAAGGAAGGGGAACACCCTGACACCTTCCTGGAACGTTTAGGGTTCATTGGATCTACGCAGCAAAGGAAGGGGAACACCCTGATACCCTCCTGGAACATTTGGGGTTCTTTGGGTCTACGCAGCTTTCCAAAAGGAGGAGCGAAAGGAGGAACATGGCTTTTGTGTGCAGACTGACGAGAGCACATGCACGTCTCACAGCATCGCTGTCAAACTCCCTGACCCAGCTCCGAGCAGAGCAAGCTCCTGGAAATGCAGGTTGCTATGGAGGAGAGAAAAGCAAAGAACTACAGTTTCAGTCTCCTTTGCAAAAGGCATTTCAGATCTCTGTTCCCTGGCTCAGAGGAACTGGTCTGGTTGGACGGGGCGGTGACGCTCGTCCCCAAGTCAAAACAAAGGAAAAATAATTGGGTCTGGGTTGCTACCGGGGCTGGAGTTGTAACTATCAATTCTCCCGTGGTGAAAATCCCCCACTTGAAGCACGAGAATTCCCTGATTGGACATTAGGAATCATCTCCCCAGCACGGCTTAAAACCAGCTTTTGTTATCTCCAGGTTTAGTGCCAGGCCTGCTCTTTGGGATCAAACTTCTGGGCGGGACCCCGAACCCAGCCCAGCCAAAGCTCCGCCTTCGTGTTAACCATTAACAATTTAACCATTAATTAACCACTCACTTTTCTTCCTTTGTGCCTGGACTGCAGATTTGAGTCTAGAATCAAACTAAGGACACAAAGAAATAACAGGGGGAGAAGGTCCTGGAGGAGAAACATCTCCTTTGGAGCTGGAGCTGGTGTTTTTCTATCACTTCCCAGGGAATCTGAGGACCCCTCCTCAGCTCACTGCTCCTCTTGTGCTGGATTTCGGGCTCAGCCACGCTACAGCAAATCCAAAGACCAGAGGGATCCAGGTGGAATTGCTCCAGAGGGATCCAGGTGGAATTGCTCCGCTCAGACCCTGAAGTAAAACTGCGACTGCTACTCCCTTCCCTTGCTATTTAAAATGCATCATTTTCTCTCTTGCAGTATCCCTGATGATGAGCTAACTGGGCTTTAGCACAAAACCCCACATTCTTGTTCTAAGAGCACCTGGGAAATCCATTAATACGAAACACCCTTTATTTGATTTTTTTACTACACAAATTTTTCTTTTTTTTTTTTTTTTTTTTGCATTTTCTTAGGAGACTATTTCGATCCCAAACGGGACAAAAAGCACCAAAATAACAGAATATTAGTGGCAAAGCAGCGAGACACTGCAATAATTGAAACACCCAAGGGAGTGGTGCCAATTCAAGGAAAGCTTGTTAAGTTCAATGCTTTGCTTGTGCTTTGTTCTGGTTCCACAGTGACAGGACAGGGACCAAAAAAGCATGGAAAAAAAGGAAGGGGACAGAAAGGAAAAGCTTCACTACCAGACAAGGCTGCCAGTCACCACCAGACTGGACCGAGAACAACAAGGTGCAACAAGAGGAATGAAACCAAATTTTTCAAAGAGCTGAGCTCCCCCCAGTCCCTTCCTGCAGTGACCCACGAGAGGCAGCAGCCTTTTCCCCCCTGGTTTTTTGTTTAAAAACCCCCTTCAGCCAAAATCTTTCAATCCAATTCCGCCAACAAGCCAAAACCTGGAGGGGCTGGAGACCCTGAGGCGGTTCCAATTCTGCTTCTTTTGCACCTGGTGATTCTCCCTAGATTAAAAAAAAATATTACAGCTGAGAAGCCCCTCGGATGCTCGAGGTCAAAGCCAGGCCAAATGAGAGCAGCCAAGTGTCGACATCGGCTACGAATGGCAGGTGGTTTGGGCCAGTAATTAATGTAATGAGGCAGCTTATGCATCTCCCTTCGTTAGAGGGGAGGGTGCAGCGGTGGGCAGGGTGAGGGTACATCCACGTAGAGGTGATCAAGTCAGCAGCTGCATCATGATTCTGTTTGGAATTTTCTTTCCACCAGTTTTGATCAGTTCTAGCATGCTTTTAAAAAAAACCGCTCCACGGGCATGCAGAAGGATCAGCTGCTAATGGCATCTTACCCTCATCCCCTCAAATCGGGACAACGCTCTTAAAGGCCTCAAGGCTCTTAGTGTCCTAAGGGACTTTATGGCACCTAGTTCCGAGTAGCCCAGGGCATTAGCTATAAGGCTGACTAAAGAGACCTACACAGAAAATAGAAAAAAAATAGAAAAAAAACCAGAAAACAATAGGAAAAGAAAAGAAAATTAAAAAAAAAAGAAATTAAAAACAAAAAAAAAAAAACAAAAAAAAAGGAAAAAAAAAAAAAAAAAAAAAAAAAAAAAAAAAAAAAAAAAAAAAAAAAAAAAAAAAAAAAAAACCAAAAAAAAAGAAAAAAAAAAAAAAAAAAAAAAAAAAAAGAAAAAAAAGGTTCCAGACTGTTAGATTGGATCCCCTAGCCCTGATTGCCCAGCCCAGGAGCCACCTGGGCCGCCCCAAATACCGAAGCCATGACACCAGCTGCCTACTTCACTTGACTGAACCGACCTGGAAGGAAATAATGCGGTTGAGAGAAGAACAGAGGGGAGAGATCAGTGAGAGAGAGAGGCAGAGACACACACGGAGAGAGGGGGGCTGTCGGAAGGAAGAGCCCAAACGATGACAAAAACCTTACCCTCGCCCTTTACCGGCTGCAGGGATCCCGGCGGCGCCCATGAAATTTAAGCCAGACAAATGTTAAAGGTACCTATGAGAAAGAATACAGATAAATACACACGCTGCACGCCCGGGCCCAGCTCTCCGCGGGCACCGCGCCACCGGGGACCGCCGCTCCCTGTGCCACGGACGCTCCTGAGCCCGATCCCGGCTTCTCCTGCCTCACAAACCCCAGCACGGGGGTGTTTGCCCTGCCTGCCAAGCACAGAAACTGCGTTTTCTGCAGTTTCCTGCAGTTTTCTGCAGTTTTCTGCCTGCCATGGGAATGAGGAAGGAGATGTTTGAGAGCTGCTCAGAGTCGGATGCTGAACTTTTCCAACTGCAACAGGAACCTGTTGAGCAGCCCTAATTAGGGGTCAGGTTTAGGCTCCAACATGGGAATTATCAGACATCCTCACAAACTCCAGCACGGGGATGTTTTCCCTGCCTGCCACAAACAGCAACTGCGTTTTCTGCCTGCTCCCATTTGAAGAAGGAGCCGTTTGAGAGATGCTCAGAGCCGGGTGCTGAACTCTTAGATCCGTGTGCCAACACTTTTCCAGTCACAATGAGAACCTGTTGAGCACCTATGGGGTCAGGTTTAGGCTCCAACATGGGAATTATCAGACATCCTCACAAACTCCAGCACGGGGATGTTTTCCCTGCCTGCCTCGCACAGCAACTGCGTTTTCTGCAGTTTTCTGCCTGCTCCCATTTGAGGAAGGAGCCGTTTGAGAGCTGCTCAGAGCCGGGTGCTGAACTTTTGGGGAACCTGTTGAGCAGCCCTAATTAGGGGTCAGGTTTAGGCTCCAACCATGGGAATTATCAGACATCCTTGAAGCCAGCGAGTCACAGAGGTGAGCTGGCCCCACGTGAACGGTCACAGGCACAGCACATCAGCCGCCCCTGCTCCCTCTTTGCGCTCGTGGCACGCTCCGGACACAGACAGGAGAAAGACGTGAGCCCTTTTGGAAGGGAAAATAAAAAAAAAAGACATCCATACACAGCAACAAAAATCGGAAAAACACGGGACCTCCTCCTGGAACAGGTGGGGGTTTGAGCTGAATTCTCAGAAGAGGACATTTCCTATGCATCATTCTTTCGTACAAGAGATAATCGGAATAATATTGGAGAACTCATTATAAGGAGGATTCTTAATTCCACGCCCATTTCGGGGAAATGACCAGATCCAGATTTCAAATGCATCAAATGTGTGGGGAAAATTGAGATTTCATCTTATTTGGGCACGTGGCTGGCGTGCTTTTTCCATCTTCACGTGGAAGGGGTCCCTGTCCACAGCAGGGGGCTTGGAATTAGATGATTTTAAGGCCCCTTCCGACTCAAACCATCCCACGACTCGACGGCATCTGCCCAAAAAATAAGTGGCCACGATTTAAGGCCACGTGGAGCTTTGGTTTTTCCACCCGATTTGAAAATTCCACTGTGTCCCAAAGGTTCCAACAAAGATCCCAGGGCTGTCCCAAAGGTTCCAACAAAGATCCCAGGGCTGTCCCAAAGGTTCCAACAAAGCCTTTGCGAGGCAAAATCAGCTCAGTCAGGCCAGGACCGAGCCCTTGGCAACGCCAGTAAGTTAAAATCCTGGAGACGAACCTAAAAATCCGATGGATTTGGAGATGTGGTCTATTTACCCTGAAAATATAACACTGGAAGTGCCCCTGGATCCCTGGAAACTGCCCCTGGATCCCTGGAAACTGCCCCTGGATCCCTGGAAGTGCCCAAGGCCAGGTTGGACGGGGCTTGGAGCAGCCTGGGACAGGGGAAGGTGTCCCTGCAGGGGCTGGGACGGGACGAGCTTTAAGGTCCCTTCCAGCCCAAACCATTCCACGATTCCCTGATGCCATGAACACAGAATCCTCGTTTTTTGGAGCTTCTGGCCCTTGGGATAACATCTTACTCCGAGCAGTGACAGAAAAGGCTGTTTGAGCTTTTAGGGATCTTTGAGGATTATTCCCTGAGGACATTCCAACAGAAGACACAGCAGGCACCGAGGTCGGACAAAGGGAATCCCAGATTGACTGAAAAGCAGAATCCTTCATTATTACCCAGTAAAAGTCTTCACAAACACACCCAGGAAGCTTTGGGGATGAGGAGGAGGAGGAGGGGAATTGGACAATGCTATAGCAACCTGCAAAATAACATCCAAGAGCGTCGTTAGGATGCAAAGGCCCATTCCCTGCCAGCCCTTCCACAAAATTTGGGTTAAAAAAAGATGTGATTCAACAGATACAGGACACAAAGCATTGCTGAGATTTTGCTGAGGGATATTTTGGCATCTCAAAGTCACATTTCAGATTTTTTTTTTTTTTTTCAGGGAAAAAATGTGCAACTCTTCTGTCCGTGACACCAAGGGGAAAAGAGGAATTTCCTCCTAAAGCCCTGGGAATTCCAAATCCTTCTACACTTGTTCCACCCCTGTTACCTGCCTGGGAAGTTCCTGATCTTTGCTCCACCCCCAGATGCTTGGGAAGGAAATGAAATTTGTACATCTGCCCATAAAACTGCACTTCATTCAAAGCAACTGGAATTAAACTTGTACTTTATCTTCAGGCAGTGAGAGAGATCCAGGGTTACTGTCAGAAAATGACTCCTAACGTGCAGGTTGTGTCCAAGGAAAGGTGTTGAGGATTAAAAAAATAAATAACTAAAATTTCAAATTTCAATTTTCCTACAGGAAACACAGAGTTTGAGTCACTTCTGCCCCTGAATTCCAAGCATAGTTCCTTCCACCTACTCAGGAATATTTCCAGAGTGATAACGGTGCTGAACAGCAACTGAATCATACACGGAACGTTCCAAAGGAGAAGCTTGGAAAAACTGGAAAATTGGAAAAAATTGGAAAAATTCTTTTCTAACACACTTTCTCTTGGGGCAGTCACCACAGCCACTGACTCCCAGATGGATGTGATGAAACCACTTTAAAAGAATCCAAGCACTTGGGTTTCTAAATTTCCTGGTTCTGAAATTTCCTATTGAATTACACAATTTTCTACCACTCTGGACAGCAGAAATTCCGTTTATTTTAAACTCCCTCGCTGTGCCTCAGAGCCCAATTTATTGCTAAAACTTCTCTCTACTGCCTTTTTTTCCTTCTAATTCTACCATTTATTCTGCCTTTTTTTATTCCTCAGCTTTATCCTCCCTCCCAAGATGTTCTGCAGGGGGATTCCGTGTCCCTCACTCACGCTACGACCTCTGAGCTCTCTTTCTCCTTTGAGACCACCCTGCTTTGTCTTTCCTGGCCATCACAACTTTTGAACAGAGGATGGACGATGCTGAACCTCCTTGTGCACAACGAGCTTGCCGAGATTCTCACAAAGGCAGGGATGTTGGGAGTGGGACCTGGTGGGGTGGTGGGGATGGGGAGGTTTTGCAGCCTCATCATTAATAATTATTAATAAATAATTAACAGAGGATGCAACTCCTCGAAATGTCACCAAGGAATGCCCCCTCTGCACGGTTTTCCCACTGGTACCACCTCCCCGTGGCTCGATACACGGGCAGGGCTCCCAGAAATTCTATTTTCAGCAGAGCAAAAAGAGCCAAGGGGCTGGAAAATCCTCCTTGGTGCCTGCAGGGCAGAAATCCCCCAGTTGCACAGGAAACACTGGCAGTGCCCAAAGGGCTCAGGGGTTTTATCCCTGATTTGGGGATTCACGGGTGTCTGGGACTGTTAAATCCACGGTTCAGCCAGGATCTCAGGAGGAAACGTTCCCAGCGTTCTCCCGACCACCACTGCTCTCCCGAGAAGAAGAAATAAGGAGGAGAGGATACATACAGCCACGATGAGGAAATCCAGCCAGCACCAGGCATTGGTGAAGAACTTGACGAATCCATAGGCACACCACTTCAGCAGCATCTCCAGGATGAAAATGTAGGTGAAGACCTTGTCCGCGTACTCCAGGATGGTGCGGATGGTTTTCCTCTGCTCGATGTAAATATCCTCAAAAGCCTGGGGAAGAACCAGGGGCTGGTGTCATTAGGTGGGATTTAATGCACAGTGCAGTGTTCGTTATCCAGAGGCTTCAAATGATACTGAGTTAAAAATACAGTTACAGACGAGCTAAATATATATATATATATATAAAAAAACATAGAAACCAAACATAGAAACTAGGATCAGAACCCAGATTTGAAGGCTTTGTTCTTAATTTAAACTAAACTAAAAACACTAATAAAAGCTTCTGTACAGTACCACGATGGAGCTGTGTTGTTTCCCATGTGAGAATTCCCAGAGTTGGCTTTTCCCCCAAAACTTTCTGCGCACAATTAGAGCTCAACCCCTCTGGACTGCACACATTTTACTCACCAGAGCCCCACTGCTCAGGAGGATCATAAAGATGATGAAAGTCTCAAACCAATTGTGCTCCACAATCAGGAAACAAGTTTTCCTCAAGGTCCACCACGACTTTCCCAGCCCCTCCTCAATATTGACCTGGCAACACTTGCAGCGCTGCATGCAACCTGCAACAGGGGACAGGGCACAGCTTCACTCAGCTGACACAGGATTTAAGGCAAAAACATTCAATTCTCACTGTCTAGAAGCAGTTTTGATGCCACCAATACGAAACAAGCTGAGTATCAGTTAAAGCTTTTGCATTCTTGAGGATTTTAGGATGGTTTCGCCACTCCTGTGTCTGGGCACCAGAATTAACATCCATTTGGGAACAGATCAGCTCGTTCTATTTGGTGAGGTCCACGCTCTTGAGGAGAGGAATGGAAAACTTGCTGATAAAATAACCTTGAACCATTTTAAAGCATCTTTGCCATGGGAATTCCTGTAATGGATTGGCTCGTGAAAGACATTGAGGCCAGTTACAGGAAAGGAAAAGTACTCTGCCTCTAGGTACTTCAGGCATCAGCTGCACAAAAATCATCAGGCCATCTAGAATTCTTCAGAAATTCCTCCCTGTGAGGGTGGGGAGGCCCTGGCACAGGGTGCCCAGAGAAGCTGGGGCTGCCCCTGGATCCCTAGAAGTGTCCAAGGCCAGGATGGACAGAGCTTGGAGCAGCCTGGGACAGGGGAAGGTGTCCCTGCCCATGGCAGGGGTGGGATGGGATGAGCTTTAAGGTCCCTTCCAATCCAAAGTACGGCACGATTCTATGATCTACATCCCAGCAATGGCACCTGCATCCCTGAGAGCTTCACTTTGCAAATTCCTCTGAATTCGCTCACCAACATCCAAAAAGGGCCCTGAGAAAAGCTGAGAGCCAGCCCTGATCCAGGCTGGCCCAACCCTAGGGTGAGCTTACAGCAGACTGGTCCCCAGAACATCCCAAAAGCCTCTTCCTTCACTCCCTTCTCACCTTCTGTGAAACAGGCATCCGGGTCCAGGTACTCCTCCGGTGCCTCCACGGGGACTTCTTCCACTTCAGGCTTTATGTCAATGGTGCTGCCCTCAGAGGAGCTGGTCTCGTCGAGTTTCTGCAACACAAAACCCCAACCCAGTCAACGATCAGCTCCCAACAACGATCAGCTCCCAACAACGATCAGCTCCCAACAAGTACCGAACTTCACCAGGACTCAGCCACTTGTTCACCACATTTACTGCAATCAGAGCTGTTTCCTCCCTTCAGTCACTGAGACCCTGACCCAGCTCGTGCCTCCCGTTAACAGGAGACACAGGATGAAGCATTTACGTCATGAAAGGGGCTCCTGTCCACGGCAGGGGGGTTGGATCTAGATGATCTTTAAGGTCCCTTTCAACCCAGGCCACTCCACGATTATACACATTTTACATTATAATTATATCCATTCACAAGTATTTGTGGCTTTCTACAGAGCTCCTAGCACGAGAAACTTCATTCTTGAGCACAAAGACAACACCATAACATAAACATTTTTGTGCCGGAGCTACGCAGTTCCCTCTCCCTGCCAAGAGGTTCCCGGGCACTCCCAGCGGGCTCAACGACTCGAACGAATTTTTAGCGCTCCATCCCACCTCCTTGCTGCCATCGGGATCTGTGTCGCTGCTGAAATCTTCCGTGTTGAGGTTCTCGAAGTCCGACTCCCCGACGGCGATGGGGACCCGGACGGTGAGGTTGGGGTTGTTGATGAAGGACATGTGGTCCTCGTCGATGATGTATTTCTCCACGCTGCTGCCGATGCCGCTGGTGGTGCCGTTGCCGTTCTTCTGGTAATCCACGTCCCTGTTGATGTCGGCGCCGGTGTGGTTGGCGATGCAGTTCACCTTCTTGTCGTACAGCTCGTCCAAGGGCTTCACCTCGTCGGCCTCTCTCTGCTTGAAGTGAGCCTGCATGAACTCCCGCACCTTGGCCTTGGTCCAGGCGATGCCCTTCTTGATGCGGATGACCGAGATCTGCAGGTTGTTCATCTCCCCGTCGTCGTCCGTGGCCGCCAAGTTGTCTGCGCTGAAGGAGCTCAGCAGCAAGGCCAAGAACAGGTTCAGCACCTGAAAGGGAAGAGGTGATGCTGGGCTGGCACGCGGGGTGGGTAATTCCCAAAGCACTCGGCAGCCAAGCCCTGGGGATGCTGCAGAGCTGTCTCCAAACAGGGCTGAAAAGCAGCTCTGGTGTCCCACAAACTTATCCAGCCCCGGGGATGCTGCAGAGCTGTCTCCAAACAGGGCTGAAAAGCAGCTCTGGTGTCCCACAAACTTATCCAGCCCCGGGGATGCTGCGGAGCTGTCTCCAAACAGGGCTGAAAAGCAGCTCTGGTGTCCCACAAACTTATCCAGCCCCGGGGATGCTGCGGAGCTGTCTCCAAACACGGCTGAAAAGCAGCTCTGGTGTCCCACAAACTTATCCAGGTGCCCAAGGCTCAAGGTACGAGACCCTGATGCTGCAACAAGTTCCCTGAACAGGGACCCCGGTGCAGCACACGGCTCTGAGGGGTCCCAGGGGTCCCTGAATCGAGCCCCTTGCAGGATCCCGACTGCAGATGTCAGAGAGGGATTTAATCCTCAGGGGATTTAAACTCAGCCTTACTGATTTAGTCCCATCTCTGCCTCAAAGAAAATGGGGAGAATCGTGGCATTTTGAGTCATCACTCCCAGCTCTACTTCCTTGCCCACATCCCCAAGACTTATTTTATCAAATCCCTTTGGCAAGACAGGACCTCTCGGAGAGAGCTCACAACTGCTTTGAAGAATTGCGACTGCTCGTGTGACTTCATTCTTGCTCACATTTTCCTCCACAGACTTTTCTTCGCAAAATTTAAGGCCAGAAGGAACCATCATGATCCAGTCCAACCTCCCACACAGCAGGCCGTGCAGCTTCACAGCCGATTCCTGCACACCACAGCACCTCATGACTGAGCCGGTGGGCAGGTTTTACAAGAAACTTCCATCCTCGTTTTAACACTTCAGGACCTTCCCCTGTGCACCAAAACGATTAAATTTCCTGGCAATTAAAATGCCAGGTTTTGCTTCTTTTGGCTTCTTTTGTCCCTCAGGTCAGGGGTAGGTCTGTCCCCTTTGACTGAGGGTTTCACACCTTCAGCTTTTATTGCAAAACGCTCGATTTACGGGCAACCCTTTAAGGTCCTCGCCAAGCAAAAAACATCTTTAACGTTGTGCTACCAAAAAGGGACCTCAACAGAGCAGGACCAGACTCACAAACCATCACTCCCTCATCCTGGGGGTCTCCCCGAGTTCTACCCCACCCAGAGGCAACCAAGAAAGCCCATCAGGTAACCATTTACTGACCACTAAATTTCCGATGACCATGACCATCATGAAGACAATCAAGCACATGGCCTGTCCTGCCACTTCCATACAATCCCACATGGTCTCAATCCACTCCCCACACAACACACGGAAGACAATAAGGAAGGAGTGGAAGAAATCGTGCATGTGCCAGCGGGGTAGCTCACACTCCGGACTGATCTTGCAGACACACTCCTTGTAGCTTTTGCCGAAGAGCTGCATTCCCACCACGGCGAAGATGAACACGATGATGGCCAGCACCAAGGTCAAATTCCCCAAGGCACCCACTGAGTTGCCAATGATTTTTATCAGCATGTTCAGAGTGGGCCAGGACTTGGCCAGTTTGAAGACTCTCAGCTACAAAAAAAAAAACCAAAAAAACCCAAAAAAACCCAGACAAATCTTAAACAAAGAGGAAAATCAAGCAGAACTTCCTAAACAACAACTGACTTGTATTTTACGTAAAGGTAAGCCCATGATTCTGCTGCTGAGGTCACAGGGAGCAGAGAATGCTTAACCTCCCTGGAAATTTGGGCTTGCGTGTTTTGTACTTATTCCCCACACGCTGATCTCCCCCCTTTCCCAAAGGAAAGGTCTCCCTTCCCTGCCCAAATGCAACAAGCTGCTGCTCAGGCCTCGTGAAGAGCAGTCATGAAGAAAGAAGAGACCATAAAAAATGGCTCCACTCCATCTCTGTCCTCCCCAAACCCAGAAAAATGTCCTCCCTTGTCCTGTGTAAAATGGGAAAAATTTCTTATGTGAGGGGAAGGGCTGGAGCTGTGTCAGGGAAGGGATAGGTGGGATACTGGGAAAAGGTTCTTCCCCTGGTTGGGCACTGCCCAGGCTCCCCAGGGAATGGGCACGGCCCCGAGGCTGCCAGAGCTCCAGGGATGTTTGGACAACGCTCCCAGGGATGCACAGGGTGGGATTGCTGGGGTGTCTGGGCAGGGCCAGGAGCTGCACTGGGTGATCCCTGCGGGTCCCTTCCAACTCAGGACATTCCACGATTCTATGATTCTAAAGCTTCCTAGCAGCTCCACGACGATAAGGTTGAAAGAGAGCTGGAATATGGAATACCAGTCGGAAAGATCGCAGCACGGAAAGTCCTTCCACATCTGCGAGACTCAGCTCCATCAAACTGAGGGAGACAATAAACCCATCAAAGATGTTCCAGCCTTCTTGAAAATAGTAGTACGGATCCATTGCAATGAGCTTCAGGAACATTTCTGCTGTGAAAATCCCCGTGAAAACCTGGAGTGGGGAGCAGAGACAGACAAAGAACAGGCAAAGAGTCATTCTGGCTGATTTTCTGATCTTGGGGCTGAGTATCCACAATGCAATTTATTCTAAGCCCACACCAACGAGCCAGGCATCCCAGCAGGAGCACATCTGCAGGGAGGATCTACCAGGGCTCTCTTACCAGGTTTCCTACGGAGAGCACGTGCTCGAACTCGGGGGTCATGGGGTGGTGCTCCATGGCCATGAACAAGGTGTTCAGCACGATGCAGATGGTGATGGCCAAGTCAACAAAAGGATCCATGACGATCAAGTTCACGATCTCCTTCAGCTTCATCCAGTAGGGGTGGCATTCCCAGATCAGGAATGTATTGGCGAATTTGTACCAGCAAGGGGGACACTTCCTCTGGGACTCTTCCAGCTCTACGGGTACAAAACAAAACAAAACAAGAGTTCAGGCTTCATCTCTGAGACTGAAGAATTAAAAAACTGTGAACCTTGTGAAAACGGACACAAGGGAAGAGCTGGGTCAAGTCTGTGGGCAGGCTGGACATCGGGAAGAAATTCTTCACGGAAAGGATTGTCAGGGTTTGGAAGGGGGGCCCAGGGAGGCGGCGGAGTCCCCATGCCTGGGGGTGTCCTGGGAATGACTGGATGTGGCACCCAGTGCCCTGATCCGGGTGGCAGCACGGGGATCGGTCACAGGTTAGACCCAAAGACCTTGGAGCTCTTTCCCAGCCTCAAGGATTCTTGGATTCTGGGATTTTATGATTTTGTCCCTACGCAACATCTACACGACACCTGCGCCAGGTCACCACAACTGCCGTCCGAACCCTGTGCTTCAGCCCCACCAGGATGATTCAGTGCCAGTTATTCCAAAGGAAGGGCTACATTTAACTGGGGACTGATCAAGGTAAAACAGCTAAAATCAAAGTTACAGATCCCAAACTGCCTTCGGTGCCAGTTTTTAAATAACTGAGATGGATTCTGTGCTGAACGCAGACACGGTCTAAAAGAGGAAAGAGATGACATAACGCTGCGAAGGATTTTCAACAGGAATAACCTGATTAAGCTTAACTACATCCATTTACAGAAATCAAACACAATGCTGTGTCCATTTTTTTTTTTTTTACACTGGCTTATCTCAAGTGCTTAGGGGAAAAAAAAAAAATACAAACGAGGAGTTGCCCCTATTTGTCGACTTTCTGGTTCCAGTCAGGCTGTGCAGCTGTGCACCCTCAACTTTTATTTTTTATGGGAAGGGAAAGGACCACCGTGCTCTCCTTCCCATTGGTTCTCTGGTTGCTTAGTATTTAGTTGCCTTGGAATTTCTGAAGTTAAAAAGAGGCCCGTGGCACTGGAGCCCGTGGGCGTTTGCGCAGGAGGGAAGCGGCAGCAAAACCCTGCCCCGTTTCTAAGTATATTCAGTTTTCATACAATTTTATTGCAGGAGACAGCAGGAATTTGAGATCATCGACCGCGTGTGGCTGCTGTTCATAAATTCTCGCTGGCTCCTGCGGAACATTTTGGGAAATCTCATCTCCGTGTGCTGTCCATTCCAGAATTCCCACCAGCCACCAGTGCCTTTCTCTCCTGACAGCTGCCACGCCGCGGCTCTCAGCGGAGCTCCAGTGCTTTTCTCCCACGGATTGTGGCCAAGGAAGGTCCCTCCAGGGCCTGGGAGATGGCAGAAGACACAACACCCGTACCTGACACTGCCTCACTCCTCTGATCTCCACACTGCATCCTCTTTGTTGTAAACTTACAACTCTTTGGTGCCTTTACCTCCATCTCTGTGTAATTCGGATGCAAAACCAAGTAAAATACAAGTCTAGTAAATCTTTATTAATAAAGACCCAAAAGAAGCAGATTTAGGCAAAACCACGCACGAATAGGTACTGCTCTAAAGCAGGGGGAGCTGAATTCCACCATCCCAGGCTGCTCCAAGCCTTGCCCAACCTGACCCTGGACAATTCCAGGCACGGGGCAATTTCTCTGGGCAACCTGTGCCACCCTCACAGGGAAGAATCCCTTCCCAATATCCCATCCAACTCTGCCCTCTGGCAGTGGGAAGCCATTCCCCCTTGTCCTACCCCTCCAGGCCCCTGTCCAAAGTCCCTCCTCAGGCACTGGAAGGGGCTCAAGGGTCACCCTGGAGCCCTGTCCTCCAACCCCCAGCTCACACCTACCCTCGACAAGGGTGTTGGTCAAGCCGGTCATGACGCTGTTGGTGCGATCCTTCCTCCCGTAGGACGCGTTCACCTGATCCATGGAGACCAAGAGAGACCCGCCAGGCTTCTTCCTGATTTCGATTTCAGTGGTACCCTGAAAAATTCGGATGATGATCAACACAGGCTCGAGTCTTCCCAGCATCTCACCCACTCTGAGCCCAGAAATGCAGCGCTCGGTCTGTATTTCCATGTTCTGCATATCCCTCTGTCCTTCCCACAATACGGAAGTGGTCAAACCAAAACTCAAACTTTTTTCTGTCGGACCAGTGCTCTGCAGCCTTAGACGAGCTGCAGACTGCATTTTAGAGGACATTTCTAATTAAAACAATGTAATTTATCCTCTGTACCACAACCAAACGGGTGGGCAGTGGCTCTTTCGCCGGCTGCTTTACAACCCTTTGCTCAGAGCGAGAACTCCACACCAGCCTCATCTGAGCCACACAATTTAATAAGGTTTATAACTTGACAGTATCGACATTTATTTCAAAACCTCCATCTGAAAATTAGACTAAAAAGAGGAGAACTCATGGGGATTTCTCCCACTCCAGCCCAGGATGAAGCCGGTTTCCTGGCACCCCGGGGGTGTAAAGCCCGGGCAAGGATCACCTCACTCCCCTTCACTCAGAGCTGGCACTTCCCAAGGCACCTCAGTTTCCCTTTGAGGATTGCTCTGGCTCTGTCAGGCACAGAAAATCCTGGGTACTAACAGGTAACTGGGCTTTTTTTGGTCTCTCTACATAGAGTTAGTACAAAAAGTGCTAATTACTACTTTCTCTCTCCACATGCACCGTGCTGGTCGCTGTTCCCACCACACCCATGCTCTGTTAGGAAGGGGATTAAGTACTGAAGCAAAACACTGTATTAATGTGCTAATTAAGGAAGAACAAAACCAGGTAGGTAACTGATGCTTAACACGGCTGATTAGGGTCAAACAGGTTGCAAGAATTCCAATAACTAAAAAAAAAAAAAAAAACAGCTTGGAATTTATAAGCTCGGTGACCAGGTTTCCTCAGAAACAATTGATTTAGGTCTCTCTCAAATGATGCTTTTTCAATTGGATCCAGATTCTTCTATGCCCCACTAACCGATGTTCCATGTTTGGAGCTTTGTTTCTCTCCTGCACTCTGAAATGCTGATCCACTAAAAGGTTTCTCAATACCAATTCACTCAACTAACTGCAAAAAGCCACACTCCAGGAGAACTCAACAATTAAAAAAGGATATTTTACAAACTCATTATTTTACTAACAGCTGCCCCTTGAATTTGAATTGAGAATTCAAATTCTTGAATTCAACTCGAATTGAGAGCGAAAAAAGATTGTTTGCATTTCCCTTTAATCCTCAAATATTTTCTCTTATTGTGGAGAACATTCACAACTACCTTTAAAAATCGGGTTGGTTTCCCCACTCCCAGCTTTAAATAGTTCTGTACCAATCGCCCCAACACACACCAAGCTTCCTACTATTAATAGCCCTTTAATTAAGGACTCGATTCCAAGCCTTTTTTTTTTTTTNCGGCCCCCGGGCATGCTGGAGGGGGGCCCGCCGATGAGGGACACGACGCCGTTGCAATCCACGGTGCTGTTCCTCTTGACGCCGCGGCGCAGGGCGGGGAAGATGCGCGAGGAGCGGCTGCCCTGGCTGTAGCCGCTGTAGCCGCTGTAGCTGCTGCGCCGGTCGCGCCCGCGGATGGGGATGAAGAGCGAGTCCCTCCTGCCCTCGCTCTCCTCCACCGTGCTGTGCTCGTCGTCGGCGAACTCGTTCTCCGAGGCCGGGTCGCGGAAGCGCCCCTTGTAGCTGAAGATGCTGCTCTTGCTGTTGTGGCGGGAGAGGAAAGGGGAGCCCGGGATGCTGAGGAGAGACTGGGGGGGAGAAGGGAAGGAGAGGAGTGAGGAGCACGGAGACGAAGCGCTGCTGGCGTGGTTTCGTAGGATCTCGGGATGGTTTGGTTTGGGAGGGACCTTAAAGATTGTCTGGTTCCACCCCCTGCCACTGGGGAGCAGAACCACTGTCCCAGGCTGCTCCAAGCCCTGTCCAACCCGGCCTTGGACGCTTCCAGGAGCGGAGCAGCCCCAGCTTCTCTGGGTACCCTGTGCCAGGGCCTCCCCACCCTCACAGGGAGGAATTTCTTCCCAATGTCCCCTCTGACCCTGTCCTCTGCACTGGGAAGCCATTCCCTCTCGCCCTGGCACTCCGGGCCCTCTCTCCATCTGTTTCCCTCCCTCTCCAGGTCTGCACAGACCATCACCCCTCACTCGTTGGCTGCACTGTGAGAGCTGCTCACTCCTGGCTGGTTGAGCTGTCTCGGTGGAGGAATTACCTGGTTGGATTCCTCAGGAACAATTCCTGCCAGAGAAAGTGTGTGTGTGAGAGTCATAAACGTGGGCCCTGAGCGTTCTCCTGACCCAACACAGCTCAGGACAGCGGGCAGATCCCTCGAGGTGCCAACGGGAATCTGAAGCAGAATATTATCCTGACCTCAGGCAACCACAAACATGAGTGAAGGAACAGGAAACTACCTGGTTCATGATGGAAAATTTCCTTCCCAGCCTGTTATCCGGTAGCCTGAACGCTTTCCTCCTCATGCCGTCCTCAGATTCCGACTTGAACACCTTCTCGTTGTCACACTTCTCATCTCCTTCCGACAGCTCCTTGTCCTTCCGCTTTTTCCTCCTGTTTCGACGCTCCTTGGCGCTCTTGGAACTGAGTTTGGAAATCTCCGAGGAGCTCCGGGACATCCTCCCCCCACCATCATCCTCCACAGCATCTTCAGAGACCGTCCCGGCCGAGGTGACCATGGCGGCAGCCTGAGGGTGCAGGCAAGGGAAGGAAGAACAAATCACATCTTTCCAAGATTAATGCTCCACTTTCTGCTCTAAGAAAGAGTTTGGCACCTGAGTAAAAGATTTTGGGGCAGGACTGAGATGTTTATTGTCTCCTTGGAAGAAACCTGCAGCCAGAATTTAAGATTTTTACAGTCTGCTTGTGCAGGTAGCAAAATCAGCTTCTCTGGGCAGCCTCAGGGCCTCACCAGCCTTACAGGGAGGAATTTCCTTTTTTTCTCACCTGTGCTTCTTCCTGTTGCTTTTTCAATTGTTCCAACATGGCCTTGAATTCTGCCTCCTTCTGCTCTGCCTCCTCCAGGGTCGCCTGGTTCTGCTCCTCGTAGGCCATGGCCACCACAGCCAAAATCAGGTTCACCAGGTAGAACGATCCCACAAAGATCACCAGCACAAAGAAGATCATGTAGGTTTTTCCTGCCGCTCGTAGAGTCTGGAATTGGAAAAGAACGGCGGAGGGATTGGAAGAGGGGAAGGGAAGCAATTTCGGGCTTCCCCGACGCGCGACGCTCGGGCCGATCCCAACTTCCTTGACCTGAATGTTTCTAAGAAAACCCAGCAGTGCTGAACATTTCACAGCTCAGCATTTTCCCTGCAGAGAGCTGAGACGCTGCACATCCCTTGGCCACGAGCACAAAAGGTGACATCCACCTTCCCCCCTTTAAGGGAACATCCAAGGGGTACGGACTGAAAAGGATTCAGTGTGAAACCCAACGCTCAGACTCCCTTAAAACAAACCAAACCAAGGAAAAGCTGTTTCAGCAAGGTCCCCAAAAGCACCCTCAGATCACGAGACAACTCTCTGCCCTCCAAAAAGCCTGAGCACCCTCTGTGAGCGGAGCTGGACGCCCGCAGCCTCCTGCAGCCAGTGCTAAGGTGCCTCCCGAATTAATTCGCAGCTCAGCTGGACCCACCTTCCCTTCTGGACTTGAAGCCCAACACCTGCTGACAGGTAACGACCCCTTCCACCCCCCAAAAAAATCTCACCGTGCCAGCTTTACTTGCACTCAGTCTTTTAGAGAGAAACAATAAACCAAAGCTTCTCACATTTCCCTTTTCCCGTTTCATCCCCGAACCCTCATCGCGCACGACACCAAAGCAAAGCGTTTACTTACTAATTGGTACAAGTTTTCCCAAAAGTCCTGAGTCATAAGGCGAAATAAAGCCAGAAAAGCCCAGCTGAAGGTGTCAAAGCTGGTGTAGCCGTAGTTGGGGTTCCGTCCTGCCTTCATGCACGTGTATCCCTCTGGACATTGGCTGGGGAGGGACAACAGCCGGGTCAGGGCTCCCCGCGCTCGCTGTCAGGGCTCTCCCAAAAAACAGCAAGCCCAGCACGGGCAGCAGACGAGGAGAAGGAGAGGCAGGATTTCAGGAAAGCCCCGTTACCCTCGTCCCACGGGAAGGAGATGCTGCAAATGCTTTGCCCTCAACGTGAGCCCGAAGCGGGGAGCTTGGGCCAGAAGCGTCCTCAGAGCTGAAGGTCGGGGTGGAAAACCAACAGCACGTGGCAAGCTCCCGTTTCTGAGCCTCCACCCACCCTTCTCTGATGATCCTTAAGATTGGATTCAGAGGGAAATAATGCCCCTGGGTAGCCAGACCTGCCTCCTGACAGGGAAAACGGTGCTTACGTTGCGTCAGCAAGGGATTCGTAATTAGATTGAGGAATTTGAAACCTGGTGAAATAACACCAGAACCAGCAGAGGAAGCGACAGGGAATTTGAAACCCGGTGAAATAACACCAGAACCAGCAGAGGAAGCGACAGGGAATATTCCAAAGGTTTTGCCAGCTTTAGCCAATGTCAGTGATAACTGATTGCTAATGAAGCTCAACACTCACCCTGCATCCGAGCTGTTGCCACAGAGCAAAGGGTCGGGGGCGCCAGGAATGATGTAAAAATTTGCTGAAGATGAAAAAGAAGGGATTATGTTCACACACAAATGGAGTTAGAGGATTTAATAGACTGTAACACTATTAAAACCTTCACTTAAGAGCCCCCCCAAATCCACTGCTGAGAAATTGATCAGTAAAAATATATTTTGGACAAATTATTTAGCTAAAAGAGCACATCCAAACCCTTCTAAAGGATGAACTCAACTAGGAACGTCTCAACAAGGCCAGATTAAAAAAAACAACCAACCTGAAAAACCTTCTGCACAAGGGGTTTTTACTGTGAAAACCAGACACAGCACAGCATGAGCCATGCTGGAACTCCTGGGCAGCTGCATCCAGACAAATCAGGAGGTTTTAGGGAGCCTCACTGTAGAAATACCTACACTTATTGTTGGTGTATTCCTCCCAGTCGAAGCCCCTGGAGCCATTATCCAGGAAGGTCTCGTTCACGTTAATTGGCCAAATCACACACTTGTTCCTTAAATTGCCCATGAACAGCTGGAGCCCAATGAGGGCAAAGACACTGAGACAGAAAACTGTCAGGATCATCACATCCGACAGCTTCTTCACAGACTGGATGAGGGCACCCACGATGGTCTTCAAGCCTGTGCAGAAGGAAACGAGACTAGAAATCACTCCTGCAGAAGGAAAACACGCTGAAAAATCCATGTGAATCCAGCACCTTGGGACCACTCTGCGGTGGGAAAGGCTGTGGCTATAAACAGTGAAGGTTCCCTGGAACAGCCGTGTGTGCTTGGCTTTTCCAGCCAGCACAACACTGGGATGGAGGAAGCAGGGAGGAACAGTCAGAGCAAACCAAAAATCCCAACGTTTGTCCCCGAGAATGCCCCAGCCTCGCGGCGAGGCTGCAGAACGTGGGGAATCACAAGGATCAGACGGGGATTTGCTGCCATAAATTTAATTTAAATTTAATATTTAGATTTATTAATAATAAAAAAATATAATAATAATCAATATTAATAATAATATTAATAGTAATAATAATTAGATTAAATAAAAATTCAAATAAAATTCTAAAATTGCTGCCTCGTGTTTGAGCTGAGCTCACTGGCACGGGCCACAACAACTCACAGAGATCCAATACCTTTAGCTCTCCACGTCTTGGCTTTCTCCTGCTCAACTAAACTGTCTCAGCCCTTCCCTTCCCTTGCAGGAGCAGAATCTGCCCTTTCAGGGGTGGCTTTGGTTACAGCCAGGGCAGGATTGCACCCGGAGCCTTGGTGCCCTGGGATTTCCTGAGGCTGCTGGGATCACTCACAGGCTCAGTACCAAAAGTCAGCTCAGGAATCCTGCTGGTTTCCCACACCAGTCTGGTCTGTGAGAGGCAGAACTCGTGAGTGGGGAGAACTCAGCACTGGTTTTTAGGTGACAGGTCTAAACCAGCTAGGATTTTGGATGCAGAAACAATACCGAATCAGGCCCCTTTAATCAGCCTTTCTGGTGTCAAGTAGGATGATTCTGTGGTTTATAAATGAGCAGCGAAGGGAGGAAGGAGCAAAAAAAATAATAAATCCCAGCTGGATTCGGGGCCAGTCAGATCCAAGGCTCCAGCTGAGACCACATGAGCATTTTGCAATAAATCTTGGACCAAAATCCTTGGTCCCTTCCAAGCTCCTCCTGTGAAACCCTTGTGGACCAACAGAGGTTAGACCCGTACCAGGAACATAAAGATTCAAAACCAAATGGTTGCAGACACATTCCTCACAAAGGAATTCTATTTTGCAGCCTCATTTACTTCCATTATCCAAACTTTTCATGGATGCCAAAGCCCTGCTCCAAGGCAGAGCAGGTTTTTTGCTGTTCTGGCAGACACATCACCCCCAGCACCTCTTGCCATGCTCACCCCACGGCTCTGCTCTGCACATGCACCCACGGACGCCAGCGCTCGGGGTCCTGCTTTGGGTGCTGCTCTCTCACAGGTGGGTGAGGAGAAGGGGGCTTGGAACCAGCAGGAGAGATCCCAGTCCAGACTGGGAACACTTCAACAAACACAACTCCAGCTGCAGGCTCAGCCCCGTGCTGTGGAACGTGGGTGTGACCCAGGTGTGTCCCCACGTGGCACCAGGCAGTTCAAAGATGCCAACACAGAAAATTTCTTGAGACCATCATGGTTTTGTACAGTTTTTTCCACCAAACTGTAAGACCAAAGGGATGTTTCGGTGGTCACAGTTTGCTCCCGTCACACAGATCCACAGAGACCACAGAATTTTGTCCGTGGCACATCAAATTATGGTAATATTTCCCATTTTTATCAAACACACCTTCATTCCAATTACTGACAGAAGATGTAGATGGCACTCGAAACACTAAAATGAGCTTCTCAGTAGCTCAGCTGAGAGTTAAAATTCCCGTTCCATGTGCTGAAGCAGAAGGGGAACCCCCTTTAGATTTTAATATTCAGTGTATTCTAAAAATCACCTTTTCCCTGTGGAATGATAGTGGTAAAACCCATAAAGAGCACTTGATGCTTTCAGATTAAATAACCCAAAAGGCCAATTACTCAAACGCTTTACATTCCTCCTGCTGTCACAAAATGGAGGGGGGGCAAGGTTTGTGCTGCAGAAACACACCGGGACAATCCTCCCCCAGAAACGGACACAAAACCCCGAAATTTCGGCATTTCAGGTACGTTCAGTGCCCCCAACACCCAAACAGGATCCCCTCGGCTGCGTGTGGCAAATCATCCCTTTCATTCAACCAAAATATGCAGCCAATTGTCCCTCTGATAAAAAATTACACAAAAACGTGCTGAACTCAGCAGGGCTCAGCCCCAAACCGTTTGGAATGAAACCCCAGCAGGTTTTGAATTGCGTGGAGAGAACGACCCCAAACCGAGCTGTTCTGCCCCCGTCCATGGGAACACGAGGCATGCTGCCACACAGCCAGCAACCCCCTCCTTCCAGCTGCATCACCTCCACTCTGCTACAGCTCAGAAAGCAAAACGCAGGCAAAACTGGTTTTGACATCGATGCTTCTCCCCGAGCGAGCCAGTGACTCTGGAGCAGGCTGAGAGGATCACAGTCGCCCTTCAGACCTGTGCTAACAGCAACCACCAAAGATCTTTTGCTCTTAAATGTCCCCAAACACGAAGGAAGGCTCGGTAGGAACATCACTGCAGCACGTTCTCAGGGTGCAAGGAAAGCAGGTGCCACGTACGAGCATCACCATCATGCACAACAGGCAGGTACAGCTGATGGGGTTGGCAGTCTGGGGTGGGACAAAAGGGATGTGCCCTACAGTGCCACAGGCTCATCCCTGGCAGCCTGAGAAAGCAGAACCACCGCTGCAGCATCAGGGAATGCGTGAGGGAACAAACCACGAAGGAACTGAGACCAAAACCCATCGAGGAGTTATTTCGGGTGCCTGCCTCGGAAGAGGTTGAGCACCTGGAAACCAGAATGCTGGAGATGTCTGAGTGCCCGTAAGACCCGAGCCTTGAGCTTGACCGTAGAATTAGGGGCACTTTTGAGAAAACATGTGCATGGAGCTTTTCTGTACAAGAATTCAGGGTCAGGAATCCAGGCCAGGCTGGACAGAGCTGTGATTAAACAGTGGAAGGTGTGCCTGCCCGTGGAACAAGATGAGCCTGTCCATCCCCCAGTTTGACAGCCCAGGAGCCTTGATTTCAAACTGCTTTGTTCCACAGACTGCAAATCCCATCCCAAAAATCCCAGTGCCATTTCTGAGGACTGAGCAGTGCAGGAGGGGAGGGGAAATACGGAGAGGAGACACACGCAAGCCCAGCCTTTAATGCGGAATGGTTCTCACCTGGAATTACAGAGATAGTTTTCAAAGCTCGGAGAACTCTGAAAGTTCTCAATGCTGAGACATTCCCAAGGTCCACAAACTCTGTGACATATCTGCAATGAGGGAGGTCACACACAAAAAACACCATGACAATACACACACCAAAATAAAACAACAACTACAGACAAAGCAATACATCACTCACAGGGGCCTGCACCCGACAGCTAAACACCAACCGGGGCCGCCTTACCTGGAATTACAGAAATAGTTTTCAAAGCTCTCAATACTCTGAAAGTTCGAAGAGCTGAAACATTGCCTAGGTTTACAAACTCTGTTATATACCTGCAGAATTAAACCAGAGTTAATGGCACCGTTGGGGTCACCTTCCTTTGCAAAAATCGTCTGCTTGTAGGAAGCAGCTTGAGATTTAAAACACTTCAGAATTGGCATTGAAAAGAGAGAGAGAGAGAGACAAAGTTGCAGAGGCAAAACACAGTTTAAGTCTCTCCAGTCCCCAGCCAGCTCGCCCAGGTACACGGCTGGATACCCATCCTCACCTGGAATCATGGAATGTCCTGAGCTGGAAGGGACCCACGGGGATCATCCAGTGCAGCTCCTGGCCCTGCCCAGACCCCCCAAATCCCACCCTGGGCATCCCTGGCAGCGCTGTCCAAACGCTCCTGGAGCTCTGGCAGCCTCGGGGCCGTGCCCATTCCCTGGGGAGCCTGGGCAGTGCCCGGCACCCTCTGGGGGAAGAACCTTTCCCTGATACCCAACCTGACCCTCCCTGGCCCAGCTCCGGCCGTTCCCTCGTGTCCTGTCCCTGTCCCAGGGAGCAGAGATCAGAGCTGCCCCTCGGGATGAAGCTGCAGCCCCCAGTGAGTCTCCCCTCAGTCTCTTCTCCAGCTGAACAGACCCAGTGCCCTCAGCTGCTCCTCCAGCCCTCCCCCATCCCCTCTTGTCCCTGCTTTGGACCCTCTCCAACAGCTTTAGATGTTTTTCACATTGTGGTGCCCCAAACTTCACACAGCCCTACAGAGAACTTGAAACTTTGCCACCTCTACAGAAGAAGGCGATTGTAAAAGTGCCAAATATTTGAGGAGACTTGGTGACATCACCCTGAGCAACCTGGTCTAGGGGGTGGGACTGGATGAGCTTTAAGGTCCCTCCCAATCCAAACCATTCCATGATTCCATGGCTGTACGATCACCTCAGATCAGGGGGTTCAGGCATATTCGCTTCACTTCGTGTTTTTAAAAAAACATAATCATCTTCTGCTTTGATTAACATCCTCCAATTTAATTAGCATCCTTCATTTTAATTAGCATCCTTCATTTTTAATCCTTTATGCTTCAGTGTCTGCTCGTGAGCCACAGGAAGGTTCGATTCTCCCCTTTTTACAAGCGGATAAACCCAAGATACACAGGGGAGAAGAGGCTTAGTGCAAAGTAACGGGGTTAAATTTTACCCCAGCTTAGGGAATATTTCCTCTGGGCTGCGTGGGGAGAAACTTGCTACGAAAAAGCAAAGAAATGCTCAATAGTCAAGATTTTTCCCTGGTGCAGAAATGCCTCAAGGGCTTTAAAAAACTCAGACCCTCTTAGTGGGGTTTAAACAATGCCCTTGAGACAAAAAGGATTGTACCAGAGCCTCCAGGCAAAGCCTGGCTCTGGAAAGGAGAGGGTTACAGAGACCAGAGAGGGATTTAGGACATACCTTGCAGACCAATGCCCTGGGCCCTTTAAAAGCTGGTGGGATGATATTTGGTAATTTCTGGAGAAATCAAGGAATTGCCAGTTCCCAGGTCTGTGTGTGCCCACACTGGGTGTCCACCCTGGGCACAGCAGATCCCTGACTGCTCTGAGGTAAAACTGAAGCCTTGGGGAGCTGCTGGTAATTGGCTTTTCACGGACAATGTTCAACTCTTTGCGTATAATTTAAGTAAACAGCTAAAAGGTAGAGCAGAAAAAGAGCAGAAAAAGAGCAGAAAAAGAGCAAAAACTCAGGAAACTCAACTTGGGTGCAGAATCCAGTGAAATATGATTAAAGCATTTTACTTCAAGTGCTCTGAAGCCTTGGAAATCCAGCTCCTGAGCCCTCCTCTGTGACCCCTGCTCCATCAGACACTGGTGAGTACGGGAGCCCAGCCCTGCCACGTGCAACGCTCCAAAAATCAGCGTAAAAGGGCAAAAATATTTCTCCCACCAGCAACTCGGAGCACCAGTGACAAAGCCTTGGTTTCCATCAGCGGGACTAAGCCTGAGCCAGGCTTAGGGCAATAGAGAAAAACCCAGGAATTTCGGGTGTTATCTCCTGATGCGACTCACGGTCCTCAACGTCAGCCCAACCCAGCACAAGGGAAAAGAACGAGGAAGGAAAATCCAGCATCTCCTTTCTGACACTGCAGCTTCACTGCTTATTAATGGGTTATTAACAGCTTATTAATGGGTTATTAACGGGTTATTAACGGGTTATTAACAGGTTATTAATGGGCTCTTCCCTGTCCAACCTCCAGCCACAGCCCAAGGCAGAAGGAGTGGTAGAGACTGGAATTTAAAGATATTTGGTTCCTATGCTGATCTGCCCCTCTGACACTAAAATCTTATATTCAGGTTATAAAATATTATATTCAGATTCTTATAATCAAGGCAATTTTCAGAAAATCCTGGTTTTTTTGCAGCAGCAGCCCCACTAACTCCGTGCTGTTGCAGTTTAGAGCTGAAATCCCAGCAGGCTAAAGCTTTCCTCGGAAAAATCAAGACAGAAACCTCGTGGTGGGGGGGGGGGGGGGTCTTTTAATTTTTCTTGGTT
>VXAD01005715.1:83034-100708 GCA_013399195.1 Dicrurus megarhynchus
ATGTATAAAATATATATTTTTAAAAATGTATATATATATAAAATATATTTTTTTAAACATATATATATGTATGTATATATTTTTAATAGGCTATTACATACAACATCTATATGCTATATGAACTAAAGATACATATAAATATATGTATTATACCCAATATTTATATACTATATACTTTTAATATACTGTATTATATATACTATTGATATGCTAGGTAACATATTATATACTACATAACATATATCACTACATAAATAACATTCTATGTCACCACTCAATAAATCCTGTATTTTATATAAATTTAACATGCTTTTAAAATTAGTTTTCTAGAAATCAGTGCTGTATTTTCTGGTATGTCTCAGCGATTCAGTTCAGAGGCCTAAATGAAAATGTGTCCCCAGCTGTTCAGTTAACACCAAAATATCTCATCTGCTGCTGCAGCCCATGGGAAAGCAGTGCTGAAATCCACAGACACCAGGACTCAGCCTGGAGAAAACCACAGGAATCTTTCCAAACATCTCTGCTCCCTCTGCGTGTTCGGGACCTGGTGCTACAAGTGACTGATCTGGGGAGCAGCACCATCTCCAGATTAGAAGTTTTGAGTGGATTTTAGCCACTGAATTACTAGCAGAGGGGTGAAATCCAGCTGTTGGACTTCCAAAATTATTTCGGGAGACTCAAACAGGCCTTGGATGGAGACCTGAGAGCCTTCAGTAGCTGCATCCCAGCACATCCAGGGGCAGGAAAGGCCACGAGAAATAACACAGAGCCAAAGCAAATACTCCCAGGCCAACTCTGAAAAGATGGAAAAGCTTTTCCTCCATCTGAGACACAGGGAGGGAGATTGCAGAAGCCTCTAAACCGTGTGGAGGTGCTTCCATTTTAGAGCCATTTTCTAAAAATAAATGAATAAAGAGGGTGAAGCAGTTCAGTCAATAAAATACATTATTTTTCTCCTAATAACACCATCAGATGATGCTTCCAAAGCTCCCTGAGCCCTGCAATGGGACATTTTGGAAGAGCTTTGCCATTAGAAGGAAGTTTTAGAGATGCCCAAAGAGCAAGAAATTAGTCAGTGTCTAATTACAGACAAGGTGGCTGCGGCTTGTCCTCCAGATAATAATTCTATTTATTTCTGGATAATATTTTAGTGTTTAATTATATTTTAATTCAATTGAACCATTTCAGTAGCTCCTAAAGCCTAGCTCTCCTTCACATGAAGCACAACCCCAAGTAATTTCTCTTCCAGAACTCACCCACGTGTGTGCACTGAGGGGAGAACAGGGAAAATAAAGAAGTTCCCTTCACTGGATGTGGCTAAAAAGCTGCTTTTTCACCCGGTAAAAGCAGGAATTTGTGCATGTTCTGAGGCCAACCCACACCTCCAGGGCTGGCATTCACGGGTGTGAACTGAGCACAAAACAGGTAAGAGATTCTCAACCAACACACAAAGGTAACTCAGTAGTGAAAAGGATATGAATGTATCAAAATTTTAATAGCTATTCTTCTAAACAGATTAAAAGGACTTAAAATGTACAAGGCAGGTGTGGCACTAAATCGGAAGAGTGTTTTCCCTCTGTTTAGTACTACAAAGGTCTGCAGAGAAAAAAAGAAAGAGAGAGAGAGTTAATGCAGGAAAATCAAAGCAGGAATTGTACAAAACAGACAAACAACTTCCAGGGTAAGAAATAGCATTTTCTGCCTTTTTTTGGTTTTTTTTTTGAATAATCTCCTTTATGAAGCTCCCATTAGGCTACAACACACATGGACACCGTGGATAATTCTGCTCCAAACATCCATTTCCCTGGAGACCTCAGACGGGGCAGAAGCCAACCCTCCCACCCAAGCCCCGCTCCCCTCTTCCACAGCACTGCCCTTCCTTTCTCAGGGATGAGAACCCAGCTCCTGAGTGCCTCAGGAGGAGCAGATGTGGCAGCTGAGCCCACGCCACGACCCAGAGCAGCAGCAGCCCCGAGTCACGCACGGCACAGCCCGTGCCTCCCAAACCCAAAAAACCCCAACAAATCCTGCAAAGACCTCACCTGGAGCCAGAGACTGAGAGGCAAAGAGCAGCAGAATGAGGAGGCAGAGCCCCCCAGCCCAGCAGACACAGCTCGCCCACCACCCCCAGCACCCGCCCTCGGCACAGCCCTGGGTCTCGCTGCTTTGCAGGACTGAGATCTTTTAGGATCTGAGGCTCATTTCTGTATTAAGAACCTGTGGAATGATGCACGGGGCGGAATCCTGCTGGTCCATTGTCGGAACCCACGACATGTCTGTGTCTAATTTAGGGGACCTGACACCCCGAAATGGGGGTGCCCCGGAGGGCACTGCCTTTGATCTTTGTCCTTGGGGAACTTTGCCAACTCTAAGAGATGAACTGCAAGCCACAANCCTCTCCCTGCAGGGAACACGCGGAGCACCAGCAGCATCCCGGGCAAAGCAGCACACCCAAAGCACCCACCGTGCCACTGGGAGGGGAAAAACCCGATCTGCGTGCACTGAGAAGCCAAAGCCCTTTCCCTGGCACCTTTTATCCCATTTTTATCCTCTCCAGGACGGCCCCAGAGCGCAGCCGGACTCGCTCCCGTCTCCAACCCCCGGCTGGCACAGCCCCGAGCTCACAGAGCCCAACCCCGGGGAATCCACCAGGGCTCTCTGCCAACACAGGCTTTCCCCAGGAGACTCACTCGTAGGAAATTTGTCATTTCCATCCTCGTCAATGAAACAACGTATCCGAGCTTGTTTGGCTAAATTAGACCATTGAGCAGTAAATTATTTGCAAAGGAAATCAAAATCAGATTGTGGTTCAGCACCGAGAGAGGAGGGTTCGTTAGCAGAACCACTAATGCATCCCCACCAAAAGCACTTTAAAGACAGCCCTGGACAGCTCTTAAATTGCAGCATTAAGAATTAATGACCAGATCACCTTGGCATGGAACAACCTTCTAAAAGGCCCAAAGTTTTGCTAAATTGCCATTACAGAGGGCTCAGGGGACACCCAATTCTAGGAACCAGCTCTCCCCCCCTTCCCTGACACCACAAACTTTCCAGGACTCGCAGCCCCCTTCGTTTTGAAATCTCTTTTTGCTCTGGAGCAAGACACTCATCCCACCAGGATTCTGAGGGGCTCCTGCTGTGTCCCCAGCTCAGCACGGACCTCCCAAATTTCCCACACTTTTTGAGCAACGAGACCTCCACCACGACCGTGCCGGACGTGACGTGGGACGAGGCGAGCTGGAAGAGGACAGGAATTTCCCAAACCCCACTCAGCAGTTCCCAGAGGTGCCTCGGTTTCACCGTGTCTCCATTTCCCACGGGGAAAAACCCCTGAAGCCAGCAAGCCAGGAGTGAAACCATCCTTCACCTGGAGACACAGGTGGGGCTTCACGGGGGCAGAACCACCCAAAACTCGGGGCCAGCTGAACTCAGCTGGGGTGGGTGGATGGAAACAGCCCCAGCAAGGGTCAGAGCCCTGTCTTGGCAGGGATCGCTCCCAACACCCACTTGCAGCAGCTCCTTTGCAAGAACTGACTCAGAAATTTGGCACCGCCTGCTGTAACAGCACGGAATCCCAGAATCCCTGAGGTCGGAAAAGACCTCCACGACCGTCGAGTCCAACTGGTGACCAGTCCCCCAGGCCAGAGCGCTGAGTGCCACGTCCAGGCATTCCCTGCACCTCCCTGGGCAGCCCCTTCCAGTGCCTGACCACCCTTCCCATGAAAAATCAAAGCTTTCATCCCATTGCCAACCAAACGTGAACTCCACGTTCTCCTCGCTCTCTTAGTCCCTCACCTGTTATGTGACTGCACCTAAGGCAGTTCCTTGTTTTCTCTCTGTGCTCTGCCCACGTTTCTCCTTTTAGACCAAAAACTTGTTGAATTATTCCTGCCTGTACAGCCCAGCATCCCCGGGCCCTTCAGCACAACCCTCACACCAAGAAGGTGTCAATAGTTCCAGTCTGCTCGTCGAGTTCCGAGATCCACCACTCCCCTGTGTATCCTATAAAATCCTGAGTAAATCTCCACTTGGTCTCATCAGTAGAAAGAAAAGCCCCAAAGCCAAGAAGTGTTTGCCAATTTAAACCCTCTCTTAGTTTTCCCTTCTGCTGCTGACATATCAAAACTCCATTTCAAAATGGCTGCAAGCTCTTAAAACATTTTCTGGATCTGGGCCAAGAACATCCTTAAGAGTTTTTAAGATGTGCTGAAGCAAAGCTCAAAACTCAGAGGAAGGTGATACCTGGAAAAAGGCATTCTGCATTCAGTTTAAGAGATGGTCGTGTCTGGCTGGACTTCCCAAAGTCTCTTTGTCGTTAGAGCTGTGAAAAAACTCCATCCACTTTAGTTTCCTCCAAGTCACCAGACCCACCAAAACCTTGGAAACAGGTCTCATAAAAAGAAAGAAGGTCCCAAAAGAGAAATTCTCTAAATCAATCTGCAAAATGCTGCAGCTGGAGAGCGCGACAGAACCGGCTGAGGGATGGCAGGAATCATTCCAGCTCCGGGAGGATTTAAAACATTCCTGCTTCCTGCAGGTTTTCCACTGAGCAGTTCTGCAATGGCTGAGGAGTGAGGGGGAGTGGGCAGGAGATTTCAGAAGAAAACAGCTTTAGGAACAGCCTCAGAACATATGGAAGCCCGTTCCTGCAGCAGCACCGCGATGCCGAGCAGGGCAGAGCGATGACTTCTCCCGGTGACACCCGGAGCGAGGCACCGGAGCTGCTGCAAAATGGATTTACAGGAACCTCGGGCACCCCGTGGACTCAGGAATTACAGGCACAGTCAGTCCTGAGAGCAGCCCTGGGCAGAAGGGTTTGAGGTGCTGCTGGGGCAGAGCTGGACGTGCCCCAGGAACCCCCCGAGGCTGGGCTGAGCCCCCAGTGTGGGCAGCAGGGGAGGGGGGGGTCTGCCCCTCTGCCCTGCTCAGGTGAGACCCCACCTGCAGAGCTGCCCCCAGGCTGGAGAAGAGAAGCTTTGGGGGATCCAATTGGGGCCACCCAGTGCCTGAAGGAGCTGCAGGAAAGATGGAGAGAGACCTTTTACACGGGCCTGGAGTGCCAGGACAAGGGGCAATGGCTTCAAACTGCCAGAGGGCAGGGTTAGAGGGGATATTGGGAAGAAATTCCTCCCTGTGAGGGTGGGGAGGCCCTGGCACAGGGTGCCCAGAGAAGCTGGGACTGCCCCTGGATCCCTGGAAGTGTCAAAGGCCAGGCTGGACGGGGCTTGGAGCAGCCTGGGACAGTGGAAGGTGTCCCTGCCATGGCAGGGGTGGAACAGGATGGGCTTTAAGGTTCCTTCCAGCCCAAACCATTCTATGATTCTACAATATACAGAATTAATGCAAAATATTTTTCGAGTCTGTTCTGGCTCACAGAGTCACACTTTCTAATACAGAAACGCCATTGTTTAGTATCTATTTCTGCATCTCCCCCTGTTTTATTGTCATTCTAGAAATAAGAATAAAAAGCTGATTTTTGAGATGGTTCTGACTCTTTCCTCTGTTTTGGTGCCTTCACTGAAATGCAAACCCATGAATGGTGTCGTGACCTTGCAGAGTCACCACCTCTCCCTGCAGACATCACAGGCTCAGGCTCCCGAGGCACATCCCAGAGCCAGACGTGCTGGTCCCTCGCATCCCCGCGATTTCCCTGGGCCAAGGTGACATTCTGGACCCAGAGGGCCCGTTTCCAAAAGCTGGCATGTGACTTGACAAAGCTGCAAGTCACTCCCTTGGCACAAAGGCTCTGGAGGGATCCTCAGGTGCTCCTCTGGCTGACCTGGGACAGCCTCCCCCAGGCTCAGATCTCACGGCTGTGTGGACACTCTTCCCTTTTTCCACCGAAATCCATCCACCTGCACTCATCTCCCCTCTCAACTCACAGAATATCCAGGGCCCTTCTGCTGCCTCCTGGGTGGGGCCTTTGCAGAAGCACCTTCACCTTGTCCTGGTAGCAAGGATGAGATTCCCAAAGAGGGAAATGGAAATTTCCCTGCTTGGAGGAAATTCTTGCTCGAGGAAAATGGCCACAGCCCGGCCAACACCGTGTTCAGTGGGAAAGAACAGGAGGGATGGGATGGGCTGGGCCACAAATGGATCAGAAGGAAAGAGAGGTGCAGAAGGTGGAACATCATTTAAAAAATGGAAATCCTGATAAGGTTGTAGGAATGGAAGAGGAAGAGGGTCCTGATGTCTTGTTTAATAAACACTGAAGGGGATAAGGCCATGAGGCTGCTCTGCTCCCAAGGCTGCTCACACAGGGAGTTTTCCTGAATTTTGTTTGCACGTGTGAACAAGGAAGTTCATGTACCTGCCCTATGGACATTTTAATTGAAATGTTTTGGGTTTCCATAATAAAAATTGGGAAGTGTTGCTCCTACCTTGTGCTCCAGGCCAGGAATTGGAAGGCCACTACAAGTTCTAAAACAAGGAATCATGAAAAAATTCTTTCTGGTCCTTACTGGAGACAAAAAGGAGCTAAAGCAGCTCCCAAACCTGTGACCTGTGGGCAAAGGGATTCCAGATTCTCCTCAGGGTCGTGACTCACCCCTCACTTCAAGACACAAGGTGGGGATCAGTCACAGGTTGAACTCGATCCTGGAGGTCTTTTCCAACCCCAAGGATTCTGGGATTCTGGAATTCTGTGACTCCCACTTCGCAAAATGAAACCGAGCAGAGCAAAGAGCAGCACCTTGGACAAAACCATTGCTGGGCTACGGACCCGGGACTGGTGACTCCCTGTGCCACGGTTCTGTTTCCAGGTCACGCCGTTTCTCCTTTCAACATCAGTTTGCAGGTGCTGGGAGGTTCAGCTGCTCTGTTAAAATGCAGTTTCAGTTTCCTTAGACAAACCAAGATCACCGTGTCCTCCTGCAGGGAAAAGCAGCCAGCTGATTCGCCCCTGTACACGCTGCAAAAGCAAAGACCTGTGATGCAAAGCCTTCTGGAGAGAGGGGGGAAAAAAAAAATCTTGGAAAACTTCCCATGATTCAAGCAGATTCGCAATTCCTGATGATTCAGAGAAAGGCCTTTTTTAATGGCCTTAAAAAAAAAAAAAAATTCTTTGTGGAAAGTCACTGACTGTTGGAAGCAGCAAGGAGCTCCTGAGGCATGGCCACGCTGAGATGGACACAGCAGGAAGAGAGCAGGGAACGTTTGTGGGAAGAGCCCGGCCCTGCAGGGCTGGGTGGGTTTGCCTCCCATCTCCAGAACCTTCCCTCCATCTGGGCCCGCCGAGCAGGCAGGGACTCCGCAAGGAACGCTCCCAGAGATGTGACAGATGCCTTCAGAGAGGGGAATGGAGCTTATTTTTGCCTCTGAGAATGAAAGGTTTATTAATAGCCTTGTGTTGGGAGGCGAATGTGGAGAGGGATGGAGCAGGAGGGATAACGGGGTTCCCTCTGCCTCCTGTTTGTGGTGGAACGCTGAGAGCTCTGCCCAGCACTGCCCCTCCAGCACTGCTCACCTACTTTAGCCAGGAAAAGCATTAATCAGCCCCATTTTCCCCCAGACACCACCCCTCCAACTACACGGACACAAAGGGGCTTCAAAACTCTCCCAAGGGGATCACAGTGACATTTCCTAACACCTCTGGGGTGGGGGCAAGGGGTCAAGAGATCTTGGGAGTTCCCCTGGGAGGGTGGGGAGGCCCTGGCACAGGGTGCCCAGAGCAGCTGTGGCTGCCCCTGGATCCCTGGAAGTGTCCAAGGCCAGGCTGGACGGGGCTTGGAGCACCCAGGAACAGGGGAAGGTGTCCCTGCCCATGGCAGGGGAGTGGGACTGGATGGGCTTTGAGGTCCCTCCCAACCCAAACCATCCCATAACTCCATCACCTAAACCAGAATGGTTTAATAAAGAGAAAATATTTGTTTAATAAATAAAAAAGTATTCCTGAGGATAACTAAGCTGCCTTCTTCCCCCAGCAGCTCCTGGAAGGAGCACATCAGCTGGGCACCACGATGCAACACACACAGATCCCCAAATTCCACAGCCTGCACTCAGCACCCCTGACCCAAGAAACAACCATTCACCAGTGTAAACTCAGTAAAGAAGGGTCAGTTACACTCATCACTCCCCAAATTCAGCTGATTCCACGTGAATGATGCCCAGCCAGTCACAGAGTCACTCCTGAGCACGGCACAAATGTCTGTCCCAATAAAAACTCATCCAACACTGGCTGCCCATGGCACGGGTTTCACATGCAGCCAGTTCTGAAGAGCCACATCCCAGCTCCTGTCACCCACACAGCTCAATCTGCAGCTCCCCCAGCGGCACAGATCTCAGATGAGATGGTGACTGTCTCAGCTGGCTCAATCAAACTCGTATCAAAGGAAGCAGTGAAATTAAACAGCAAAGAACCTCAGTTTCTAAAAGAATCAGTGACCACGCTCCTCGTTCCATCACCAGTGGATCCCTCCCCTTCATCCCCAGCACAGTTTGCCAACTCACCGCTCCCCTCACACCATTTCCTCAAACACCTCAGCACCCACAAACACCTCCTGCCACATCACCTTAGCTCCAGACCAATAAAAATGAATGTGACAGCGAGTTAATTCATCTCCTTTTTTGCCGTGATTCTGTGTCCCAGTGTTTCACAGCCATCAACTTCAGACTGAATTCCGTGGAAGTGATGAAATACGCACTCAAACCCTTATTGTTACCCCTCAATTAAATTTTTCTTATTGCCCTGATGGTTAAAATTGGCACATTAGCACAACTTGAACTATTTTTAGTTTCCAGAGCTTGTTCTCCTAACTCCATCCTTAAAGACTGACCATACCACCTCTATTAAACCTCACAGAAAAATACATAAGAAAGCAAACCAACCAAACCAGCCCCATCCAAGACTCCCTTCCTTTGTCTTCTGTTTAAACCACACCCAAACCTGAAATTTCCCAAGAAAAAGGCGCTTTAGCAACTCCTTTCTGGCAGACTCACTTTCTGGGTCATATAATAAGGGTCAAAGTCCTCCAGTGGCACAGCAACCAGCCCTTTAGGGATGTCCCCGTAGATGAAAGGCAAATTCTTCCCCGCCTCAAGGTCACTGTTTGGTTTTGGTTTGCTGTCTTCATCGTCATCCCGGTGGCTGCTGTCCTGCTTCGAGCGCTGCTTCTTCTTCAGCTCCGCGATGTGTTTCTCGATGTTGGCCAGAGACTCCGGAGTGAAGGGTTTAAAACTCTCGGGGCCTGGTGGTGCGAGCAGCCGCGCTGCCATCTTTTCATCCTGCAGCAGCTTCTTTAGCGATGTTGCACCCCGGGCAGCTCAGCTCTGCGGGGGAAGCAAGCACAGGCACAAGGTCAGAAATCAGCCACGGGTGACCCTGATAGCATAGGGTTAAAATGTTTTAAAATTGTAGTAGCATAGATAGGCTTTGAATAGGCGTTGTTTTTGTTAAGTCTTGTGATTCTGTACCTGTGTGTACCTACAGCACAGGTAGTGCTGTTACACTGTGTTATAGGTACGCAACAATTATTTAGAAATCACATATTGGCTAATCGATAAAATCACGGGATAATTTTGGGAGAGGGACTTGAAGGGGGCTTACAGAGTATGCCTGAATGATCACAATGAACCAGAAGCTCATGCTCTGTTGATTACAATGGCACAATGGAAAGTTAATGATCAACATATGATTCTATAGTGCTTATGTAAGGAGAGAGTATAAAATGTGTTCACCCCAAACTGATGTCGGAATCAGATTTGGGTTTGTACCCCGGTTCCCAGAGCTCTTCAATTTAAAAAAGCACCTGCATACAATCATTCTGTGATTATGTGTTTCTACGCTAACAACCCCGCTCTGCAAAGCCCCGTGGAACGAGGAACAGAGCTGCTGGTCCGTTCCCAAAACAAGCCCCAGGTGTGTGCACGCCAAGGCTGAACCCATTGGTCGCTGCCCAAGGCGTCACTTTGAGTTCTACAAGTCAGGAAGCAGCTCGTTGGATCCCCCCCAGCCCCACTGGTGCCCTCCTGAACACAAACCGCTCTATAAAAAACACCCTGAAAAGCAACTTCATCCTCAAAGCCGCTGTTTTCCTGCAAAAACAGTTTGACCGGTCACTGCTCTCAGCCAGGCTGATTTTTAGACAAAATTCCAAGCCAGCTCAGGTTGGACCAGGTGTTCAGCCTGGTTCAGACAGGCTTGGGTGGCAGCACATTCCTCACTCTGCTAACAGGGTGTTCAGCAAAGCATGGGAGTAGCTACACACGGGAGTAACTCGGGGCTGGGTCTGTGACAGCACCAGCACCAACGTGAGCTGAGTACGCTGAGCATTCCCAAAAAATGCTCCTTGGTGCCCTGTCAGGTGTTCCTGCAGCTACGAGATGTTCCCTTAACGACTTCAGCGCTGGAACAAGTGTCCAAGGAGAATTCCGAATGCTCTTTTGGTAGGACCAAGCCCTCACCAGGCTTGCCTGCCTCTCCTGCTCCGCAGCACATCACGGGAAGTCAGATCTCACCCTTTCATTTTACAGATATAGAATTATATAAAGAAATTCCTCCCTGTGAGGGTGGGGAGGCCCTGGCACAGGGTGCCCAGAGAAGCTGAGACTGCCCCTGGATCCCTGGAAGTGTCCAAGGCCAGGCTGGACGGGGCTTGGAGTGACCTGGTGCAGTGTAAAGTGTCCCTGCCCATGGCAGGGGGTGGAACCGGACAATCTTTAAGGTCCCTCCCAACCCAAACCATCCCATGATTCTATCAATTAGCAGGGTTTCTATTCATTTGAGGCCATAAAAATGAAATAATTTAAAAATACTTCCATCAAGCACAACAGTAATTTCTGAAAGTTAAATTTCTCTGATATTTGGGTTAGACACGGGGTCTTGTTTGCATCACATACAACACAAATGACAAAAGAAAAGGGAGGGGTGCAGGGCACAGGTGAGGACAAGCTCCCAGAGCCCCCAGCCTCCAAGGAGCCCAGAGTCCTGGCAGGGCTTGCCCCATCCCTCCACGGAGCCCCTCGAGCTCCTCCACCCACTGCCGTGACAAGCAGAGCTGTGAGGAAGTTCGTTCCCCCGAATCCGGCCGCCCACAAACGCTCTGCAGCCCTGCTCCTCGTGCCAGCCTCTCGCTCCAGAACCAGCAGCAGCGACACGCTGCATTTCTGAGCTGCTGCTACCTCGGCAGGCTGTTCTCACTCCGGGAGGAGGCCAGGGGAGGAGAGGGATGACAGAAACCCTGCACTGATGCAACAGCACTGCAGTGCTGCAGGCTGGAAGGGAACCCAGCCCCGACACGGCGCTCGGGGAGGGACCCAGACACCAAATCCAAGAGGAAAGGCACAAAAACCATGAGGATACGGCACAGAACGAATCCCAAAGCTACACGGGATAAGGTCCCTCAAGGAAGGAGAAAGACAACCAGTGAGGTCAGATCTTTTCAGGCAACACAAACACAGCATCCAAATAAATATTAAAGATCTGGAATCTCTGAAAAGAATGACTTTCAGATTCCTCGGAAAACAACACAGAGGGCCGAATTGTTACAGCTGAGCTGTTTCAGCACCAGGTCAGGCACCCACAGCCTGCCCAGGCCGCGAGGATTGTGCTGTGTTCACGTGGGAGGAGTTCAGGGAAGCCGGAGCCACCGGCGGAACGGGGAACCCCAACCCTCTGGAGCAAACACCGAGTAAATAACCCAGTCCTGGCTAACAACACCTGGAGCTGCCAGCCCTCAACACAGCATTTCCAGAGCTGGAGCAGCCAGTGCAAAGTATCCCGAGGGATCTCAGGTTATCCCTTACAACCACCCCTGCGACACAACCTCCTCCAGCCTCCGATCTTAATCTGAAGCTGCACCCCACACGTAGGGTTTAAATGTTGTTTCCAGCTCAGGTTTTATTCGGAGATCCAAAAATCCTGGAGTAAAGATCTCCCTCCTTATGTAATTCCAGAGCGTAGCAGGGTTGGGGTTCTCTTCCTATAAACCTGACTGGGTATTTCTAGAGTAATAATAGTAAAGACTCAAAAAAGATGGCGAAAAGGGGAGAGAAGAGCCAGTATCTTGGTCACATTATCTCTGAGACATCACCAAATGGCCTGCTGATATTAAGGAAAATTAATTTATTCTATTCTTGCAGCATTTGCATGCATTTAATTACCAAATTTCCCACATACTGTGAAACTACAGAGCAGCATTGGGGATGTGGTCTAATTGAATGGCACAGATAAATATGTAAGGCCTGAATTTAGAAACCAAAGTAGCTCAGGGACACAGCATAAAAAAGGGAAAAAATGAAGGCATGAAGGAATTTGTGCACAATTACACAACCCACAACTGGAGGCACCGACTCAGCTGACTGGCCATTTAACGGGAAAAAACCAAACCAAACCAAACAAACCAACACCATTCCCCAAATCCAGTTCACAGCTGCACATGGCAGCAGTTTCTCCATGTTTGGGCATTTTGGAATTACGTCCAGGGGCTGTTTCTTGTATTCAACACATAACAGTGACCTGAGGGTCTCACTCCTTGGGATGTTCTTGCCTGTCCTGACTTCATTTGTTTTCCCAATGAACTATCCCTCATTAAGGGAACGGACAAAATGAGAGGTGTGGCTCAACCTCATCTTCACCAAGGAAGGCTGGCCTGGCACTGCCTGGGCTGCTCTGCCTGGCAAAGCTTCTGGAAACTAAAAAAACCCTGTAAATGTAATTTTCCAACCAGGAATGGTCCTGCTGGCATGTCAGGAATTGATATGGGTATATGCTAGGATTTATTCCGGCCCTTCCCACCTCGGGTTTTTCAACTTCTACCAAGAGGAACGTTCTGAAAATTGTGACACCGACTCGGCGTCCAGGGGAATTAGGGAAGAGGGTGCCTGGGTTATCCACGGAAAACCGCACTGGGAACAGCACCGAGACCAGCAGTGACAGAGACCCAGCACCCAGGTGAGCTGCAGAAAAGGGTGCCTGGGTTAGGGACCCATGGGTGCCTGCACTGGGAATGACACCGCACGGCTGCTCCCAGCCGCTGCCAGGGAGCCAGGAATTCCTCCTGGGAGCTCGGATTTGGGTGCACGCAACACACACGTTGTTCAAATGCCAAAGATTTTCCACCAGAAACTGCTGCACTGAGGTGCCCAGTTGCTGAGATTTAATTATTTTTTCTAAATGTTCCCAGCAGTCCATTTACTGGTACATTATGAAATATTCCAATAAATTATTCAAGCTGATCGTCAAAATAAATTAAAAAACACTTTTGAGGCAATTTCCTTGCTTTAATACATTTGTTCCTTTATTAATTACCAAGATTCAGCCATTCACAGTGTGTCTTTGAGAGACAGAGACCTTCTGTGTGAATTTTTACATAACCCACATGGACACACGTGGCTCTTGGTTCCAACGTGAGGGCTGAGGCAGGAGGGAAAACACGGCGTAGATGAACAGCTCCCTGAAATCCTGCTGCAGGAGAGCCTAAAAAGCTTCAAGCAAACCCAAAATACCCATCCATGGGGAAATCCACGGCTGGAAAGTGGCCTCCAGTCTCCAATCCCCACCTGCAGCGTCCAGAACAGGCCAATTTTATCAATGAAAAGGGTCAGCGATGTGACCAGCGGCAGCAAAGGAGGGACCTTTCCTTCAGGAAAGCTCTCATGGCACCTTTGATGCTCTAAAGTGGAAGAAAAAGGAAATATTTCCATTCCCAAGCAGCACCTATTGCTTGGTGCTGGGTGTTTCCCCACCCTATGTAAAATCTCGTGGAAGTTCCCAGGTGCTGGGCTCAACGTGGAGGTCAAGGGCAGACTTGGGACAGGGCAGGGAAGTGCTCATGGTCTTGCAATGGCCATGGAAGACCTGAACTGGGACAGACAACACCTCTAAAGGTAAAAAAAAAGAACAGAAATGTACAGAGGAAAGAGAAGAAGCAACCAACAGCAACAGAAAAATATTAGAATCATAGAATGGTTGAATGGTTTGGGTTTGAAGGGACCTTAAAGCTGATTCTGTTCCACCCCTGCCATGGGCAGGGACACCTTCCACCACCCCAGGTTGCTCCAAGCCCTGTCCAGCCTGGCCTTGAAGACTTGACCACACAGAAACATATCATTATTTAACAACACTTTAACAAAGACCCATTCCTGCAGGGTCCTCACTCCCTCCCAGCAGCTGTGTGGCTTCAGTAACATCCCTCAGTAAGTTACAAGAATCAGAACTAGTTAATCCCAGTTAATTAATTAATTAATCCCCAATTCTGTATTCTGTCACTACTTAAGGCCGACTCGTGTTTATCTCCAAACTCCCACAGAGCTTGGGAGGTTCACAAACTGAACAACCTGAAGTGCTTCAACTTCCCCCTTTTACATTCAAACTTGTGAACAAAGAACTGTTCAAAATAGCTTCTGTGCAAGAACAGCTTTTTCAGCCACTAACCCAAATTTAATTCCTTGTTCCTTTCATTCAGCCCATCCATGACCCATAAAACAGGAGTCAGGGAATGGTTGTTTTACACCATCATTTTGGGGGAATTAACTTCTTGTTGTGGAGCACTCAGATGGTTTGGGTACAAAATATGAAAGGGGGGAGAAGAAATAACCCCCTTCCAGTGCTCTGTTAAAACATGGTTCTTGGAGTTTCTGCCATGTGCTGGAACACGAGCCAGGTTTCCTTATGGAGTGACAATGTTTTCTTCCCTCCTGATCCCCCCCTGAGTATCTGCTCGGACAAACACCTCCCTCTGCTAACGCCAGCTATTCCTGGTTGTCTCCACATCACCGTCCTGCGACTGATCTCACTCAACAGACAAGAAAAAGTTCATCTCCCTTTGGAAACACCACTGGAACGGCCACATCTGGCATTCGACCTCACGGTTCCAGAGCATTGTCCCACCTGGGTGACACAGATCTCACACTGAGGGGCAGCTGAGGGGGCTCACCCTGGAGACAGGGGGGGCTCAGGGGGGACTTCCTCCCTCTCCACAACTCACTGCTCCCTTCTCCAGCAATGCAGGGTTCATTTCCACAACTTTAAGACCACCTGTATAGTTATTCCTGTGACTTTAATACCACTGCCTGGACAGTATTCAGCAAACGTTCCTCCCCAAATCAGCTCTCAGCAGACTTCACTATAAACTCCTCTCACTTTCCTGCTGGGGCAGAAGTACAAGAAGCATGGCATGGGACTTTCAGAGGGTAGCAAGAGCTTTGAATTTTGAAATGGCTCTGTTCAGGAAGGAGCAAAGTCACAGCTTTGCTACAGCCCAGGCCTCACTGGCTGCTCTTTCTCCTCAAAATCTCCCCTCTGCTGGAGTGCTCCATTAGGCAGGAATAACAGTTCCAGGACAAGGCCGAGGGAAGGGAAGGCAGAAGTGGCTCTAACTTTGGAACAGCATTTCAAGACAGAATCACTGAGGCTGGAAAAGCCCTCCAAGTTCATCGAGTCCAACATGTCCCCACTTTGTCACCCAGACCAGAGCACTGAGTGCCACATCCAGTCATTCCCTGGACACCTCCAGGGAGAGGGACTCCACCAGTCTCTGGACAGCCCCTTCCAAGGCCTGGCCACTCTTTCTGTGAAGAAATCCCTCCTGAAAAGGAGACAGTTTTGCCTAAGACAGAAGAACATGTGAGGTGTTAAAAGCCAGACTGGAACCTGAGCTAATGTCAGGGAGGTTTTGTCATACTCCTGGCAGCAGGAAGCCACTTCTTCCCTACTTGTATTCTCCACCTCTGCACAGAAATGGGATAATGAGGCACAAAGGGGCCAGTCCCATCATTTGGTCATTCCTGAACCCCATCAGATTCCGACCAGTGGTCCCACAATGACCAGCTCTCCACCCCACCATCACCAACGCGAGCCATCACGTGCGTTTCCTCTCTGTGGTTCCTGAAATGATTCCCCCTGTGCTTGTTCCCAGCTCGTTTCCTTCTTTTACTGCCCCTGCTCTAAGGCAGCCCATTGCTCTGAACTCAACAATAAATTATTGATCCCAGTGCATCTGCCGATGTCAATGGAGTCACAGCCGCTTCGGGGGAAGGCGATCGATAGCGCAGGGCTGCCGTGTGAGGAGCCCACGGAGCCGCCCGGCCTCGGGGCCAGCACCACTCAGCCATTGAAAAACAGCAACTCTCCATCGAGATGGAAACCCGGATCGGGTCATTTTAATGAAAAACACACTCAGGCGGCCCCACCGCCAAGCACAGATGTGGCAACAAACAGGAGGAAGGTGACAGCGAGATTTATGTTTTGAAGCTCCTTCATTTCCACTCCATGCTGACTTTGTTTCTGCTTTATTTAACAGAATGAAGGCACGGCCATGCTCCATTTCCTGAGGCACGTGATCGCTCACCCTCCTGCCTATTAGAAACCTCCTCCCACCAAACAGCCACAGGATTATACTTGTTCCATGAGCAGTACAGTATCTGTACCATGATCTACATCTAAGCCATACATCCAAGCTTATATAACTGATTAAATTATCTGTGATGGGTCCAGGTCCTCCACCCTGCACGAACAACACTGCAGAAAGCACCCAAATGTGTTAAAATGATCAAGTAGCCCTTCGGTCATGTTGTTAATTTTATATAAAATACCAAAGTGAAGAACAGGGACTTCCTAAACACACAAAGGATGGAAAACCCGAGCACTGGAGCTCTGGGAGGCCTTAGGAAGGACCCATCAGGGAAAGGTCCCAACGGAGTGCAAGGGCTTGTCACTCCAAAAGGCACCAACTCCCCAAGCCTAGGGCTATTTAGGAATCCCAAACAGCTTCACCAACTTTACATGACGGCACCTGCCCCTGAAGAACGGCGAGATCAGGATGGGCCCGAGGGGACAGCAAGGGGCACAGGGGGCTCCGGCTGCGGGCACCGAGTGGCCCATGGGACCCTCCAGCCTCGCCCACACCTTCTGCCCCGGGGCACCCACCGGAGGAACCGACCCCAGAGCTTCCCGGAACCTCCATCACCGACACAGGAAAGCAGGACCATTTCCAGGTCCCCATCCCTCCAAACCAGGACCGCCCGGGAAAAGCACCAGAGTCACGCTTTCCTCCCTTTCCGCCTCTAAAGACACCGGCAGGAGGGGGACGGGGACCCGCCGCCCCTCCATTCCTCACAATTAAATCTTGCCGGTGTGAAAAGAGGACGTCCCGGTCACGGCTGCCGGTGCGGGTGGGAATGCTGCAGTGTGCCAGCACCGGCTTACACGTCCACACACGGCACGAACGGAACCGGAGCCGCCAAACCCGCCCCACCTGCGCGGCCCCTCGGGGGGCTCCCGCCGACCGCTGCGACACGGCACGGAGGGGACGAGAACGATCCTCCCACGCCTGGGATCACCCTCCGAAATTCAGCTCAGGGCCCGAGGGTCCGGATCCAGCGGCTGCCCCTTGCACGCACTCCCCTTCCCAGACTTTCCGACTTCTCCCCGGATCATCCGCAGCCGCTGCCGTGGAGCATCTCCCGGTGTCCCCACCCCCACATCAGCTGGGCATCAGTTTGCACCAGAACGCAGGGGGAGGGGAGGAAGACACCCAGATTTTTAATAGAAAAACCTCGTGAATGTGCAATTCCCTCCCAGCAGGAAGGGAAAAAATAATATAAACCAAATCTGCCCTCACCATCCCCCCAAAATCTGTGGCGGAAGGAAAGAGGGAAGGAAGAGCCACAACCACGATGCTAACCCAACATCTGGGTCAGCTGGAACACCAAGGCTGCCCCAAGCATCCCCCTGCCC
>VXAD01005716.1:11956-25083 GCA_013399195.1 Dicrurus megarhynchus
ATTCCAGACTGAACAGTCCCTGATTCCAGGAGCCCCTGGGTTTTGAGCTGCATGCAAACCACGGCCAGTCCTGAATCCCAAGATGGAGCCTCCAGCATCAATCCCGGGGATGTTTCCCCTCCAAGCAGGAATTCCCACGGGCTCCAAGCCAGTCCTGCTGTACTCAGGGAACGAGGAGGGATTGGAGCATGGGAGGAAGGGAAGGGAAGGGAAGGGAAGGGAAGGGAAGGGAAGGGAAGGGGGCTATGTTTTTGGTAAACAGTCGGGCCTTGTGTTTGCCTAGTTCCTTTTACAGGTTTTAATCTTTCTTAATGGACGCTCCTCTGTCGGGTTAACAATATACCTGATACTCTGCTTGTTTTATTTGTCGTATCTTGGTGGTTTGTTAATAATGTATAGATGTAAGCTTGCGTCGTAGAGGGAGGACNAAGGGAAAAAGGAAGGGTTAGGGAAAAGGGAAGTTCAGGGAAAGGAATGGGAGGGAAGGGATGGAAGGGAACCCACCAGGAGCCCCCTCAAGGCACAAGGNGACTGGGTGATGACGGGTGACCATGGCTGGTGACCATGGCTGGGTGATGATGGGTGACCATGGCTGGGTGATGATGGGTGACCATGGCTGGTGACCATGGCTGGGTGATGATGATGGCTGGTGACCACGACTGGGTGATGACGGGTGACCATGGCTGGTGACCATGGCTGGGTGATGATGGGTGACCATGGCTGGGTGATGATGGGTGACCATGGCTGGTGACCATGGCTGGGTGATGATGATGGCTGGTGACCACGACTGGGTGATGACGGGTGACCATGGCTGGTGACCATGGCTGGGTGATGATGGGTGACCATGGCTGGGTGATGATGGGTGACCATGGCTGGTGACCATGGCTGGGTGATGATGATGGCTGGTGACCACGACTGGGTGATGACGGGTGACCATGGCTGGTGACCACGGCTGGGTGATGATGGGTGGCCATGGCTGGGGGATGATGATGGCTGGTGACCATTGCTGGGTGATGACGGGTAACCATGGCTGGTGACCATGGCTGGCTGACCACGTGGTGCCCCCTTCCCGGGGCCCCTCACCGGAGCAGTGTGGCAGGGAGCCGCTCCAGCGCCCGTCCAGCTGGCACATCCGCGTGGCATTCCCGACCAGCGTGCGCCTGCCCAGGCAGCTGTACCTGACCACGGAGCCCACGCTGTGCTTGTCCCCCGAGATCTGCGCGTGGGGAGGGGACCCGGGATGGCCGCAGGACACCACTGCAACAGAGGCACCACCTTCAGCCCCAGGGAATTCCGGAATTCCAGGATGGTTCGTTTAATTCCAACCCTTTCCATGGGCACGGACGCTTTTCCCAATCTCTGGTTGCTCCAAGCCCAGTCCAGCCTGGCCTTGGACACTTCCAGGGATGGGGACACCTCCAGCTTCTCTGGGAATTCCATCCCAGCCCCTCCCCACCCTCACAGGGAAGTTCAACGCACGGGAATCAGAAACATGGAAAAATCTCCTTTCTTTAAACTCTTAAACCCCAGGAATTCACGGAATCAGTGGTAAAACTGACCTGGGTTTTCAAACGCCCACAAATCCTCCAAATCCCAATATTTGAAGGAAGGAGATCCCTCATGCTCAAGGAAAGCTGGGGGCTGAGGGAGCCTGGGATATCAGGGAATAACAGGAATTCCCTCCCGGCTGTGGGAACGTGGATCATCACTCGCCAGTTCCCCAGGATCCATGCAAGGGGTGAGGACAGGACAAAAGGAAAAGGAAAACGTGCCCAGAACTGCTTGGTGGGATTTGGGCTGGAGGGATAAACAGAGAAAAAAGAAAAGGAACGATCCCAGCTTTGGAACAGCTCAAGCCAATTGGAATTTCTGGAGCTCCGAGGCCATCCCGAGGGCAGGGAATGGAATTGCAGGGAATGGGACAAACTGGTCCTGCTGGGGGCGGGGCTGCTCCTGCCTGCACCTCCCTAACGCAACTAAAATCCACTCTGGATCCCAAATTCCCAGGGATCTGGGATATTGGGATGCCACCACTGACTTCTCCCTAAAATCCTGGATGCTCTCCAGCGGGGAGTACCAGGACAGCATGAGACCACCTGGAATATTTTGTCTTCCCACACTTCCCTAAAATCAAACCATCCCCCGGAACCTCCCAGTTCCAATCCCAGCGGGAGGAAGGGCCGGGACACCGGGAAAAAACGGGATAAACCCAGAGCATGGGAATCCTCCGGAGCACCTGCACCAGCTGAGGGGACTCATCCCGGATTTATCCTGAATCCTGCATTTCCCTGCCGGAAGGGCGGGGTGAGGGGGGGTCCTCACTCAGGGGAGTCCTCACTCACTCAGGTGGGTTCTCACTCAGGTGTGCCCTCACTCAGGTGAGTTCTCACTCAACTCAGGTGAGTTTTTGATCACTCAGGTGTGTCCTCCCTCGCTCAGGGGAGTTCTCACTCAACTCAGGTGAGTTTTTGATCACTCAGGTGTGTCCTCCCTCAGGGGAGTTCTCACTCACTCAGGTGAGTTTTGTCCTCACTCAGATCCATCCTCACTCAGGTGTGTCCTTGCTCAGGTGAGTTCTCACTCAGGTTGAGTTTTCCCTCCCTCAGGTGACTTTTCTTTCACTCAGGTGAGTTCTCCCTCATTCAGGTGAGTTCTCACTCACTCAGGTCTGTCCTCACTCAGGTGAGTTCTTGCTCAGGTTAAGTTCTCCCTCAGGTGAGTTTTGCCTCCCTCAGGTGAATTTTGCCTCCCTCAGGTGAGTTTTCTTTCAGTCAGGTGAGTTTTGCCTCCCTCAGGTGAATTTTGCCTCCCTCAGGTGAGTTTTCTTTCAGTCAGGTGAGTTTTGCCTCCCTCAGGTGAATTTTGCCTCCCTCAGGTGAGTTTTCTTTCAGTCAGGTGAGTTTTGCCTCCCTCAGGTGAGTTTTCTTTCACTCAGCTGAGCCCACCCTCACTCAGGTGAGTTCTCACTCACTCAGGTCTGTCCTCACTCAGGTGAGTTCTTGCTCAGGTTAAGTTCTCCCTCAGGTGAGTTTTCTTTCACTCAGGTGAGTTTCCTTTCACTCAGCTGAGCCCTCCCTCACTCAGGTGAGTTCTCACTCAGCTGAGCCCTCCCTCACTCAGGTGAGTTCTCACTCACTCAGGTGAGTTTTGCCTCCCTCAGGTGAGTTTTCTTTCACTCAGGTGAGTTTTGCCTCCCTCAGGTGAATTTTGCCTCCCTCAGGTGAGTTTTCTTTCACTCAGGTGAGTTTTCTTTCACTCAGCTGAGCCCACCCTCACTCAGGTGAGTTCTCACTCAGCTGAGCCCTCCCTCACTCAGGTGAGTTCTCACTCACTCAGGTGAGTTTTCTTTCACTCAGGTGAGTTTTGCCTCCCTCAGGAGAGTTTTCTTTCACTCAGCTGAGCTCTCTCTCCCTCACCTGAGCCCTCCCTGTGCCCCAGAGCCGCTCCCGCCCTCTCCGCTGGCACCGTCCCAGCTGGAGCCACCCGGAACCCCCAAACCCCATCGGGATCCGCCTGTCCCTACAGAGATCCCCCTCCAGCCTGATCCCTCTCCTCATCCCAAACCCCCTTCCTGCCCTGGGCAGCTCTGGAATCCACCGGGATCATTCCCACCCGTGTTTCCTCGGGATTTTCCGGTGCTAAACCCCGCGGGACGAGCTGGGCAGGGAGGATCGGGGCCACTTACAAAGGCACTGGGGGAGGGCTCTGTCCCATGTGCCATCGCCCTGGCACGTCAGGACGTGCGTTCCCAACAAATAAAATCCGTGGATGCACTGATAGGACACGGTGGTGCCGAAGCTGAACCTGTGGGGGCCGCTCGGCTGCACTTGCCGGACGCTGTTTTCCAGGTGCCCGGGGTCAGAACAGTTCACAACTGCGAACAAACAACAGAACAACACCCGAAAAATAACGGGAAACAAAGGGTGTGGGGCAGAAAACATGGGATTCTCCCCCAAAAAAAAAGAAAAAAAAAAAAAAAAAAAGCAGGAAAAAAGGGGGAAAATTGCAAGTTTTATGTTGTAATTTCAATTTTTTCCCCATGATTTTTGAGGGTGGGAATAGGAAAAATTCCTTATGGAAAAAAGGGGAGTCCAGGGAATCCTGGAGGTGCTCACCCAGCAGCAGAGCCTGGATCTCCAGCCCCACATGGGGATTTAGATTATCCAGCTGGGAATAACTGATCTCAAACTGGGATTTCCGTCATCCAGCAGGGAATAACCGCTAATCCAGCATGGGCAGAGATCCTGGATTAGGGGAGTGCAGAGGGAGGGGAGTGCAGGGAGGGGAGGGGATTGGGGAAGTGAACCCGAGTGCTGATCCCAAGGGAAAAAGGGAGAAGGGTTCTGCACAAAGCTGTGGTGGTGGAGGAAAAGCTGCTCCAGGGGGTCTGATCCCAAATTTCCTTGTGTTCTCTCCACTTCCAACACACTCCAACGCCTCGGAGAACGCAGGGAGGTGAGGAAATCCCGAGGTTTGATCCATGGGATTTACAGCGGCCCTGGGGGCTCCAACATCCCCTGGACATCCCTGAGTGCTTTCCAGGGATTTCTGGATTGGGAACACGGAGAAATCCTGGAGAAAGGCCCCGGCTATCCCAGACTGACCTCGGCAGGAGGGCAGGGTGCTGCTCCACTGGCCGTTGGCCAGGCACTGGGATTGGGAAGCTCCCTCCAGGCGGAAGCCGGGGTTGCACTGGAATTTGGCCACGTCGTTGAGGTTGAACTGGGAGCCCTGGGTGAGGCCGTTGGGGGGGTTGCCAGGGTGGCCACAGGTGATGGCTGCAAGCACAAAACGGAAATGTTACTCCGTTTATTCCTGGAAAAAAAGTGGATTATCCATCGGAGAAAGGCTCTGGAGGTAGGAGAGCGTAAAAACTTCCACATCAATCCCAAAACATGAAGATTTGGGGTCTGCTCTGTTGAGAAGTGGGATCTCACTGAGAGAACGGGGTTTTTGTAGGTTTTACTGGCACCAGGAATTCCCTGCATCCAGGAATTCCCTGCATCCCTCTCCAGGCAGCCGAGTGCCAGGATCCCACTGATTCACCCCGCACATCCCTCTTCAAAACCCCCAGCTCCTGCTCTCCATCTCGCACCACCCCGGGCATCCCAAACTCTGCTGCTCCCTCTCCCTCTCTCCCCGTGCCAGTCCTGGCTGCTCCCTGCAGGGAAAAGTTACACCTGGAGGCAGAGGGAAAAGAGGGAAAACAGGAGGAAAATCAGGATTCCAGCACAGGACCTGAAGAGCTGAAATCTGCCCAAGCGGGAGAACTTTTGTGGGAAAATTTTCCTTCCAAATCCCTGAAGTGAGGATTTTTCCATCTTTTTTTTTTCCCCTGAGGTTGGTGTTGGATTGGGATGAGGTGAAGGGCACAGCGGAAGGGGAGACCCAAAGGCTGGAGCAGCAGGAAGCACGGCCAATTCCAGCATCCCAAATACTTCTGGGAAGCGGCTGGAGCGCTCTGCTGTCACCTCAGCAGCTGACACGGGGAGGGCACGGCCCCGCTGCTGGCAGAGCCTTTGATCCCAGCCCGTTCCACGGCACAAAAGGAAACTCGGGATGAGCCACCAGGAGATTCTTGGCTGCCGAAGGAATGGGATGTCCTGGGACGGCTGAGGACAAAGCTTTGTTGGTCACTGTCACACGGAATGTCCTGGTTTGCCCATCAGGACAAATCCCCTTTTCCTGGACACCTGCCAGCACCAAGAGGAGCTGGAGGGGAAGACGAAATTCCCACAAAAAGATCCATAAAAAATCCGGCTGCCCAGGCTGGGCTGGAGCACGGGGATGGGGGATTTATTCCTGATCCAAGCTGGTGGCAGGGACAGGCCTGGGAAATAGGGAGTGCTGCAGGGCCGGGTGCTCGGGGTGCTTTGGGATGTCATTCCAAACATCCACATGTTTGGAAACAGGGATTCTGTCCCTGGAAAACGAAGGCTTCCCACAGTTCCATGGATCCAACAGAGGAGGAGATTGCAGAAGGTTGGGAGAGGAAATACCAGGAGAACTGGGAATGGTGCTGGGCCCTGAGTGGGGTCAATAAAGCCCTGAGGTGCCTCATTCCAGAGCCCACCAGAGCTCGGATGGACAATCCCAAATTTCTGTTATCCCCAAGGCCTGATGGGTGTAATAACTCGGAATTCCAGGATGGTTTGGGATGGAAAGGAGTTTAAATCCCATCCCATCCCACTCCCTGCCAAGCAGGAACACCTTCCACTGTCCCAGGTTGCTCCAAGCCCAGTCCATCCTGGCCTTCGACACTTCCAGGGATCCAGGGGCAGCCACAGCTTCTTTGGGAATTCCATTCCAACCCCTCCCCACCCTCACAGGGAACAATTCCATCCCAAAATCCCATCCAATCCTGTGTCCTGTCCCTCCATCCCTTGTCCCAAGTCTCTCTCCATCTTTCCTGCAGCTCCTTCAGGCCCTGCAAGGCCCCAGTGAGGTCACCCCTGGTCTCTTCTCCAGGCTGGACATTCCCAGCTCTCCCAGCCTTTCCCACAGCAGAGCTGCTCCATCCCTCTGCTCACCCCGGGGCCTCTCCAAGGCCAACTTCTCACACGAGGCACTTTCAGAGATCCCAGCACCAAACCCTAGTGGCCTCTGAGGTGCCCAAGTCCCGGAGATGAGGAGGCCACCGCAGAGGAACCCGCCCTGCTCCGGCTCCGGCTCCTCCGCCAGCACAGGGGAACGGACTGATCCATGAAAATGGACATTATGGAAATCCTGCGTCTTCCCAAACCTGCCTGGTAGCCTCAGGACCTCTGTGATCCAATTTCCTCATCCACGGATAGAAAGTGAATTCAAGTTTTCACCACAGCATCCTTAGGCATGAGAGTAAATTCCAACCATTCCACCCCTTCCATCCATTCTCCTCCCAAAAACTCCTGCAGGATCTCAGACACCCCCCAAATTCTGGAGTCACTGCTCACTTTGCCAACTCAATCCTGATTTTTTTTTCAGCCTGGATCCTGCCAGGTCATTCCCTCCTTCCCACCCTGTTCTTGTGCCCCAGCACAGAAAGCTCCAAACCAGACGGGAGAGATGGGAACAACCAGCTGGAGCAGCACGATAGGAAATGCACGGATTGTGCTGCCCCTTGATAAGCAGACGCTTCAACTTATCAACACCTGAGAGCTCCAGGGAGCTGGTTAATTGGGCTATTTCCTGGGAAGATAGACGAGGAGGTTCAAGGTGATTTGAGGAGGAGCAGAGGAGAGATCCCGATTTTCCATGGACACGGAGCGTGGCTCTCAAGGATTGTGACCACTGGGGTGTGTTTGTAGGGCTGTGCCTGCCTTGAACTCCCTCTGACCCCAAAAAGGCTCCTCTCCCCTGATCCCACACCTTCAGCTGGGCTCGGGAAGGAGAAATTCCGTGGAATTTTTGAAGCACAAAGAAATCTTTTCTTGGAGAGCCCCGGGGACGCTCCTGCGAAACACCCGGAGCGTGCGCGCACGGCCACCCCACATCCTGGGGCTGTGAGCCCTGCACAGCCCCTCCCACACATTCCTGGCTGGAATATCGCCCTCCCACGCCCTCCTGGCTGGAATTTCCCCCCCAGGGCTGAAGGAATGACAAGTACTTACGCACACAGACAGGCGTTTTCCCGGACCAGCGGTGATCCTGCTGGCAGATGCGCACGGACATCCCGATGAGGCGGAAGCCGGGCTGGCACTGGTACACCACGCTGCCCCGGTAGTTGTAGTTCTCGCCGTTGATCTGCCCGTTCACGATGGGGCTGGGCACGCCGCAGTGCCCGGCTGGAGAGGGGAAAACAGCGGGAATCACCCGGAGATGCCAGCAAAGGCGTCCCCCAAAGGCACCGCCCGACCCCCAGATCCCTGCGGGATCGGGGTGCACAGAAGTTGGGGTGGAAGGGAATGTAAGGGTCGTCCACAGGGACGCCTTCCACCATCCCACGGTGCTCCAAGCCCTATCCAACCTTTCCCTGGACACTTCCAGGGATGGGGCAGCCACGATTCTCTGGGCAATCCATGCCCGTTGTTGGCAGGGAAGAATTCCATCCCAATACCCATCCCAATATCCAACCCTCTTTCAGCTCCGGGCCGTTAACTCAAGACTCTGCTGCCATAAATAATCATCCTCACCCCAAAGCTCTCCCAGCACCTCACACCTGCTGAGGATGCAGGAATCCAACTCCGCTTCCCTTTTACACCCACTTAAAACCCCGCAGCGTGGATTCCTCCTCCGATCCATCCCTAAAATCCCCGCTCCTTCCTGAGGCGCCCCAAGGAGCTTTTCCCAAGCCCTGTGGGTGCCACCAGGAGTTTCCCAAGGGACACCTACCCAGACAGCGAACCTCGGCCCCGCTCCAGAGCCCGTTGGCCATGCACTCCCGGACCCGCGAGCCCACCAGGGTGTAGCCGGTGTTGCAGGAGAAGATGGCAGTGGCCCCGTAACTGGTGAGGGTCCCGATCTTGTTCCCGTTGGGAGGGGTGGGCAGGTCCCCGCAGGAGATAACTAGGAGAGATCCCGAAGGACAGTGAGGGAAACAGCCTGGGAGGGATGGGTTTGGAAGGAATGCACTCAGGAGTTATGGCTGGAGTGGGAAAGTTCATTAAATAATTCCAGGAATTGTAACAACTCCAGAGCAGGGTTGGACGAGGTGACAAAACCCAGAGCTGTTAATATTTGTGCTTCAGGACACGAGGGAAGCACTAAAGACAGGCTGGGAAGGAACCAGAGGAGTTTTTCACACCAGAACTTCCTCACAACAGGAATATTTTTCTGTCATTCACCCTCTGCTGGATGCAGCAGGAAGCCCGATTCCCAGAAAACCTGCATTCCCAGAAAATCATGGAATGGGTTGGGTTGGAAGGGACATCTCCCACTAGGCCAGGCTGCTCTGAGCCCTGTCCAACCCGACCTTGGAACGGCACAAAGTTTCCAATTAAAAGTGACACCCAGCTTCTCCCCACCAGCCGCAATTCCAAGATCTGGGAATCCCCAGAGGACACCCAGCCGGGTTTGTGGGATGCAGGAGCCCCTGCCAACCCAGCTCCCCCTCCGAACTCCAGCTCTTGATTTTATCTTCACTTTCTCTGCCTTCCGCCTCTGCCAACCCCGTGGAGCTCCCGCTGGGTGCTCCTGACCTCGGGGCGCTGCCGAGATCCTGTCACTTGGATTTCGGCGGCGATCAGGGAACTAAAGGAGGTCAGGCTCCTGCTCCCAGATCCGGAGGAAGAGCTGGCAGGGGGAAGAACACATCTGCCAGCCACGCCGGCAGTCACAGCTCCACAAACAGAGGTGGCAGCGGGGAAGGAGAGATTTCGCTGTCTCTGTCTGCACTCAGAGAGAAAAACGCTCCAGCTCTGACAGAAGGAGAGACCCAAAGCACAGCAGCGGCGTCAGAGCAGCCGGGAGCTGCTCGCGTGCCCCCACGGGTTTGATTTGCAGGTGACACCGTCACCCCTGTAAACCTGGGTGGGAGCTGAGGGTCGACAGCAGAATTCTTTCTTTTTCCTCCTTAAAAGCCCCAGCTTCAGAGCAGCTGTGACAGTGAAGCTGCTGGGACCAGGTGGCGACAGCCAAGCTGAGATCCTGGAGAAGTGCTGAGATTAAACCAGGAACCGGATCCAGACGTGACCTCTCCCTGCATCCCAAGTCTCTTCCAGCAGGTCTGTTTCCACCTCAGGAGTAATCAAGTCCCTCCCCACAGCAGGGACACCTTCCACCATCCCAGGTTGCTCCAAGCTGGCCTGGGACACTTCCAGGGATGGTGCAGCCACAGCTTCTCTGGGAATTCCATCCCAGCCCCTCCCCACCCTCAGAGGGAAAATTTCTCCCCAAATTCTGAACCAAACCATCTCACAAATGCCCCAAAGGCCAAAGCATGACAGCCCTGCTGTCTCCACCTCAGCTGCTGCCAGGAGTAATCAAGTCCCACCCCACACCAGGGACACCTTCCACCATCCCAGGTTGCTCCAACCCAGCCTTGGGCACTCCCACGGATAGCACAGCCGCAGCTTCCCTGGGCAACCCATCCCCACCCTCAGAGGGAGGGATTTCTTCCCAAAATCCTCACCAAACCATCTCCCCTCGTACCCAAAGGGCACCTCGGTTATCCACACCCACCCGCCAGCACCACCCTCGGACGCCCGGCGCCGGCATTTGCCGACCCCAACCACAAACGCAGCCCCCGGTGCCACCCCGGGGCGTGCCCTCTCTTACTTTTACAGGTGGGCACGGGCTGGCCGATGCTCCAGGTGCCGTTGGCCTGGCAGCGGATGACCCTCTGGCCGGTGTAGTAGTAGCCAGGGTCGCAGATGAGCATCAGCTGGGCGCTGTAGTGGTACTGCGCCTCGTAGGTCAGGCGCCAGCGGCCGTGCTCCACCGCGATGCTGCCCACGTCGGGGCACGTCACAGCTGAGCCCGGCGGGCACGGAGGGAAACGACCCCAAAAAGAAAAAAAAAATAACACAGGGAGTTGGTTAATTGAGGTTTCAACCCTCCCCAAAAAATCCAGGTGTGGCGGGTTTTTAATGAGGGGAAGGTTGCTGTTGAGAACGGGAAGGAAAACTTTGTGAGGATGAGGTTAAAAGTTAAATTCGAAGAGAAAACGCCCTCGCGAGGGTGTTAAATCCTAAAAGGAAAAGCAGAGCTTGAGTTGGGAGCTTCCAGGCGGCTGTGGGCACAGCTGGTGTGGAGTTTGCTGCAGTTTGGTGAATTAATTGGGATTTCTAACAGCTACATCCCACAGGAGATCCAGTGACCCAACCCCTGCAGCTGCTCCAAGGGTTTCTTTACCCCAATTCTCGTTATTTCTTCTTGTGGATCCCCTTTGGAAATAAGGCCAGACAGTATTTGAGGAACGAGTTAGAAAGGGGTTTTTGCAGGTTTTCCTGGCACCAGGAATTCCCTGCACCCAGGAATTCCCTGCATCCCTCTCCAGGCAGCCGAGTGCCAGGATCCCACTGATTTACCCCGCACATCCCTCTTCAGGCAGCCGAGTGCCAGGATCCCACTGATTTACCCCGCACATCCCTCTCCAGGCAGCCGAGTGCCAGGATCCCACTGATTCACCCCGCACATCCCTCTTCAGGCAGCCGAGTGCCAGGATCCCACTGATTTACCCCGCACATCCCTCTTCAAAACCCCCAGCTCCTGCTCTCCATCCCGCACCACCCTGGGCATCCCAAACTCTGCTGCTCCCTCCCTCTCTCCCCCTGCCAGTCCTGGCTGCTCCCTGCGAGGAAAAAGTTGATTTTTAGTAGAGATTTTCAGTAGAGTTATTACTCTAAAATCCAAGAGGAAAGGTTGGAAAAATACCAGGAGCTCCGGGATTTTACAGAGCTCCAAGTCCAGGGAAAAATACAGGGAAAAGCCAAAATCTTTAGGCAGTAGTAACATAAAGAGGAGTTCTTTAAGGTGCACACCCAGCACGGGATTGTCAATACTTATAAGTTTAATTAACGACAAATTAATTAAATGTATTAATTATACTCCTATAATTATAAACTCCTAATAATAAACTATAATTATAAACTCCTATCATTAGAAACTCCAAGGGGTTCTTCACCCTGAAGTTTGCTGTGGCTCCCAGGTGCTGCTGCACAACTGGGTGTCCTTGGAAATCCTTCTAGGAAATTCCGGAATTGTCAGAAATTCCTGACATTTTGGAATTGCTGGAAATTGTTTTCTTGGAAATGGGAGCAGAGAGGAGGGCGAGAATGTGACAACATGTATGAGGAAGGGTAACTGCTGCTCTGGAGGGTAAGGAAGTGCTGGAAAGGACACGTTTCTGTATTAAAAATGTTAATTTTAGTAAAAATCTCAATATTAGAATCTTAATATTAAAAATCTACAGAAAAAGCAAGAAAAATTTCTTAATTTATTAAAAATCTTGATTTTAATAAAAAACCCAATATTAAAATCTCAATATGAAAATCTTAATATTAAAAACCTACAAAAAAGCAAAAAAAAATCTTAATTTATTTAAAATCTTAATATTAAAATCTTAATATTAAAAGTATACAGAAAAGCTAAAAAAATCTTAATTTTAATAAAAATATGAAAATCTTAATATTAAAAACCTACAAAAAGCTGGAAAAATCTTAATTTATTAAAAATCCTAATTTTAATAAAAATCTCAATATAAAAATCTAAATATTAAAAATCTACAAAAAGCAAAAAATTTCTTAATTTCTTAACAGTCTTAAAAATAAGAATATACAAAAAAGCTAAAAAAATTTCTAAATTTATTAAAAATCTTAATTTTGATAAAAATCTCAATATTAAAATCTCAATATGAAAATCTTAATATTAAAAATCTACAAAAAAGGTGAAAAAATTTCTTAAGTAATTAAAAATCTTAATTTTAATAAAAATCTTAATATTAAAATCTCAATATTAAAATCCCCAAATTCCCGCTCACCCACGGGCATCCTGAATTCCCATTCACCCACAGAAATCCCAAATTCCCACTCACCCACACACATCCCAAATTCCCACTCATCTCTACACATCCCAAATTCTCACTCACATCCTGAATTCCCGCTCATCCACATACATCCCAAATTCCCATCACCCATGGACATCCCAAATTCCTGCTCATCTCTGCACATCCCGAATTCCCGCTCATCTCTGCACATCCCAAATTCCCACTCACATCCCAAATTCCCACTCACATCCCGAATTCCCACTCACATCCCGAATTCCCATCACCCACGCACATCCCAAATTCCCATCACCCACGCACATCCCAAATTCCCATCACCCACAGACATCCCGAATTCCCATCACCCACAGACATCCCGAATTCCCATCACCCACAGACATCCCGAATTCCCACTCAACTCTGCACATCCCGAATTCCCACTCACATCCCGAATTCCCGCTCATCCACACACATCCCGAATTCCCACTCACCCACGGACACCCTGAATTCCCACTCACGCATGCACATCCCGAATTCTCACTTACATCCCGAATTCTCACTCACATCCCGAATTCCCACTCACACATGGGCATCCCGAATTCCCACTCATCCCACAGATATCCCGAATTCCCACTCACCCACGCACATCCTGAATTCCCACTCATCTCTGCACATCCCGAATTCCCATCACCCACTCACATCCCGCATTCTCATCACCCACTCCCAT
>VXAD01005716.1:26301-39853 GCA_013399195.1 Dicrurus megarhynchus
AACCAAATCAGGGAGCTGCTGCTTTTATCCCGAACCGAAATCCCGGATCCCAAACTTTCCTACTGGGAAACCCCAGGGAGTGCCCACCCTTCATGAAGGACCAGAGTTTGCAACAGCAAATCCAAGCGCGAATCCCAGTTTCTCCTGGAAAAGCTCTGGCGCACACTTCCCATAATATCCGTAACACAGAATCCATCAGCGGAGCTCTCACGTGGAGAGAAAGGATCCCACCCCAAACCCCTCTCCAGGAGCACTCCCGGATCACCCAAGGCAGCAAATTGAGGAATTCCGCTGTGGCAGAAGGGAGGCTGGATTTAGCTGAGGAGGAAAAGGGCAGGAATTCAGGGGGGGAAAAAATGGAGAAGCCCCCGCGGTGCCAGGCGGCTGCTGGAGACGGAGGCTCTGCACCATTCCCGTGGGAATGCTCGGATCCGAGGGCAGGGCAGGGAGGGGACAGGCAGGTGACAGCCAGAAACGCACAGAGAACCGCCCCGTTGATGTTGTTGTCCTGCTGCCCACCCCTGGGAATGCCAGCGCTGGGAAATGTCCCTCAAATCTGACTCCCATCCCTCTCCAAGCCTGGCTCTGAGGAAGAGGGAGATCCACATCCCTCCTGTCTGGACAGGGTGGGATGCCAAGGGAAGAGCAGCCAGGACCTGGGAAGCTCCACTGGGAAGCTGCTGAAGGCTCTGTGGGGCTGGGAGAGGAGCAGAAGCTGCCAGGAAGCACAGCCCCGACCCCTGATCCCGGTATCTGCCTGTGCTTCCCAACAATCCCATTCCCTCCTGGAGCAGCCCCAGCTCAGCTCCCGAGCTCTTCTCCCGAGCCACTCCAACATTCACCTTCCTGCTGCTCCCTGTGCACAGAAACAGGGCTGGAAAAGCAGGAAAAGTCACGTTTTGGTGACTGGGAGCCCAGCGAGGGCCGGAGAGCCGCAGCAGCACAACCCTGGGGCCTTCCCCACGCAAAGCCCAGCGTTTATCCCACTGCTGCCGCAGCCTGGGGCGGGATCCCAGAGCAGCTGGCAGGTGCTGGAATTCCGAGGGGTGGGAGCAATTCCAGAGGCGGCACCGATGGTGGCAGGGGTGGCACCGCAGCGAGCTCAGAGCTGGCCAAGCCCTCTCCAAGGCCTGGTGTCTAGACAGGCTGCCAGGCTGAATACCAACGGCCTCCGTGCCCACCTGCGGCTCCCAGCCTGCTCTCAGCATGGAATTCTCATCCTGAGCCCTTCCCTCTTCCCACTCCCAGTTACTCCCTTTCCCTCTTTTCCCACTCCTAGTTACCCCTTTCCCTCTTTGCCCACTCCCAGTTACCCCCTTTCCCTCTTTGCCCACTCCCAGTTACCCCCTTTCCTCTTTTCCCACTCCCAGTTACCCCCCCTTTCCCTCTTTTCCCACTCCCAGTTACCCGCTTTCCTCTTTTCCCACTCCCAGTTACCCCTCCTTTCCCTCTTTTCCCACTCCCAGTTACCCCCTTCCCTCTTTTCCCACTCCCAGTTACCCCCTCTTTCCCTCTTTGCCCATCTATTCCCGAGGCCTCGGACACGAGGATCACCCCTCAGTGCTCCGAGCCCGCTCTCAACACGGAATTCTCAACGGGAATTCCAACATCGGGGTTTTTCTCACCGCCTTTTCCTCCGCTTTTCCCAGGATTCCTGGCACTCGATCCCAACCCATCCGTGCTCTCACCTTGGCACAGGGGGATGGCTTCCCTCCAGTGGAAGTGGCCCTGGGGGTGCTGGCTGCAGGTGCTGGTGCTGTGTCCCACCAGGCGGTAGCCGGCGTCGCAGCCGAAGCGCACGGAGCTGCCGGGGCGCAGCCCGGAGTGGCTCAGGATCATCCCGTGCGCCGGCGGCTGCGGGAGGCTGCAGTAGGGAGCTGGGAAGGGGGGCAGGAGAAAGGAAACCTGTTATATATATATGTTTTAATTCGTGCTTATAAGGTTTATATCTGTCTAATATTAAACGTCTGTATGGGATATGAATGCTTAAAAATCCAAAACTACAGGGAGACTGCATTTCACTGAGAAACAGTTCCAGGAAGGGTAAGGAATGTACCCTCAGCTAAAGATTTCCGAGAAACCCATTATCATATCTGCAGAACCAGCTTAGCAGAAGATGGGCCATCACGGGGAAATCATCCGGCCATTCACACTACGATAAGATATCGGCGACATATCAGGACAATCAATCTGTTCCTGAGAGGATACGTGATTCCATCAAGACTCCATCTCCTCATCGGAAGGACATTGTTCCTCGCTGGAATCACTAAAGAAACCAAATTAAATATCTTTGGACTCTGGACTCTGAATACAAAGTCGCCTTCGGCAAAATAAACTGTATAAAAACCCACTGCTCCGGGACCATGGGGTGAACAGAGCTTCACTGACACCCTGTCAGGTTGCCTGTCACCCAGTATCCGATCCTGGGCTCGGTACTGTTTTTTTTCTGCATTGTGGCTTTTTCTTCTTTTTATCCTTAATCTCTGCCAAATTTTCTATCAATAAATTTGTTCTAGTTTTTATTATAGGAATTGGCTCGTTTCATTTATAACAAAACCCATCACTGCGGGGGCAGCAGCGGGGTCATCCCCGTCCCGCTCCCGGGAATCACGCCGAGCTTCCCGAAAAGCGGGGGGTTCGCCACGGATACACGCGAAGTGGAAGCGGGGAAGGAGCGCGGGGCTCCGGTCCGAGACTCGCTCCGGAATAAGGAGTCGTTCCTGATAATTAAAATATTCCTTAATCCATCTGCTGAGTGAAGTCATTCCTCGTTTCTGAGGCGCTGGCAGGGTCTGAGCCCGGTTTGAGAAATTCCATTAATTGAGAATTGCCAAGGTCCCACACAGGGATTCGCCGGGGGGAATTCTCAGCAAATATTCCGGCTCCGGCAGCGGTTTTGTGCTGGATGAGCAGCCAGGATTCCCTGATCCTGGTTCTGCTCCCAAAGAGATGAGCAGGAGCACAGAGTGGGTTTGACAATTCCCTGGAAAAGCTGTGACACCCTCGGTGTCACACAGGGAAGTTGTGGCTCCAAGCAGCTCCTAACCCAGGGTCTGACATTCTGGGATGTCCCTCATTGCAGGGATGTGGTAATTTTGGAACACAAAAATATTTGGGATCATTTCCCTCATCCAGATCCAGGTATTTTTGACAATTCCCTGGAAAAGCTGTGACACCCTCGGTCACAGGGAAGTCGTGCCTCATGCTCCAACCTGAAAAAGTTCTGATGTTCTGGGATGTCCCTCACTGCAAGGATGTGGTCATTTAGGAACACACAAATATTTGGGATGGGATTCCCTCATCTGGATCCAGAGGCACTTACAGAATCCCAGAATCATTAAGGTTGGAAAAGGTCTCCAAGACTGAGTCCAGCCATTACCCCACCACCAAACCAGGTCCTTGAGCACCGCATCTACACTTGGTTTGAGCACTTCCAGGGACAGTGATTCCAGCACTTTCCTGGACAGGCTTTTCCAGTGCCTGACCTCACCCACAAACCTTTCCCAATATCCAATTCCTGGCATCAGTGACTATACACATCCTGCTTCTGACTCTGAAGGGTGGCTGAGAAACGAGCCAAAGCTCCAAGGTTTCTCCCTGGAATTCCTCCTGATTTTAATCCCACAATCCTGGGTCTGATTGTTAAAGAATGGTCGAGAAAGGACTCAAAGCTCCAAGGTTTCTCCTTGGAATTTCTCCTGATTTTGATTCCATAATCCTGGTTCTGATTGTTAAAAGAATGGTCGAGAAAGGCCTCAAAGCTCCATGGTTTTTCCCTGGAATTTCTCACTATTGTGATTGCATAGTCCTGGTCCTGATTGCTAAAGAGTGATTGAGAAAGAAGCTAAAGCTCCAAGTTTCTCCCTGGAATTCCTCCTTATTCCTCCCATAATCCTGGTTCTGCTTGTTAAATTGTGGTTGAGAAACAACTCAAAGCTCCAAGGTTTCTCCCTGGAATTTCTCCCAATTATGATCCTACAATCCTGGACCTGATTGTTAAAGAGTGATTGAGAAATGAGCCAAAGCTCCAAGGATTCTCCCTGGAATTCCTCCTGACTGTGATCCCATGATCCTGGTCCTGATTGTTGAAGAGCAGTTGAGAAAGGACTCAAAGCTCCAAGATTTCTACCTGGAATTTCTCCACATTGTGATCCTACAATCCTGGACCTGATCGTTAAAAGAATGGCTGAGAAAGGACTCAAAGCTCCAAGATTTCTCCTGGAATTCCTCCTGACCGTGCTCCCACAATCCTGGTCCTGACTGCTAAAGAACGGTCAAGACACGACTCAAAGCTCCGAGGTTTCTCCTGGACAGACCCTGCCTTCCCCAGCCCGGAACGCGCTCGGCTTTGCGCCTGCCCCGCCTCGGCAGCTCCTGCCCTCGCAGCTGCATCTCCGCAGGAATTCCGTGGATTCTCCCGGCCGTGGAGCCGCTCCCGCTGCTGGCAGAGGCAGCTGGGACTCACCGGAGTAGCGGATTTTGAAGCCTTTCCTGTTGTAGGCGTGGTCGGAGGACCAGCGCAGGAAGACGCTGTTCCCGCTGCTGGTGACGGTCAGAGGGGCCGAGTAATTCCCACTCAGGGACAGCAGCAGAGGGCTCTGTCCAGAGGGACCTGGAAGGAAGGAGGGGACAGGGAAAAGGGAAAAGGGAAAAGGGAAAAGGGAAAAGGGAAAAGGGAAAAGAAGTCAGAGCTGCCACGGAGCCGCTCGTGGGGCTCGGTGTCCCTGCGGGAGGAACGGGCACACGGAGCTTTTCCCTGAGGAAAGGCAGCTCCCAGCTCCCTGTGGACACGAGTTCCAGGGTTCACATCCTGCTCCTGGGAATCCAGGATCCAAAAAAACCACATTAAAACCAGGATTTGCTCCAGGCAGGAGCTCAGGTCCCCACGGTGACCCCAGGAGCACCAGCACAGCCCCCGTGTTCTGCACGGGTTGCCCTGAGAATCCCATTCCCATTCCCAAGCCTTTTCCAGTGCCTGACCACTCCCTTATCCAGAAACCTTTCCCAATATCCAATCCCTGGCATCAGTGACTCCACACATCCTGCTTCTGACTTGAATGATTGAGAAACGAGCCAAAGCTCCAAGGCTTTTTAAATTCTCGCTGGAATTTTTCCCGACTGTGATCCCATAATCCTGGTCCTGATTATGAAATTGTGGTTGAGAAACAACTCAAAGCTCCAAGGTTTGTCCCTGGAATTCCTCCCGAATGTGATCCCGTAATCTGGTTCTGATTGTTAAAGAACGGTTGAGAAACAACTCCAGGCTCCAAGGTTTCTCCCTGGAATTTTTCCTGACTGTGATCCCATAATCCTGGTTCTGATTGTTAACGAGTGGTGGAGAAACAGCTCCAAGCTCCAAGGTTTCTCCTGGGCCTGGAGAATCCGCTCCCTGCGGCCTTCAGGGATGAGAATTCCCACTTCCCAACTCATCCCCTGCAGCAATCTCTGCTGCCATCCCTCTCCCAGGAATTTCCCAACTCCCACCCCTTGGAAAAATGCTTCAGATCCAGCCAAAAATTCCAATTGCTGCTATTTCCTTATGCCAGGAATCAGGGAGGCTCGGGAGGAGCTTTCTGGAAGGCCAGCAGGAGGTCACAGGTGGGGAGCTGGGCCTGGAACGCTCCTTGCCCCTTGATTGCCACGGGATTACGGAATCCTGGGAAGGTTTGGGATGGAAGGGGTGAATCCCTTTGATTGCCACGGGGTTACGGAATCCCAGGAAGGTTTGGGATGGAAGGGGTGAATCCCTTTGATTGCCATGGGATTATGGAATCCTGGGAAGGTTTGGGATGGAAGGGGTGAATCACTTTGATTGCCACGGGGTTATGGAATCCCAGGAAGGTTTGGGATGGAAGGGGTGAATCCCTCACCATCGAAGATCTCAAACTCGTCGAACTGCTTCTCGCTGAGGAAGTACTCGATGGTGAGGGAGATGTTGTAGCCCGGCTCCACCTTCACCACCCAGGAACACGTCTGGAAGTGAGGGTAACTTCCCAGGAAGCTCTGGCTCAGGATCACCCCCGTGGAATCCGTCATCAGCTGGTTCATGGGGCAGTGCACTGGCAGTGGAAAAGGAATATTCCCGGTTTTTCAGAGGAAGGATGGAAGCCCAGGGTCTGTCCTGATGAGCCAGCTCAAGGCAGAGCACGACCCCTGCACTCCTTGATCCCTGGAGCTCGGAGAATCCCAAAATCCCAACAATTGTCACACGTAAAGAAGGAAGAAGGAAGGAAAGGGGAAAGAGAGGAAGGGGAAAGGGAAAGAGAGGAAGGGGAAAGGAAAGGGAAAGGGAAAGGGAAAGGGAAAGGGAAAGGGAAAGGGAAAGGGAAAGGGAAAGGGAAAGGGAAAGGAAAGGAATCTTTATTTACCCATAATTGTCACCACAGCCCAGTGCAAATGCAGGATTTTATGGATAGAAAATAGCCAGAAAGAAAGAAACAGGGAATTCTTTCCAAATCCTGCATCCCATCAGGAATGTTGTGGCCTCCAGGAACTGGTGGCCAGCTCTGATTTGAGCAGTGCCCTCAGCCCCGGGCTAACAACCACCAGGAAATCATGGAATGACCTCGCTCCCTCTCCTCCAGCTCCTGCTCTTGCACAGGGAATAAAGCTCCAGGAAAATATCCCATTATTTGGGGAAAATGGTCAGAGGGCAGCGGGATAACCACGGCTGGAGCGGGCAAAGGGCCCAGCGGGGATCCAGAGGAGAAATCCAGGATGTGGGAGCAGGGAAGCATCTCTGGGATCGCTCCTGAGCAGCCCCAAGGTGCCCAAGGCAGCGAGTTTGGGGCTTGTAATTCCAGACATTCCCTGGAATCAAGAGAGGAGCTGTTCCTGCGGGATTGCCTGGCCTGAGGAGCTTCCCTGCTCCTCCTGTGGCAGCCCAGCATTCCCTGTTCCCAGGGGAAGGACACCTGGAACACACAGCGCTGCTCAATCCCAAACTCCAAGAACCCTTGGGGTGCAATCCCAGGGTTTTGGTGTGGAAACCCCACAAAATCCCTGGAGCCCAGAGTGGGGAAACTGGAACTGGTGGAAGAGGCTCCCCAGGGAATTGTCACGATCCCAAGGCTGCATTCCAGAGCTCCAGGAGTGCTGGGACAACGCTCCCAGGGCTGCACAGGGTGGGATTTTTGGGGTGTCAGTGCAGGAACAGGGATTGAACTGGATGATCCTTCCAGCTCAGGATATTCCACGATTCTGTGAACATTCCCACCATCATTTTCCAGAGCTGCTGCCATAAATCCCCCAGGGAATCTCTCCCTGGGATTTGCTGAGAGCCCACAGTGGGGGGGTCTCACTCCCTCCTCCCAAAATCCTGCGCTCCTGGCATGCTGGAGATGGGAAAACGAACCCCAAGGATGAAAAATGAGCAGGAAAACCTCTCCCAGATCCCTCCCCGAGCTGGGAAATCCGGGAATTCTGGAGGCTTTACCTTCACAGGTGGGTGGGGGCCCCTCGAACTGCAGGTGGGTGCCCAGTTTGCAGGTGAGGATCTCGTTCCCGATGAGGGTGAAGCCGGGCAGGCAGCGGTACCGGACGATGTCCCCTGGGCAGGGAGGGAACACGGGAATGAGAGGGGGAAACGCAGGGATAAAGGGGGAAATGCAGGGGATAAAAAGGGGAATAATGGGATAAAAAGAGGGGTAAAAGGGGGAAACGCAGGGATAAAAGGGGAAATAATGGGATAAAGAGGGAATAATGGGATAAAAGGGGGAAATGCAGGAATAAAAGGGGAAATAGCGGGATAAAAGGGGAAGTAATGGGATAAAGGGGGAAATGCAGGGATAAAAAGGATAAAAAGAGGGACAAAAGGGGGAAATGCAGGGATAAAAAGGATAAAAAGAGGGATAAAAGGGGGAAATCGAGGGATAAAGGAGGCAAATGTAGGAATTAAAGGTGTAAATCAGCAATCAAAGGCTCAGAAAGCCACGCCAGAGTCACCCTGGGATGAACTCCTGTCACCACACCGGGTCTGGGAATGATCCCAGCTGCAGACTCCCCTCAGAGAAGCTGCTCCGAGAAAAATCCCGGCTGCGGCCACTAAAAACACGGATGGGAGCAACACCCCCCAAAAAAATCACACAAAAGCTCCCGAAAAGCCCTCAAAAAGCAGAATAACGGCTCCAAAGCTTTGGGTGCAACACCTGAGAGCCGCCGTTATTGCCAAAGATTCCTGAGGGATTCCAAACAGGCTCAGGGCTCCCACAAAAAAAAAAACATTTTTCCAGGGAGGAAAAGCCTCCTGGAAGCCCAGATTTGGGAGGAAAACGGCATTCCCAGGAGCTGGGGAGGTGGGGATGGGGATGAGGAGGAGGAGGAGGAAGAGGAGGAAGAGGAGGAGGAAGAGGAGGAAGAGGAGGAAGAAGAGGAGGAGGAAGAGGAGGAGGAAGAGGAGGAGGAAGAGGAGGAGGAAGANGGAAGAGGAAGAGGAAGAGGAAGAGGAGGGAAGGTTTCACCGATGTTGAACTCCTCGTTCTCTGTGATGATCTCGGCGTTGGGAACGATGGTGGGAGGCTGGCAGCGGAACAGCTGGAAAGCTGGGAGAGCAAGGGGAGAGAAGCACAATGGAATCAGGGAAAATCCTCCCTCTCCACGAGGAAATTCCTCCCTCTCCACGAGGAAATTCCTCCCTCTCCATGAGGAAATTCCTCCCTCTCCACGAGGACATTCCTCCCTCTCCACGAGGAAATTCCTCCCTCTCCATGAGGAAAATTCTTCTCCATGAGGAAATTCCTCCCTCTCCATGAGGAAAATTCCTCTCCACAAGGAAATTCCTCCCTCTCCACAAGGAAATTCCTCCCTCTTCACAAGGAAATTCCTCCCTCTCCATGAGGAAATTCCTCCCTCTTCACAAGGAAATTCCTCCCTCTCCATGACAAAATTCCTCCCTCTCCATGAGGAAAATTCTTCTCCACGAGGAAATTCCTCCCTCTCCATGAGGAAAATTCCTCTCCACAAGGAAATTCCTCCCTCTCCATGAGGAAATTCCTCCCTCTTCACAAGGAAATTCCTCCCTCTCCATGAGGAAATTCCTTCCTCTCCATGAGGAAATTCCTCCCCCTCCTGTATCCCGGGAGTGCAAGGGGGGAGGAAAGCACCAATAAATGGGACTAGAGAGCCCCTGGAATGGTGGGAGGTGTCCCTGCCCATGGAAAGGGGCTGGAATGGGATGGGATTTATCCCACCCACGCCACGCTGGGATTGTATAAATGAGATTTAAGAAGAGTGCCCAGCTGGAAAACAGCTCCCAAATGACATTAAACTGCCCTGATTCCATCCAGGACCAATCCCAGACTTCCCACACCGGCACAGGGCACTGCCAGGATTAGGGAATGGCTGATGGATTCCACCCAGAGCAGGGAGAGTCTTTAATTCCCACCACAAAGGCAGCGCTCACTCCGCTGCCCCCACCCCGCTCAATTCGGAGCCAAACTTCCCAAACCGACATTTTTTCCCATAACTTCCATGCTCTGGGAATAGAAATCTTCCCGAAATTCAGCCCCTGGGAGCCTGCAGAGGTTCCTGAGGGATCCTGCACAGGTTCCCCATGGAATTCCTGCAGGGCTGTGGCTGCACATCCCTGGATTCAGGAGCCACTCTCCACCTGCGCTTCCCAAAATCCCGGTGCCGCCGCAGGAACTCCCCGGTTAATCCAATTTAAAGTCGGGTTCCATCAAGAAAATGCTCTCATTCCATGTAATTCCATGAAATATCCCAGATTTCTCCAGCCCGAGCTGCCCTCCCACCAAGGAATCCCCGAGTAATCCCGGGATTTGCAGGAATGCTTTTCCCACCCTGGGGAATGAAGCTGTTGCCATTTAAAACAGGCCACCGGGATCCAGCTGGTTCAGCAGAGCTTTGGAAAGGGAAAACTTCCAGGAATACTGAGGGGAAGGAGAGTTTTAGGTAAATAAAGTGGATTTATGCATAAGGATGAGGAGGGGATTTACAGGCATCGCCTCAGGACAGGCGTGGGGATGTCATGGGTGTTGGTCACGGAATCTGGCTTCAGTCCCTCACCTGGAAAACTGGGCTGGAAAACTTCGTGGGGAAAAAAACTGCTTTGGAAAATTTTGTGGAAAAAACTGGGCTGGAAAACTTCGTGGAAAAAAATTGGGCTGGAAAATTTTGTGGAGAAAACTGGGCTGGAAAACTTCGTGGCAAAAACTGAGCTGGAAAACTCCGTGGAGAAAACTGGGTTGGAAAACTTCATTGAAAAAACCAGGCTGGAAAACTGTGTGGAAAAAATTGGCCCGGAAAATGTTGTGGAAAAAACTGGGCTGAAAAACTTCATGGGCTGGAAAACACTGGGCTGGAAAAATTCATGGTAAAAACTGGGCTGGAAAACTCTGTGGAAAAAAATAGGTTGGAAAACTCTATGGAAAAAAACTGGGCTGAAAAACTCTGTGGAACTAAACGGCTGGAAAACTGTGTGGAAAAAACTGGGCTGAAAAACTTCATTGAAAATACTGGGCTGGAAAAATTCATGGAAAAATCCAGGCTAAAAAACTTTGTGGAAAAGACTGGGCTGGAAAACTTCATGGGCTGGAAAATACTGGGCTGAAAAACATCATTGGAAAAACCGGGCTGGAAAACTTTGTGGGAAAAACTGGGCTGGAAAAATTCATTGAAAAAAAACAGGCTGGAAAACTCTGTGGAAAAAACTGGGCTGGAAAACTTTGTGGAAAAAAATTTGGCTGGAAAACTCTGTGGAAAAAAACTGGGCTGGAAAACTTCATGAAAAAAACTGGGCTGGAAAACATCCTGGAAAAAACTGGTCAGGAAAACTTTGTGGAAAAAACCTGGGTTGGAAAACTGTGGAAAAAAATTGGGCTGGAAAACTCAGTGGAAAAAAATTGGGCTGGAAAACATCCTGGAAAAAACTGGGCTGGAAAACTTTGTGGAAAAAAATTGGGCTGGAAAATTTTGTGGAAAAAACTGGTCTGGAAAACTTTGTGGAAAAAAATGGTTTGGAAAACTTCGTGGAAAAAAACTAGGCTGGAAAATTTCATGGGAAAAAATTGGGCTGGAAAACTTTGTGGAAAAAAACTGAGCTGGAAAACTGTGGAAAACCTGGGGTAAAAGGGTATTTTTTTGCACTTTCCCAGAACCATCCCCGCTCTCCCCAGCATTCCCCATCCCAGGAACACCGACCGTAGAAATAAATGGCGAAGAGGCCCCCGGTGGCGGCGTCGCTGTGGAATCTCAGCAGGACCTGGTTGGAGGAGCTCTGGGCTGATTTCTTGGCCGAGTTCCCCGTGAACACCCCCAACTGCGGGGCTGTTTGCTGGGGCCCGTCCCTAATCCCAGGAACACACACAAAAAAAGGTTATTCCGTGGATTTAACCCTAGGAATTCCACCTCTTCCCGCCCTGCACGCCCTCCCTTCCTTATCCTCCTTTTCCCGCATTTCACGTCCCCGATCCCTCTCCCTGCTCCAGTTTAACCCCCACGACTTCTCCTGGCTCCCGGTGCTCACCCAGTGGATAACGCCGACCACAAATTGCACTTTTTACCCTCAGAAATTGAGGAATTAGGAGCTGTTTCCCAAAGGAATTTCCCTCCCTGGTTGCCCAGCAGACTCGGGGATATTCTCAAGGTCAGACAGGGAAAAATTTGGTCACAAACTCTTTAATCTGAGCAGCTTTGCGAGCTCCCCAGGCTGCCTGAGGTCGATGACCTCCGTTATTAGGCATAAATCATATTTTTACTTATTCAAATCATCATTTCTCTTCCCTTCTCCCAACAAAGGGGTCCCATTCCCAGTTAAAAGCCAGGAGCTTTTCCAAAACGAGCCCTTGGAGTGATTCCTGAGCCTGTGCACCCACCAGACAGTGATGAAGTCGTTGTAGGGCTCTGTCTGCAGCAGGGTGAAGTTCAGGTGGATCCCATATCCCACCGGCACCGTCAGGAGCCAGGTGCAATCCTGGGAATTCGGGTACTGGTTGGGGAAACCGGGAGAATAAACTGTCCCATTCTGGGCGGTGACATTGCCCCCACAAGGCACTGCAGGGGATCAGAGAGAAACACAAACCCCGTGAGGAAATACCCCTTAAATATCCTTACATCCCAGTTTTATTCCACATCCCCTTAAATATCCTTACATCCCAGTTTTATTCCATATCCCCTTAAATATCCTTATATCCCAGTTTTATTCCATATCCCCTCGAATATCCTTACATCCCAGTTTTATTCCATATCCCCTTGAATATCCTTACATCCCAGTTTTATTCCACATCCCCTTAAATATCCTTGTATCCCAGTTTTCTTCCATATCCCCTCGAATATCCTTGTATCCCAGTTTTATTCCACATCCCCTTAAATATCCTTGTATCCCAGTTTTCTTCCATATCCCCTCCAATATCCTTGTATCCCAGTTTTATTCCACATCCCCTTAAATATCCTTGTATCCCAGTTTTCTTCCATATCCCCTCGAATATCCTTGTATCCCAGTTTTATTCCACATCCCCTTAAATATCCTTATATTCCAGTTTTATTCCATATCCCCTCGAATATCCTTATATTCCAGTTTTATTCCATAGCCCCTCAAATATCCTCATATCCCAGTTTTATTCCATATTCCCTTAAATATCCTTACATCCCAGTTTTATTCCATATCCCCTTAAATATCCTTATATTCCAGTTTTATTCCTTTTTTTTTTGGGATACAAAGAGAACAATTCTGGACACAGGAAGACCCAGATCTTGCCCTAACTCGCCTCGAATAATTCCTCTCTGCCACAAGCACATCCCACATTTCTTCATGGAAATAAACCGGGCTGAAAAAACTTCCTGGGAGAAACTGGGCTGGAAAACTGTGTGGGAAAACCTGGGCTGAAAAAAACTCCGTGAGGAAAAAAAAACAAACCCCTAACTGGTTTGAAAAACTTTGTGGGAAAAACTGGGCTGGGAAACCTCGTTGAAAAAATTGGGCTGGAAAACTCCGTGGAAAAACTGGGCATTTTCAGCTTGATTCCATGACAATAAAACCATGGAATTCTTCAGATGAGGACTTTATCCAGCTGTGCCAGCCAGGTGTGCACAGAAACTCCTCTCTCACTCGCACTGAGAATCCCTGAGCTCCTCCAGCTGCCTGCAGCCATGGAAAACAGAGCTTGGGATGGATCACCCCGGGGGCAAATCCATGCCCTGGGTCCTGGAATGCTGGCAGGGAAACGGGAATTGGGGTGGCAGTAGCACCCAGGGCATCCATCAGGGACCACAGGAACCTGTGCAGACTAAAGGAGGTAATTAGGCCCAGCCTAGGGATGAGCTCGGCAGGCAGCGGGAGCCCAGCGCTCGGAGTTTGGGTACAAGCATCAACCTCTGGAGCTGCCTGGCATGGGAATGGGAATGGGAGTGGTGGGATGGGAATGGGAATGCTGGGATGGGAATGGGAGTGCTGGCATGGGAGTGCTGGGATGGGAATGGGAATGCTGGAATGGGAATGGGAGTGCTGGGATGGGAGTGCTGGAATGGGAGTGCTGGGATGGGAATGGGAATGCTGGAATGGGAATGGGAGTGCTGCGATGGGAGTGCTGGGATGGGA
>VXAD01005716.1:63001-101628 GCA_013399195.1 Dicrurus megarhynchus
TCCCCAGTGTCACCACACCACCATCTCCATTGTCACCACACTGCCATCCCCAGTGTCATCACACTGCTGTCCCCAGTGTCACCACACCACCATCTCCATTGTCACCACACTGCCATCCCCAGTGTCACCACACCACCATCTCCATTGTCACCACACTGCCATCCCCCTGCTGTCCTCAGTGTCACCACACTGTCATTTCTGTTGTCATCACACTGCTGTCCCCACACTGCTGTCCCCAGTGTCACCACACTGCTGTCCCCAATGCCACCACACCACCATCTCCATTGTCACCACACTGCTGTCCCCAATGCCACCACACCACCATCTCCATTGTCACCCCACTGCCATCCCCCTGCTGTCCCCAGTGTCACCACACTGCCATTTCCGTTGTCATCACACTGCTGTCCCCACACTGCTGTCCCCAGTGTCATCCCACTGCCATCCCACTGCTGTCCCCAGCACCACCCTACACATCCAGGCCATGGAGCTGAGGCATTTTCATGGATTCACGGAATTCCCTGAGCTGGAATAGACCCCAAGGACCATCGAGTCCCACCCCTGGCCCTGCATTCCTGGCGTTCCAAACTGGGATCTATTTCTCCAGCACAGCCTTTGTCCCGTGTTTCAGCTGCCTTAAATCCAGGGACAAGGCCTGAGTGACAGCCTGGGAAAACAGGAGCCCTTTATTTATCCCCAAATTCCAGAGGCAGCACCAGCCTCCCCCGGGTTCATTGCTGTGACATTTTCCCACTGATTCCCAGCCCACCGGGAATGTTCTGTGACTCATCCCCTTGCCCTGCCTACGGAACACGAGGTGCAGAATTCCACCAGGGGGACAAGAATTATTTATTAGCTGTAACTGGCTCCTGTTGGTTGAGTTTTGGACAAAACCTGGACAAATCCAGGATTTTCCCTGGCTCCAACAGCATCCAACAGCACCGCTTGCTCCTCTCCAATCTGCCTCATCTCCAGTTCTGGATGCACTTATTAAAAATTATTATTGAAATTACTACATTTTAAATTTTAATTTATTAAATAGTTTTTTTTAATTCTTAAAACCCCAGCAAATAAGAGTTGCAGAGCACAAAAGAATCCCCCCAAAAAAATCCCAAACACGGTACCGTAGTCCTTGGGCACGACGATGGAGTACAGGCACACCTGGCCACTGGTGTAGTTTTGGGGATAATTTGGGGACAGGACGACTCCATCCGAGCCTGTGTACTGACCTCCACAGGGAGCTGCAAGGAAAAGGATCACGGAGCATCCCTGGAGCTGGAAATGTCCCCAGCCACCATTCCCTGCTCTAGGCGCTGCTCCCTGAAAGTCCTCAGTGGAAAAATCAGGTTTATCCCAGCCCGAGTTTGTGCTGGCTCCACATGGAATTATCAAACGGGATTTGCTCTGTTCCCCACCTCGCAGCTCAGGATGAGCTCCCTGTTCCCACCTTTCCTCAGTGTCCTCCCTGCCAGAGCCTTCCCAAATCAGGGATTCCATTCCTCCTCCCACCAGCTGCCTCTTGATTCCCTCCGCAGATCAAGTCTGACTGCAAACCATGAAGCCAGAAAAGAAAACAGAACAACCACAGAGAAACCCTAAGAAAAAACCCCCTTGTTTTGTCACTGAGCTCTGCCCCTGCTCAGGAAAGCCCAAGATTGAGGGTTTGGATTAGCAAGGATCAGGTTTAGCCAAGGTTTAAGTGGATTCCTGACTCCTGCCCTGTGCCAGGGACTCGGGATGTGTCACGTGTCCAGTTTCCCATCTGTCTCCAAAGAAATTTAAAAAACCTCACAGAAATCAGCTCTTCCTCTTCAAAGAGCTGTTCAACCCCTGAAAAACGATGCACAACAGCTCCTGCTAAAACCCCTAAAAAATGACAGAACACCGAGAAAGCCCCTCTAAATTAACACCCAGTTTTCCATGGGCGACTCGCTCGGGGCAGCTCCTTCCCCGCTCCCCTTTTCCCACGGGATTTACCTGTGCAGGTGGGGCGGGGCTTGTTCCAGGTGGGTTTTCCATCCCCTCCCATGATGCAGGTGAGGGTGGGGCCCCCCTCGATGTCGTAGCCCCCGTCACAGTAGAAGGTGATGGTGGAGCCCAGCTTCAGGTCCGTGCCCACCCTGGTGCCGTTCTTGATGGACCCCGGGTCAAAGCAGGACTCACGGGGGTTCTCTGCAGGGAAAAGAATTCCCGGGGTTTTTACTCCTCTGGCACAGCTCCTCTGCTGTTTTGATCAATAAAATGGGAGTTTTTTTAAGGCTTTTTTTCCATTTGGGAATTTCTGGGATTTTCACACCATTTGCAGGGGCTGGGTTCCGGCTGCTCCAGCCCCTCCTGTGGTTCTCACACTGGGAAAGGGAGGCTCCAGTTCCCAGGAGCACCCAAAATCCAAGCAGCGAGGCAAAGCTTTGATTACACACGATCCCAGGATGGCTGAGGCTGGAAAAGCCCTCCAGGTTCATTGAGTCCAAGCTGTGCCCCATCCCCACCTTGTCAGCAGCCCAGAGCACCGAGTGCCACGAGGACAAATCCTGTTTGAGATGGGGAGGCCCTGGCACAGAGAAATCATGGATTCCCCATCCCTGGAAGTGTCCAAGACCAGGCTGGATGGAATTTGGAGCAACCTGGGATAGAGAAAGGTGTCCCTGCCTACAGAGCTGGATGGGTTTAAGGTCCTTTCCAACCCAAACCAGTCTGGGCTTCTTTAATTTATTCCTCGTGCTACGTCCTTGGACACCTCCAGGGGTGGGGATTCCACTCCTTCCAAGGCCTGACCACCCTTTCCATGAGGAAATTCCTGCACCCCACCTTGCTCCACCCTCCTGGCAGGCAGAGAGTGAAAAACCCTCTGCTCTGCAGAGTTAAAAATCCCATTTCCATACAAAAATTCCAGGGAACACTACAGAGCTGTCAGGGCTTGGAGATTTCTTTCCTTCTTCTTCTTCTAAGGGCTTGGGTTTTTTTGCTTTTTTTTTGCTTTTTTCTTGCTTTTTTTTTTTCTTTTTTTTTTCCCCTTCTTTTATTTTTTTCCCTGCCTGCAGTATAATTAGAGGCTTTGATTAATCCTGCTCTTTTGTCATTTGGAAATTGCTCATTAAAGACGAGGGCTCTTCCGAGAGCAGAGGCTCTGGGAACAACCCAAGTGTGGTTAAGCATTCCATCAGGGGCTCTCCGATTTTGGGGAAGGTGTGGAAGGACAAACAGCAAACAGCAAAGCCCACAGGTCTGGTTTTTGCTTTTCTGCTTGAAAAATCCGATTATCCCCTTGCGTTCCTGTCCACAGCAGCTGCATCAGGTGATCCAAGTGAACAGGGCACAAAAAAATGGGAAATTTTTTTTCCCAGAGCGCCAATTCCCAATTTTGGGAGCCACAGACTGGTCAGCTCCCACTGCCCATCACACATTTGGATCCTCAACCTTTAAATCCTGAAATCCTGGGTTCTCCTGGGGTCTTGGTGCACAGATTTTGGATGCTTTGAGCACCACTTTTCCTCTTTTCCTGTTTCCCAACCAAGGTGTCCCAGTTTATCCATGGGAAGAGACACACGTGAGCCTCGAAGCAGAACTCCTGCAGCTTTCCAAAGCTCTGATCCTCAGGAATATCTTGCAGGAAAGAATCCAGCAAGTTTTTATCCCATTTTTCCCCCTGTGTGTGAGCAGCCAGACCCAAACCTGGATGTGATGAGCGTTTGGGATCTTGGGATAACAGAAGTTGGGACCCACGTTTGTTCCAGCCCTGTGCCAGCTCGGATGGACACATTCCCTCCTCATCACCCTTATCCTGCAGAAGGGAGCCCTCACCATCCCTGCCAGTCCGTGGGATATTCCTAAAGCTCATCCCAGCCCTCGGAGGGGACAAATTCCTGCTGGAAATTCCACTGAGGACGAGCAGCTGCACGGCCAGAGGCTCCTTCCAGATGAAACACTTCCTCAGCTTTTCCACAGCATTTTCCTATGGATGCTGAAAAAGCTTCAGCAAGGAATTTCTTCAGCTCTCAGCAGCATTTTGTGAGAGCTCTGTCTTTCCCATGCAAGTCATTCAAAACAATGTTACAGTTCTGTAAACTTCTGCACCTGCAAGGTTGTTGTCCACCATTGTTATGGCTCCAACTGGAAAAACATTTAGAGCTGGGTGCCTTAGAACTTGGCCAATCACCCTAAGGGGTGGATGGCCGAAAGAACCAATTACCTTATGCCATATAGCACACTTTTTGTGATATAAAAACCTCCAAGAAGTTATTGAATCGCTCCGGCCTCCTTTTACCCTGAGCTCGGACTTTGTCGTTTCTCCGCTCTGCAGCGAGAACAGCGACATTTTCCCACCCCACGAGGTTTGTTTCTCCCAGCTGCCACCATTCCCTCCTGGAGCGTTCCCTACACCCAGCCCTTTGTCCCTCTCCCGTTTCCCTGAGCAGTCTCGGCGCCGTTCCTGTCACCAGCTGCTCTTCAGGCTGTCACTCCACCTCCCACCCGCTTGTCACAGGCTTGGGCTCAGCCTTTCCTTGGAAAATCACCACATTCCGTGCTCAAATCACTCCACCAGCTGCTGGAGAAGGGTGGGGGCTGATTGCTGAGCCACAGCCCTGTTGATTTTTGGTGTTTTTCTTATTTTTCTCCATTTCTGTCCCCTCAGGGCCACTCCTCATCCTGGAGGTTGCTGCATCCTGGCACACGGAACATTCCCAGTTGAACTGTCCTGATCCCTGATCCCTGATCCCTGATCCTCAGGAGTGGGCTCCAAGGGAGGCAGGAGCTCAACTTTAGGAAATATTTGGTATTTGGCTGCCAAAAAGGGGATGTGGGAAAGCCACAGCTTCCCCAGCCTGGGATTTCTTGGGCTAGGAAGTGAGGACAGGATTGCCCGTGGAGAATTCCTGGTTTATTTTCACTCAGCCACTTCCAAACTCAAGGACTTTATCCTGATTCATGGATTGAGGCTGCCAAAGGTTTAGAAAGGCATCAAGATGAAAATGTCACCAGAACTGGCTCATCACTCCACAGAAAGCAGGATCTTCTGTGCTTCCCCTTCCCATTCCCAAAGAAAAGCCAGGAGCAGGAGGTTGGGATTCCAGGTGGGTGTTGCAGCACAGCCTCACCTGCTCAGCCTGGCATTGAGAGCTAAACCTTGGAGCAATCCCAAAAAAACTTCCAAGATGAGTTTTCCACACACTGGAACAGCACAAATCCTGTTTGAGATGGGGAGGCCCTGGTACAGAGAAATCGTGGATTCCCCATCCCTGGAAATGTCCAAGGCCAGGCTGAATGGAATTTGGAGCAACCTGGGATAGGGGAAGGTTTCCCTGCCCATGGATGGGATTTAAGGTCCTTTCCAACCCAAACCAGTCTGGGATTCTTTAATTCATTCCTTATTATGAATTTAAGGACCAAGAGGAGCCTCGGCATCCCGGGAAGTTTGGCTCACCAGGATCCCAGGACACTCTAGGTCCATGGATTCCCTTTCCCAAGGGCCACATCCCATTTCCAAACACATCTGCTGGAGTCAAGCTCCGACTGTTTGAGCAGCAAACAGTGCTGGGTATTTTTAAACAGCTCCCAAGGAATTTTCCAGGATGGTTTTCCGTGGGGAATTTCCACCTGAAATCACCCGTAAGCAAAGCTGAATTTTTCTTCAGAAGCTCAGGATGGGCAAAATAATTCTGGCGAAATAATAACAACGAATTGGAAATCAGGCTGGGGGTTGGGATTTTTCCTGTTCCTCTGGAAGGGTGAAAAGGAATCAGTTGTGCTTCATTTGCTTCCAATTTCATGGCTCTTCACTCCTGGCCCACAACAGAGACAGGAATTGCTAAAAAGTGCGGGAAAATCTCTCACTTGGGAGTCTCCAGCCTGGAAATTCCTTCCTGTCCTTTATCCCGAACTCCTCCTGCTCCTGGGGTCAGCACCAGCCCAGCCAGGAGATTCTGGGATGGAGGCAGGGACTGATGGAGAGTCCCCAATATTCCCAAAATCTGGGATAGAGAGGTATCTGGGATACACAGATAACTGGGATACACAGAAATCTGGGATACACAGAAATCTGGGATAGAGAGGTATCTGGGATACACAGATAACTGGGATACACAGGTATCTGGGATACAATTCAAAAGAAGGATTACACAGAATACAGCCTGGAAATAAAGGAATATTTTCTGGGAATCTAAAACCTTAAAGATTTCCTTCTCTGTTCAAGGAAGTCCCCCTCAGGAGCAGATCCTCAGCCAGGTAACATTTTCTGCTGCTCTTATCAAACTTCTGTGCCCTGGCTCTTCTTCCACCTCCAGGATCTCTCTTCCTGAACTCATTTTCCCTCCATTCCTCTAAACCTCAGGAATGGAAAAAGAGGGAGATATGGACAGACAGGGGGGCTTCAGATAACACAGAATCTGAGGATATTTTGGCAGGAAACAATCACCTCCCTTTCTCCCTCCACCTCTGCTTTGGCACTGACAAAACACCGGCATTACTCCCGAAGGGATTTTTCCACTGTGTCCAGCAATTTATTTTCTGAACAATTTCAGTATCACTAGAGCCTCTCCTGTTTGTTCCAACGAGGTGGAATAACCTGGGAACAAGCCCAGGAAAAGCCCCAGGTACCCACAGGGCCAGGTGTGCCCCCAGCCCTCACCTGTGTACTCGATGACGAAGCCGGCGTTGCTGACGGAGGCGTCGCTCCGGAACGCCAGGAAAAGGCTGTTGCTGCTGCTCTCGATCCTCTCCGGGAGCTGGGAGCCGTAAAAACTCCCGATCAGGGGGCTCAGGGAGTCAGGCCCGTCGTAGATGTGCAGGAAATCATAGCCAGGCTCCAGGCTGAAGCTGCGAAGCAAAGGAAGAGAGCTCGGAGTAGGGATACATCCCTGGAGAACTCCGAGTTGAGGTGCTGGGATGTGCAGCCCCAGGGCAGGGATTGACTGCTCCTGCTCCAAAGTTCTGCCAAGCAGCTGCTCCTGCTCCGAAATCCTGCCAGACACGTGGGAGGACATTCCTGCCTCCATTCCACACGTGAGGAATCGAGGAGTGGGGATGGAGTCAGGAGACAGAGAGCCTGAGCTGCACCAGGTCATGTTCTGTGCATCACAGAGGAGCTGCAGCTGGAATATGAGGATCTCCCCCCAAAAAATGTCTGGGAAGAGATTTTCCAGGGGTTTGGGACAGTCCCACTAGCTTTGGGTTGGTTCCTCCCCAGAAGGAAGAACATCCACACCCACCCCAGTCCCTGCTCCCTGTCCCTGATGCCACGATGAGTTTTTGCCTTTTTCTTTTAAACCCCTTTTTGTGCCTTTTTGCAGCTTCTGTATTCCTTAGTGCTTTTTGCCTGCATTCTTGGCCTTGTTGGTTAAGCTGGGAGACGAAACATTTTAGAGGTTTCGTAGTCAGGGATCAACGTGCCCCAGAGCCCAAGGTCCTCTCCAGAACACGTTTTGTAAACTGAGACAGAACCATCCAGGGGAAGGTTCCTCGGGGAGGGGGGCTCATTCCAGCCTCTCATTGGGGAATTTATGATAGATTTGCTAATTAGTAAAACCTACAATGTTATACCAGATCTTTGGGGGGAGGATTGTGGTGCATTGAGGTGCATTCGACCTGGACATGGTGCACCTAAGGATCCTTAAAATAAACAGCAAGGTAAAATCCCTTTTTCCCTTCTGTGTTTGACTCTTGATTTTAAGACCAGGAAAAGGCATCATCCCCAGGGCCAGTGGCACCAAAGCCTTGGGTACTCACACGTTGAACACCAGGGCAATGACGTAGTCAGGGGACACTGTCAGCTTCCAGTCACACTCCTTGCCCGGGGGATACGGCTCCGGATACTGCGGGGACAGGATCACCCCAGCCGGGCCCGTCAGGATCCCGCCACAGGGAGCTGCGGGAAAACCAGCCCAGGGTGAGGCTTTGGAGCAGACAGACTTCAAAAGCAGAAAATGGGAAGCAGGAATGGAAAAAGAAGGAGGTAGGGATAGAGAGGGGGGCTTAAGATAGCACAGAATCCTTGGATGTTTTAGTGGGAAGTGACCCTGAAGCTCATGGATGACACGAGGTTGTGGCGGCTCTGCCATTCCAGAGGGGACAAACAAACACACAAACAGAGCTCTGGATGCCACCACAGCCTTCCTAAAATCCAAAACTGAGGAGCCAGGAGGGGAGAGAGAGAGATCTTCCACTTTTCTGCTGCATTTCTGGAACTCCCTGTCAAGGCCTGTTCGCTTGTAACGAGCTGAAAACACGTCTGGGCCTAAATGGCTCGGTCGTGTTTACTCCACTTCCCAGCACATTAAATGCCAAGCTGATTGAAAAATCAATTATTGCTTTTTTAAGGCTCCAAGTGCCTGCTTGTGTTTCCCACTGTGGCAAAACATGAGGGATATTTTTCCTGTCAGTCTTTCTGCAGGCTGCTCGTGAGGGCCGGTGCTCCGAGATTCCCCTGCGCACATTTGGGATGGGGTGAGAGGAAGGGGGTCTGAGAGCAGCTACAGAGTGGGAAATGAGCTGGGACGGGGCAGAAATGATGGGACAGATCTTGGAAGGATCTTCCATGAAGTGGGATGGGGCAGAAATGATGGGATAAATCTTGGAAAGATTTTCCATGAAGTGGGATGGGGCAGAAATGATGGGATAAATCTTGGAAGGATCTTCCATGAAGTGGGATGGGGCAGAAATGATGGGATAAATCTTGGAAAGATTTTCCATGAAGTGGGATGGGGCAGAAATGATGGGATGAATCTTGGAAGGATCTTCCATGAAGAAGCGAGCACATGGGATTGTCCTGTGGGCTTTTATAAAGAAAAACATCAGGTAAAACCCAGTGGGGCTGGTCTAGAAACGTCCTAATAAAGATTAGAGACCCTCCTCCAAGTCCAAGCAGGAAGAACTTTTATCCCTCTGGGACACACCAGGAAATCACAGCACAGACATGGGAAACTTGGCTGAAGGCCTCCCAAAAATACCTTGGAAGAAGCAGCAACCCTTCCACATTTGGGATGGGGTGAGAGCAAGGGGAGCACAGCCTGTGGGGGTCTGACACCAACCCACAGATTGGGAAATGAGCTGGGATGGGGCAGAAATGATGGGATAAATCTTGGAAGGATTTTCCATGAAGGAGTGAGCACATGGGATTGTCCTGTGGGCTTTGATAAGAAAAACACCAAGGAAAACATCAGGCAAAACCCAGTGGGGCTGGTCTAGAAACGTCCTAATAAAGATTAGAGACCCTAAGCATGGAGAACTTTTATCCCTGTGGGACACACCAGGAAATCACAGCACAGACTTGGAAAATTTGGCCGAAGGCCTCCCAAAAATCAGTTGGAAGAAGCACCAGCACCTATTCTGTGTCCATTCACCCTACTCTGAACCCCAAGGGTGCTTTCCCCTCCCAGACTGCAACGTCAGGGGAAATAAAGAAAGAAGAAACTGAAATCTAAGGGCTCGTTTTTGAAAAGCCTGAGGGAGACAAGTGCTCAACACCCTCGGATTCCTTTGAAAATCCCACCCAGAGTCTCCAGAGGATTTGAAGCAGGAGCTGGACCCAGCCAGTGCTGCCTGGGATTGGGAGGGATGGGAGAGACTTCAAATGGCCCAAAGCTCTCCCAGCCCCCATGGTTCGGCAGCTGTGCCACGAAGAGGGGAACACACGTCTGAAATGCTAAATACCCCAAATCAGCCCTACACTGAACGCTGAACTCCCCAGTTTAGCCCCAACCAGGCTGCCTCTCCCCCAGTTAATACGAAATTAATATTTTACTGATTATTCATCCAAATCCTTTGTCACTTCATATTAAAATTGGCTGGAAAAGGAACTTTTAACACAATTTGAAGTGTTAGAAAATTGGCATTTTTTATCACAGCTCTGGACACCTGAAGGATATTTTTTTAAAAATATTTCTTAATTTTTTAAGGGTAAAATTTTACAACAGGTATTATTCCTTTATGATTATCTATATTCAATATAACATATTTCTCAGTTAATTTATCAATATTAATTGTTCTAGCACTAATTTACATGGATTTGCTTTTACTGCAAGTCCTTTTATGGTCCTAAAGGGTCATTTAAAGGGATCTCTTCTCACAGAATGCTTCAATATTCCAGCCGACTTTTTCCTTGGATTTTTTTGGGGGGGTATGTGCTGTTGTTTTCTGTGATGTAATTTGCCCCAAAACTTTATTATTTGTTTTTCCACTGGTTCTGGCTGCGTTTAACATCTTGAGGGTTTACTTTTACATTTTTCTACCTTTTTTTGCTGGTGAGTCTTTAAGCTGCAAATTTCAGGGAACAGCAAATTTCTCTCCTCTCCCTTCTTTATCCTACTGAAAAGAGGGAAGGAGCAAGAAGCTTTTTCCCAGAGATTTTGACTCCAAGTCAAGCTGGAGATGGCCCTTGGGAATACACCTCACACCAAAATTAAGCCTCTGCTTAAATTTCTCTGCAGAGAACTCAAAGCTCGACTTTTGGGGGGAAAACTCAGGAAAATGAGGAGATGGGCATGACATCCAAGAGCAGGATTTAGTTCCAGCCTAGAAAAAAGTCTGTGGGAGGCTCAGAAGGTGCCACAGGAGACCCAGACTGATCCAGGCCCCAAGTCCTTCCGCAGGCAGCACAAAGCCTGGGAAGTTTCCCAGCTGGAATTAAAGCTGATGCTGGGAACTGAATGAATGGATTTTTCCAGCTTGGGATAACAGTGGCTGAACAGGAAGGGAGGTTACAGGTAAGTAATTAATGGTGAGCATTTAATTGGCCTCCAGATGTGCTGTTTAGGGCTCCAGTGACAGTTTTGACGTGTTCTGCACATGTTAAACAGAATCACTTTTAAGGGTTTCTTTTATTACTTCATGAGCTCAAAGCAAATGTCACCAAGTCCTTTCTCCTGACAGAATCTGCTGCCTCCCCATGCAGGAATTCTCCACCCCTGACCCCAGCCTGGGGTTTAAGGAGCCTTTACTTTTGGCTTGTCAGGTTAAATATCCTCATTTACACCTCAGGGAGCTCCCAGGATGAACCAGCTCCTCCTTGTCCCAGACTCTCTGGGAATGAACCCAAAATGTTGTGCTGTGAGAGAGGAACACCTTGAAATGCACCTCCTGAAGCCAGGTGGGATTGATCCCTTCGGGCAGAGGAGTCTTGGAATGGGAAAGGGTGGGGAAGTCAGTGCAGAGGGAGGATGGGTGTGTGTCCATGGGGTTAAAATAGGGATCTGTGTCCGTGGGGTTAAAATAGGGATCTGTGTCCGTGGGGTTAAAACAGGGATCTGTGTCCATGGGGTTAAAATAGGGATCTGTGTCCATGGGTCAGGACACGGATCTGTGTCCATGGGGTTAAAACAGGGATCTGTGTCCTTGGGTTTAGAATATGGATCTCTGTCCTTGTGCTCAGACAATGGATCTGTGTCCATGTGCCCAGGCCAGGGATGTGCCCGTGTGCCCAGACCCTGTGTCCATGTGCCCAGGCTGTGTGTCCATGTGCCCAGGCCCTGTGTCCATGTGCCCAGGCCCCGTGCCCGTGTGCCCAGACCCTGTGTCCGTGTGCCCAGGCCCTGTGCCCGTGTGCCCAGGCCGTGTTCCCATGTGCCCAGGCCCCGTGCCCGTGTGCCTGTGTGCCCACACGTGTGTCCGTGTGCCCAGGCCCCGTGCCCGTGTGCCCAGACCCTGTGTCCGTGTGCCCAGGCCCCGTGCCCGTCTGCCCAGGCCGTGTGTCCGTGTGCCCAGGCCGTGTTCCCATGTGCCCAGGCCGTGTTCCCATGTGCCCAGGCCCTGTGCCCGTGTGCCCAGGCCGTGTGTCCATGTGCCCAGGCCATGTTCCCATGTGCCCAGGCCGTGTTCCCATGTGCCCAGGCCCCGTGCCCGCGTGCCCAGGCCAGGCCCGTGTCCGTACCTGTGCAGGTGGGCGGGTCTGGCTGCCAGAAGAACCTGTTCTCGATCTGCACGCAGGTGATCCGCGCCTCCCCTTGCAGGGCGTAGCCGGGGTTGCACTGGAAGGTGATGGAGTCCCCGGCCTCTTTGCTGTCCCCGCTCCGGCTCCCGTTCTGGGGGATTCCTGGGTCGTTGCAGGAAGTGGCCGTGGACACTGAAGGGAATTAAAAGCACATCTTGAGTATCGATGTTTATTTAGCAGCAGGCCCGCAGCACCGGCTGTCCCCAGGCTCCGTCCGTACCCACACACCCAGGCCATGCCTCCTTCCCCACCCCTCCTCTCCCCCCCCACATAAGTGCCTTTCCCTTCGCTCTGAGCATCTGCCACTCCAGCTGGGAAAGGCTCTGGGGACCAGCGAGTCCAAGAGCAGCACCCAGGGAGCAGCTTTGATGTATAATTGTGCACACGGCTGTTTACTCCATCGGCCCAGACACCCGCTGATCTTCCACGGCGTTTTTGGAGAGTTCTGTGGCAGGCACATGCTGCAAAATCAACTCAGCCACCAGCACTTCACACTTTCCCCCGAGTGGCAGAGAAATTTAGCCTCAAGATCTGTGAAGCATCGAGCCTGACCTTTCAGAAATGTGTTTGTTTCCCTCCCAGCCTTGTTGCTGCCTCTCTTTGAGGTCTGAGATGTCCCCTGAGCTGGAGACGGGCAAAGCTTCGCTGCCGCCTGAGCTCAAAGTCTGCCAACGCCACAAGGATTTACCAGCAGGGAAAATCCTGGAGTAATAGGAGTTTTGCAAGCTTATCCACCTCATTAAAGCTCCCAAGATCCCAAAGTGGACAGGTCTGAGCTCAGGTCTGGCTGCTTAGTCACACCTGCTGAACAAAGGCTTTGAGCAGGAGCAGTCAATAAAGCCCAGCTCCAGATCAGGAGCTTATTTCCTGCTAAATTGATGAGAGTCTGTTACACCCAGGCAGTTTAGAGAAAGCTGCTCTTGGAAGAGCCAGAGGAAATCCCTCTCCTTCTGTGCAGCTGGAGATAAGGAAGTTAACAGCCCAGGCTGGTCCTTCCTGGCACAAAATCTGGCAAAAAAACCCCGGGATGGCACCACTGTGCTGGGTGACACAAAGCTCTGCCTCGGTCTGGGTCATCCCAAAAGTCTTAAATCCAGCAGAAATTCTCCCTGAAATGCTGGCTCGTTCCCCCAGCCAAGCAAGGCACCCTGGACAGAAAGTTATGAAAAAAAAAACTTGGGAAGATGTTTCAAAGTGTCTGAATCCAGGGAAAGCCACATCATCAGTCACCCAACCACTCCCTGTTTATTACCACTCCAAAACAACAGCACAAACCTGGAACCCTCTGAAAATATTGCAAAATCTCCCCCTAAATAATTGAAATGAATGTGGCTGCAGGGCTGAGGTGCAGGTGAGAGCAGCCAGGACTCAGGAATGCTGGACTGGAGCAGGGACAGCCCCGCAAACCCACGGAGCTTTTTGTGCTCCGCATCCCAGGGGACCCAATTTCGGGGGGGTTTAAACAGATTTGGCTTTCAGGGCCCACTGCCAGCCCCTCCCAGGACACCCAGGGGAAGCTGCCAGGGTGAAACTGAGGGGCCTGGCGTGGAAAATTGCTGGAATTCCTTCTTGTGTATTGCAGGGTTTTCTGCTCCGTGTCTCGGCTGCCAGGTTCCCCACTCTGAGGGCAGAGGGGGCACAGGATTCACTCCAGCACAAAATACACAAGATTTCCCCTGATTTCCAGAGGCTGCAGCCAAAAAGGGCTGGGAGACACAGGAAGTCACGGAATTTGTGTATTTGTCAAGGCAATGTTTCCAAACCCAGTTTCGATTTTCCAATTCCAACCCAGCCAGGAAACAAACAGATCCTTTGAAGGGAGCGAGCAGAACTGAGAAGTGCCTTGTGAAGGCAGCAATGAAAATAATTACTGCCTACAATCCTAATTTCAAACCTCTGACTGCTCAGCAAATGATCCTCACAGGATGGAGCTCAGGGCAGAAAAGCCGTGCTAATGCAGAGCTGTAAAAGAATGGATTTCCTGTGGACTGATGTTTGTGCTGCCCGGGAAACGAGGGGGTTCCCAGCTCCCAGGATGTGCAGTTCATTGTTTGCAGGATCATTTCAGTGGGTTTAGTCCACGAATTCTGGATTTTAGTTGCATAAATCTCAACCTGCTTTGGGTGTTGTGACTTTTTATCTTCACAGCAACGCTGCCAAGTAATTATTTCTAAGTTATATAGTGAATAGATGGAATTCAGTGGTAAATAAGTGATTAGTGAATGGTCTAATGAGTTAATTTTCTGTTTATTTGTTATGAAAGTGACTCTAAGTGTCCACTGCAGTGTCACCTGCTCACCCTCTGGATACACCTGGAATCTCTGCCCAGCAAAGCTGGATTTGGTTGGGTTTTCCCTCTGGCTTTGGTTGGGTTTTCCCTCTGGGTTTGGTTGGATTTTCCCTCAGGGTTTGGTTGGATTTTCCCTGTGGATTTGGTCGGGTTTTCCCTCTGGCTTTGGTTGGGTTTTCCCTCTGGCTTTGGTTGGATTTTCCCTCAGGGTTTGGTTGGGTTTTCCCTCTGGCTTTCGTCGGGTTTTCCCTCTGGCTTTGGTTGGATTTTCCCTCAGGGTTTGGTTGGATTTTCCCTCTGGCTTTGGTTGGGTTTTCCCTCTGGGTTTGGTTGGATTTTCCCTCAGGGTTTGGTTGGGTTTTCCCTCAGGGTTTGGTTGGGTTTTCCCTCAGGGTTTGGTTGGATTTTCCCTCAGGGTTTGGTTGGGTTTTCCCTCAGGGTTTGGTTGGGTTTTCCCTCTGGCTTTGGTTGGATTTTCCCTCAGGGTTTGGTTGGATTTTCCCTCTGGCTTTGGTTGGATTTTCCCTCTGGGTTTGGTTGGGTTTTCCCTCAGGGTTTGGTTGGGTTTTCCCTCAGGGTTTGGTTGGGTTTTCCCTCAGGGTTTGGTTGGGTTTTTGAGGAATCCCTGCACATCCCACCTGAGAACTGGATGGCAAAGCCCTGCTTGCTGGTGAAGAAGTCGGTGTTGAACTGCAGGATGACGGAGTTGAAGGTGCTGTGGATGTCCCCAGGCAGCCCCGACCCGCTCATCTCCTTCAGCAGGATCCCGTTCTCCACCGGCCCGTCCCAGATCCGCAGCACGTCGTGGAACTCCTCGGTGTGGAACACCATGAAATGGAGCCTGCGGGGCAAAACCCACTGGAATTCAGACCTGGAATGGGATTTGTGCCAAATTCAGGCAGCCAGGCCCACCAGGAATGTGTTGCCCCTTTAGGAATTCAGACCTGGAATGTGGTTTGTGCCCACCTGAAGCAGCCAGGCCCACAAGGAATGCGGTGTCTCATCCAGAACTCAGCTTGGAACAAGGATTCCAGCCTCATTCCTCCCTCATAAATCCCGTCCATAAACCAAACCCAACAGGAATGCTGATGTCTTCCCAGAAACTGGGTCCTTTCTGAGCAATCCTAAAATTGGGTCCTGTCCTGGGAAAATTACTGGTCCCTCTTTGTTCAGGAACAAGGCAAAGGTCCGAGGGCCCAATGTGGGCAGTGGAAATGTCCTTTAGCCAGAAGAATCCATTGGTTTTCCAGCCAAAGGAGCTCAGACACTGCAAAGAGCAGCTCAGTGACGGAAAAGCAGGAAAACTGCAGCAGAGGGGCACAGGGGCTGGGAGGGGATGATGGAGAGGGGATGTCCAGGTAGTGATAGGACAAGGGAAAGGCCTGAAGTGAAGGAGGGCAGGTTTGGGTGAGATTTCAGGAGGAAATTCCTGCCTGTGAAGGTGGGGAGGGGCTGGGATGGAATTCCCAGAGAAGCTGTGGCTGCCCCTGGATCCCTGGGAGTGTCCAAGGCCAGGCTGGACGGGGCTTGGAGCAGCCTGGGATAGGGGAAGGTGTTGGGGTTGGAACTGGATGAGTTTTAAGGTCCCTTCCCACCCAAACCATTCCAGGATTTCTCTGTAGTTTCACTGAGCTCTGGAACACAGAAATGATGAGAAATTTATTCCAAAATGAGAATGAGGAGAGAAAATGTGCTGAGGTCCCTTCAGATACCTCACACCCCCTCATCCCATTCCCACCTTGTCCCTGCTCTGCTCACAGCAACACCTGGGCTGTCCTTTGGCTTTTTTGGTGGAGCAGCTCCCTGGGAGGGGCCCGCAGCTCCTGATAAATGCCCTCATTTGGGGTCACCTGCACTCAGGTCAAGGAATTTGCTCCTGGCACTGAGCTGATCCCAAGTATTGGAGGGAAAAGGGAAGCAAACAACCAACACCAGTCTGAATTCCAGCATCACGCTGGCAAAGAAACTCTTTAACCCTGAACCAGGTGTGAAGTGACCCAGAGAAAGGGGCAGAAAAGGAGGGTGGCCAACAGGTGGGTGCCAATTGTGATGCTGGATTGCAGCACCTCTGGGATTCTGATGTATTTTAGGAAGTTCTGGATGTTGCAGAACGGGGTTTGGATCAGCAAACAGAGGAACTTCAGCAGGGAATAAAGAAAAGTGAGGCAGCCAGAGCTCCAAAATCCGCAGCGGGAAGGGAGGGAAAACAGGAGTTAAGAAGGTGGGAGATGACACTGAGCTCCCAACGACGGGTTTTATTCTGATGCTCTGAAGGGATTTCATTCCCTTCCTCTGGATTTTATGGTTTGGTCTGTCCTGGAGAGAGGGCTCAAGGCCTTCAGCCAAGGCACTTCCACAGGGAAATCCTCATGGAAAGCTGCAGGAGGCCTCGTGGTGAGGGAATTCCCTCTGGAGTCCGTGCCAGTGATGGACCCAAGGGGATGGGAGAGGCGGGAGGTCCCTCCGTGCCCAGCACTCCAGGACGTGGTCCCAACACGTCCCTGGTGGGATCTCACCCTGCTCATCCCCACCCAGGCCCAGCTCTGCTGTGGGAGGATGGGGAGCAGATGGATCCAGGCTTTGCCAGGAGCTTTGGGATCTTCCCAGGTCGGAAGAACCAGCCAAGGACAAGATCCCGCCCTGGTTATGGTGACATCTGAGGGGGTCACCAGCTAAGGGCTGCAATTCCTGAGCCATGGAATATCCTGAGTGGGAATGGACCCACAGGGATCATCAAATCCAACTCCAGGCCCTGCAGACATCCCAAAATCCCACCCTGTCCCTGAAGGGAGGAGGGAGCTCTGGCAGCCTTGGGAATGTGACCATTCCCTGGGGATGGATCAGGGGCTGATCCCTTCCATTCCTGCACTCAAATCCCACCTGGACAGGAGGAATTTCCCTGTCCCTGTTTGTCACTGCCTGTTTTCCCTCTGGCACAACAAAATCAGGCCAACGATGGGAAACTCAACCCCAGCATGAAAAGGGGACAGAAACCCAGAAATGGAGAAAACCTATAAAAAATAAACTCATCAGGTGCCGTGCTGAAATCCCTGCCAGCCCACGGAGGCAAACAGGGAAGCTCTCACTTTGCTGCTTTCCCATTTATCTGGGGCAAACATAAATAAATCAGGGAGAGCCATAAAAAAAGGGGGAAAAAAAAAAAGGCATCCCAGTGCAAAATCCTCAGCAAGAAAACGATGCCCACAGAAGCTGGGAGAAAGCAAAAGAGCTGAATCATAAATCTCCTGAGCAGAGACCTTGAGCAAAGAGAAATAAAGGCAGGCTTGAGGAAAATCAGGATGGATGGTGCAGAGCTGTTCTCCACGGCTGCCTCGGCCTGATTGCGTTTGTTCCCAGCCTTAACTGGGCCCAGTGAGCCAGAACTGCTGGAAAAAACTCATCCCTGGACACCTTGTGATCAGGGAGAGGCTGCTGGGGTGGGGGGAAACACTGAAACCAGGGCTGCCTGCAGCACCCCCATTTATGGGAGAATGAACAGCTTCAGGCTGTGCCAGGGGGAGAACACCCTGGTCCAGGTGCTCCAAGGGCCAGGCTGCCCGCTGCCAGTCAGTGCAGGAATCTGTGGGGATATCAGATCTGAAGTTCTCTGGAGCAAATCCATCTATTCCACAGGCACATCTCAGCTTTTCCCTCTGCTGGAGGCCAGGCAGAGCCTCTGCTGCAGCAGACAGTGGAGGAGAAAGGAGTTTTATTCCTGCACTTTTGACAATCCCAATTTCCCAATTACAGGCATGGAAATGCAGCAAGAAAAGGGGTAAATTAGAAATTGGGGAGAGGATATAAATATAAATATAAATATAAATATAAATATAAATATAAATATAATAGTGAGAGAGGGGAAGTTCTGCTTAGCAAGGAGAGCCCAGCTCTGCCCTGAGAGTGTGAACAACCCTTGGGGAACTCTTCCCAAAGCTCCCCAAAACCCCAGTGACCATCCTGGGGTCCTTCCCGGTGACATTTCCCATCCAAGCTCTGGCCATTCCAGCTTGGCTCTGCTGTGCAAGGCTGGGACCCCCCAAAGCCACCACCTCCCACTCCAGCAGCAGTTTGGGGGTGCCCACTGCTCCCCTCGGCCCCAGAGAGGCTTCCCCAGCCTGGAAGCTGCTCAGTATCCTGTCCCTGGAAAGCGGGATATCCCAAAATGCTGGAAGTGGTCACATTCCCAAGGCTGCCAGAGCTCCAGGAGTGTTGGGACAACGCTCCCAGGGATGCACAGGGTGGGGCTTTGGGGTGTCTGGGCAGGGCCAGGAGCTGCACTGGATGATCCCTGTGGGTCCCTTCCAACTCTGGATATTTCCTCACTCCCCTTTTTGGATGAAAGTCTGGAAAGTGGAACCTGTCAATACCCAGGGAACTGGGATTCATTAGCAATATCCATGGATTTTTACAACACTGGCGTCAGGGATGGACCACAGCCCACCTCTGCCATGTCTGTGTTCCCTGCTCCCAGCTGGGCAAGGAATTTCCATCCATTTTCCAGCATCCCTTCCTCCTCCTTTTCCTCCTCCTCCTCCTCCTCCTCCTCCTTCCCAGCTCTCCCAGCCCAACCAGGTCACCCCACTGGTGATTTTATCCACGCCAGTGTTTGCACACACCCCAAATTAATCCCTCTCCAAGAGCACCCCTTTCCCTTCCCTGGCACCAAAGTGCAGACTCATTTCTCTCCCTGTCTCGCCCTCCTCCCCTTCCCCTCGTGCTGTGCAGATACAGCTTCATTCCAAAAGCTCTGGTGATTAATTTCCATGTAAGTTATAAATGAGAGCTTTATACAATTGTATCATGCGTGAAGAGGATTATTTTTCCAATGGATTACCATAAAAATGAAGTTGCTGGGAATGTGCTCTCTTGACTCCCCTGAGATCATCTGTGCTGCTGGAGCTGGGGAATGAAGGGGCAGGGAAAGGGAGCTCTGATCCCTGGGAAAGGAAAGGTCACCGGGTGTGGGTGACTCTGACACCTCCTGGCACCTTTTCCTTTCAGTCCTGGCCCCTCCCAAGCCTTTGGTTGATCCCAAATCTCTGCTCATGTGGGTGCTTTTAGGGATTACAGAGCAAAGTTGCTGAAGCAGCCTTTGGATGGCAGGGATGGAAAGGGGCCTCTCTGCTCTGCCCTATAAAAATCTTTTCCAGGAGAATAAAAATAGAGGTGGAAGTTGCCTGTGCAGGGATTCAGCTGCTTGGGCCGTGCTTTTTCTCCTCTGTTCACACCCAAACCCATCCATTACTGAGCCATTCCGAGGGGCAGCGCTAATGGAGGGAATTTCTGCATTAAATAAAAATGAAAACACCGGAGCAAAGCTATCTCCAGCAGAAATCCAGGGGCTAAAAACAACACGGAGCTCACCCTGAGGGCCAGGCTCTGCTGGAGAGCTGATGGGTGCTGAGGCAGCAGGGAGGATAAAAGGGGACTGAGAGGGAAGGAATTCAGGAGGGAACATCCACAGCTTTGGGATGAGCCAGGAATGGTTGACAAGCACTGGGAGCTCCGATGGGAGATGCTGGGAGAAGATTATTATTATGATTATGATTATTATTATTATTTATTTATTAAACAGAACTTTTTAAGCTCCATTTCTCCCCCTCAAATCCCACCACTCAGTCAAAGCTTGGCTTGCCCAAATATTCCAGTTTTCTGTGGGCTTTGGCCGGCCTGGAATCTGTGGGAACACCCAGGGCAGCCCTGAAGGGCTTGGCAGGGCTGGGCAAACATCCCTGTGGGGGTGATGGGGCAGAAGTGAAGGATCAGGGAGCAGGAAGTGCCTGGATCCCGGGACATTCCCTGCAATTCCCTACAATACCCCCCTTCCAGGATTGCGCCACTTGGGCATTCAGCACTGGGGGGAAGTTAATCTGGTGGAAAAAAGGGTCGGTTCTGGATGCATCCCATGAAGGAGTGGGGTGGAAAGCTGTCCATGGACACCAGAGCTCTGGGATGCTGTCTGAGCACAGGAACACCTTGGGAAGGACCAGGACATGGTCTGGTGTCACCACCCATGCACTGGGCTAAAACCACAGGAGCAGCGATGCCACTGGGGGCTCTGAGCAGCCTGGGCTGCTGGGAAATGTCCCTGCCCATAAATCCTTCCTCCCAACCCAAACCATTCCCTGATTCGGGAGCCAAACCAGCGCCTGCTCCCTGCTTGTCCCTCTCAAGAGTGATAGGAGCTGCTCCCTCCTTGCTTTACTTCATCATTGACCTGGAAAAAGCAGCTCCACGTGGGAAAGAAGCCAAACCACAGGAGCCTGGCCCAGCTCACCCGATGGTGCATCCAGGCTCTGCCTCGATGGTCCAGATGCAGTTGAGGTTGTGGTCGTAGGGAGTTGGATATCCTGGAGAAAGGATCCGTCCCGAGGCCTCTCCTCTGATTGTCCCTCCACACTCGGCTGGAACAAAAATATTTCTGGGGTTAAGGAGAAGATTCGTGGCTTTTTGTGGGTCCTGCTTGGCAACAATCTCATCCTGCAACAGGGATTATCCCAGGCTCTTTCCAGGGATTCTTAAAGCTGACAAAGATAAAGAGAATCGTTGAGTTGTCAGAATTATTCTGCATTTCTATGCTGGTTCTGAACACCTGGCAGAGCTTCTCTCCACCTTCCTGCATCCCCAGGGAGGCAAGGCAGAGCCTGCCAGGATCCTGCTTCCCTGCTCCACACGTGTGGGGTGAAGGAGCTCTGCTCCTCTGCTTGGATTCACCAGAAAATGAAGGATAAAAAGCCAAAGAACTTGTAAATGTCTCTGTAAATGAACTGCAAAGAACATGAGGATTTGGAGTAATTTCCATAACGTATCCATTCAAACTCTGTAATTTTAATTTCTTTGATTTTCCTTTCATTTTTCTTTAATTTCCATGTGCTCAGACACGGCCTCATCCAATAAATGTAGAGCAAACAGGGTGAAGGTCAAGAGGATGCACGGATCATGGAAATTTATCTTTTCACATCAATAAACGAGGCTAAAATTCCGACCAAGGACTGGTCCTGCCTCCTGGGAGAGAGAACACGGAGTGCCAGGGGCTGAGCACATCCCTGGGGATGGAGATCTCCCTGGGGACTCCGTGTCCAACAACGTCCCCACGTCCTGGGCACAGCAGGACAGGAATCAGGAATCAGCCCTGCTCATTCAACACACAAAGCCCCGAAATCCGAATTCTCCAGGTGGGAAGAGCTCCAGGTGGAAGGGAACTCGGGACTCAGCGAAGGGAATTGAAATGTCTGGGGATGGGATCAGATGTCAGGCAGCTCCCAGCTAAAGCTGGCTCTGAGCTGTCACATAGCAGGACACTCTTTGATGTCCCTATCAGGAGGTGCCACTCACTGCATCACATCCAGAGTGAAAGGACCAGGGCTGGAAAAGCACAAGGAAGAGGAAATCCTCATCAAATGTGTGCTCAGGGCAGAGTATTTCATGTTAAAGCTGCTTCAGGTGCTCTCCATCTCACACAGGATCCTCACCACGCCTTAATTAGCGCAGGCAGGGGCAATTAACAGCAGAGTTAATGTCAATGGATCAGCAGAGCAGGGACAAAGGTGGTCAGGGTGGGGAATCCACAAGGAAATCACTTCCTGGATGTTTTGGAGGCGTCTCCATCTCGAGAACCCTCACCACACTCACAACTTAATTAGCGTAGATGCAATTAATATCAGAGTCAATGTCAATGGATCAGCAGAGCAGGGAGCAAGGGGTTCAGGGTGTGGGGTCCAAGGAAATCCCAGTCTGGAGAGAGTTGGAGGAGGTGTCTCCACCTCAAGGTGCTTCACACAGGATCCTCACCATGTTAATTAGTGCAGAGGGCAGCAATTAATAGCAGAGTTAATGTCACATGGATCAGCAAAGTAGGGATAGAGGTGGTCAAGGTGGGGTTATCCAAGGAAATCCCTGTCTGGAAGTGTTGGAGTAGGAGGAGGTGTCTCCACCTAGAGGTGTCTCACACAGGATCCTCACCATATTAATTAGTGCAGATGGGGGCAATTAATAGCAGAGTTAACGTCAATGAAGCAGCAAAATAGGGACAAAGGTGTTCAGAGTGGGGGATCCAAGGAAATCCCAGTCTGGAGAGTGCTGGAGGAGTACGAGGTGGCTCCATCTCGAGATGCCTCACCACACTCACAACTTAATTAGCACAGATGCAATTAATATCACAGTTAATGTCACATGGATCAGCAGAGCAGGGACCAAGGGTGTTCAGGGTGTGGGATTCAAGGAAATCACTCCCTGGAGGGTATTTGAGGAGAAGGAGGCGTCTCCATCTCCAGATGCTTCACACAGGATCCTCACCATGTTAATTAGTGCAGACAGGGGCAATTAATAGCAGAGTTAATGTCACATAGATCANACAGATGCAATTAATATCACAGTTAATGTCACATGGATCAGCAGAGCAGGGACCAAGGGTGTTCAGGGTGTGGGATTCAAGGAAATCACTCCCTGGAGGGTATTTGAGGAGAAGGAGGCGTCTCCATCTCCAGATGCTTCACACAGGATCCTCACCATGTTAATTAGTGCAGACAGGGGCAATTAATAGCAGAGTTAATGTCACATAGATCAGCAAAGTAGGGACAAAGGTGTTCAGAGCGGGGGATGCAAGGAAATCCCTGTCTGGAGGACTTTGAAGGAGCAGGAGGTGTCTCCATCTCCAGGTGCCTCACACAGGACCCTCACCACACTCACCACAACTTAATTAACGCAGACGGGGACAATTAATATCAGAGTTAATATCAATGGATCAGCAAAGCAGGGACCAAGGGGTGTTCAGGGTGTGGGATCCAAGGAAATCTCTCCCTGGAGGCGCTGGAGGAGGAGGAGGAGATGTCTCACCCACGCAGGTCGGCAGGGGCTGGTCCCAGGCTCTCCTCTCCCCGGTCAGGCACACCAGGACCCTGGTGCCTCTCAGGGTGTAGCCGGGGTCACAGCTGAAGGACACCGAGCTGCCAGCAAAGTGTCCCTCGTCGTGCACCTTGTACCCAAACTGGGGGATGCCGGGGTCCTCGCACTTGATGAGCTCAAAACCTGGAGCAGGGAGGAAGGGTGGCTGTTGGCAGCAGGAATTTCACAGCCAGGAGGGTTTAACACAAAGCCATGGCGGCATTTCCTTCTTAAAATCGTTTGTTGGGAGCAAAAAGTGACATATTGGAAATTAGTGGGGGTTTTAATTCATGTTAGAGCAAGATCCCAGAAATCTGCTCTCTCAGCTTTGATCCAAATTTTGGGGTCGCCATGGAAAGGTTTGATCCTATCCCAGGGAAGAAGGGGCAGGAGGAGAGGGAATGGCCTCAAGCTGTGCCAGTGGAGGGTCAGGTTGGACATCAGCAGGAATTTCCTCATGGAAAGGGTGGTCAGGCCTTGGAGCTGCCCAGGGAGGTTTGGAGTGCCCGTCCCTGGAGGTGCCCAAGGAATGCCTGGAGGTGGCACTCAGTGACAGGGTGGGGATTGGGCACAGCTTGGACTCCAGAAGTCCCAGAGGTCTTTTCCACCCTCAGTAATCCCAGGATTCTGTGCTCTCCCACCCTCCAACTCCACCTAGGGTGGAAGATCTCCACAGAAAGGACTCTTTGCTCACATGCCACACAAAAATACACCTTGGCCTGTGGGATTCCCAGCGTGCATGGGATTGAAACTCACTGGAGAACTGCAGCTCGAAGCCTTTGCTGGTGTTGGCGGCGTCGGTGATGAACTCCAGCCACATGGAGCTGGAGGTGCTGTTGATGCTGGTGCCCAGCAGCTCCGAGCGGCTGAAGGTGCCCAGCAGCCGGGCAGAGCTGTTGGTGCCATCGTAGACCTGGGGGGAACAAGAAATCCAGCCTGGAAAAGCCATTCCTGTGCTGTTCCAGGGATCAAACCATCAGTGCCCAGAGAAGCTGTGGCTGCCCCTGGATCCCTGGCTGTGTCCAAGGCCAGACTGGATGGAGATTGGAGCAGCCTGGGATAGGGGAAGGTGTTGGGGTTGGAACTGGATGAGTTTTAAGGTCCCTTCCCACCCAAACCATTCCAGGATTTCTCTGTAGTTTCACTGAGCTCTGGAACACAGAAATGATGAGAAATTTATTCCAAAATGAGAATGAGGAGAGAAAATGTGCTGAGTCCCTTCAGACACCTCACACCCCCTCATCCCATTCCCACCTTGTCCCTGCTCTGCTCACAGCAACACCTGGGCTGTCCTTTGGCTTTTTTGGTGGAGCAGCTCCCTGGGAGGAGCCCGCAGCTCCTGATAAATGCCCTCATTTGGGGTCACCTGCACTCAGGTCAAGGAATTTGCTCCTGGCACTGAGCTGATCCCAAGTATTGGAGGGAAAAGGGAAGCAAACAACCAACACCAGTCTTAATTCCAGCATCAGGCTGGCAAAGAAACTCTTTAACCCTGAACCAGGTGTGAAGTGACCCAGAGGGGATCCACAGTGATCCCACTCCATGATCCACAAGTGCCAACAGGGGCAAATCCTCGGGAGGCAGTGAACTCATCCCAGCTAAAAGTATGACTTGATGGAACTCCACACTGTTGCTCCCCCGAGAAGCAGGATTTGCACCCTGGAGGATCTGCACCCTCCTCCTCACCCCTGGCTTACTCTGCACTCCGGGCTGCCTCTCCTGAACTCTCTGTCCCAAGGATCAGCCCCTGAAAAAAGCCGTTTTCATCCCCCAGACTGACTCAGAGATGAGCCTTGAACTTGCTGTGATTTAAGAAAAACACAAACGGGGGTTTTTCTCCCTTCCTTTTGTGAGGACCAAGAGCAGCTCCTCACTAGTGGAGATCGACAGGAACTCTCCTCAGATGAGCAGGTGATGACAAGCCTGCTGAGAGAACGTAATTCCTTTGACAAGGAGTACATTCCTTGCATTAACAGGAAATCTTTCTCCCTTTCCAGTCATGTGTGAGCTGGAAACGTGGATTACAGCTCTTTTGGAGTGTCACACTTCAATGAGGACAGAGGCATTCCTGGGAAGATGGCTCAGCACATCCTTGTAATATTAATGCCTCCTTCAAAACCATTCCTTTGGTTAATAAAAACTCAGCCCGGATTTGTCTTCTCGTCCACAGAGTCCTGGAGCTTGAATAATCTGGGAAGAGTCTGGAGTTCTGCATTTCAATCACCCCCTTTTTGGGACAAATCAGCCTTGATTCTTCAAAGCACTAAAATGATGCTCAAACCCTCACACTTCCTGATGGATGAGGAGCTTTTCCTGTGCAATCACACAGGTGAGAGCTGAAGTTTAGCTGCTTTGTGGGAATTCTGGTCTTCCAAACTGCCACGGCAATCACTCCATGGCACTGGAGCATTCCTGGGATGACACAGGCTTTTCCAGAGGTCACTCCCACCTAATCCCATTAAAATCTTAGAGCATTTAGAGACGTTGCTCTCACGAGCAGCTCCTCTACCCCAGCCAGAATTACCTTGAGGACATCTCCTGCCTCCAGCTCGAAGGTCCTGGCTTTCAGCTGGATGCCTTTCCCTGGCTGGCTCTGGATGGAGTAGATGCACTCGTGGTTGTTGTTGTAGTTCAGGGGGTAGTTGGGGGACAGCAGCACTCCCTGGGTTCCCATCACGGATGAGCCGCACTCAGCTGCACCGAGACACAAACGCACATTTCAGTGACCGCACGGGCGTTCCGGCCACACCACCCACGCAGGTGACCGCTCCGAAGGCCACAGCTGCTTGTCCCTTCCTGCAGCACGGAGGAAAGAGGCTTTTCCCTGCTGTCCTCCACTGCAGCCTGCACACCGTCCCCTTTCCCAGCACATTTTCCTAGCCAGCCTTCTCTCCTCCTTCAGGATCCGCTTCTTTCTCTACTCTGAGCATTCGGCTTTGAGCCGAACCTGAAGTCAGAAGATTTTTGGGCCTCAAAACTTGGCAGAACGATCCTGGCTAGGGGAGGGAGAGGGTGGCAGCTCTGGAGGCTCGGCCTATGCTGGGTGTGAGGAGCTCACAGTGTGGATCTGGAAAACACCGACTGTGTTTGGTGCGCGTCTGCTCCCAGCTCCGAGGACACGGCCCCTGAGCCCCAGGGACTGGCCCGGCGAGCGCACAGGGACCGGCCCGGCGAGCGCAGAGGGACTGGCACAGTGAACACACAGGGACCGGCCCGGCGAGCGCACAGGGACCGGCCCGGCGAGCACACAGGGGCCGGCCCGGCGAGCACACAGGGACTGGCACAGTGAGCCCACAGGGACCGGCCCGGCGAGCGCACAGGGACTGGCACAGTGAGCCCACAGGGACCGGCCCGGCGAGCGCACAGGGACTGGCACAGTGAGCCCACAGGGACCGGCCCGGCGAGCACACAGGGACTGGCACAGTGAGCCCACAGGGACCGGCCCGGCGAGCGCACAGGGACTGGCACACCGAGCAAACAGGGACCGGCCCGGCGAGCGCACAGGGACCGGCACACCGAGCAAACAGGGACCGGGAGGGGCGGGCCTTCCTCCCGAAGGGCGGGAGCAGAAATGCCAGCGCAGCCCGGGGATGTCCTCCCTGGGTAACAGCGGCTCCCAGAGCCCGGTCCCTGCAGGGAGCCCGGTGCAGCCGGTTCGTCACACACAGCCGGGGCAGGCGGGAGCTGAGCGAGGATCTGGGAAATCTGCGGGGATCTGGGGGGATCTGTGGGAATCTATGGGGATATGTGGGGATCTGTGGGAATCTGTGGGGAATCTGTGGGGATATGCGGGAATCTGTGGGAATCTGTGGGGATCTGTGGGGAATGAATATCTGGGGATCTGTGGGAATCTGTGGGNATGCAAATCTTGGTGAGTCTCTGTGAAATCTGGGGGTAATCTGGGGGAATCTGTGTAAATGTGAATCTCTGAAATCTGGGGAGATCTGTGTGAATCTGGGGGGAAACTGGGGACCTGTGTAAATGTAAACCTTTGTGAATCTCTGTGAAATCTGTGTGAATCTGTGGGGATCTGCGGGGAATCTGTGTGACTGCGTGGCTCTGCGTGAAATCTGTACAAATCTGTCCAAACACGTGTCAACCTGTGCGAAATCTGTACAAATCCGTGTGAATCCGTGTACATCTGTGTGGATCTGCCTCAGAACAACCCCACGCCGAGGATTTTCTGCTTCTCCTGCCGAGCTCCCACACGAGCCAGCCGTGAGTCACTGTTTTCCCAGCCTGTTTACCCTGGGAGGTTTTCTGCTGTCAAACACTGGCTGCCTGCTCCTCTGGGGCTGTGCAGGCAGGGCTGGGGGCAGGCACCCCAAAGTGCCCCCAGAGCAGTTTTTAGGATCAGCCTCGTGTCCCTCCTGGAGCTGAGGGAACCATCCCAGAGCAGCTCCTGGCTCTGCTGCTCCTCCAAGGAAGGGTTAAGGAAGGAGGCAGCAGCAGATGCACCCAGAGGAGGCACTTTTGGAGGTGACTTTGTCCTCTGCTCTTGCCATGGATGAAAAGCAGGATTTTGGCACAGAATCCCCAGGGATGATGCTGGGGAGCTGTCCTGGCCAGAGGGCTGGGACAAAGGAACAAAAACCACTCCCAGTTCTCCCCAGACCATCTCTAGGACAGGAGCTGCATACAGAGTGTCTGGAAAAGCAATTAAATCTCCTGTGATCTTAATGAGTCCGTCTCCCCTTTCCATCCGTGCCCAGGCAGATCTGAGCGGGCAGTGGGGACAGCGTGTCAGAGCTGTCACCCTGCCACAGAGCCCTGGGCCATCAGCCCTCCATTTGCCCCGTTCTGATAAACCCAAGCTGTTAATTCCGAGCCAGGGGACAGCAGCCAGGGTGTCCACTCAGCGCCGCTGTCTGAGGCTCGAGTTTAAAGCTCTGTAAATGACTCTTGGATTGCCATTCCCCCGATGAGCTTTATCTGCAGCCTGATTATCATTCCTGCCCTGGAGAGGCTGCCTGTCCCAGCAGGAGGAGGCAGCCCCGCGACCTCAGCGCTCAGCAGGGCTGGGAAATTCAGCACCACGGGCTGGGAGGAGGCAGCAGCTGGCTCTGGTGGAGAGCTCTGCTCTGCAATGGCCCTCAAAGGTCACTCAGAGCTCAGGACGATCTCCTGAGCAGGTCTGCCCTGGCTGATCTGGAGGAATCCCTCAGGCTCTGGGTGAGCAGAGCTGGGAACCATTTCCTATTGAAATTCCACACCAAAAAAATCCGTGACATCTTTTTCCCAAGGCTTGGAGCATCCTCCTTCCTTCCAAACTTGTGCCCCTGTTCTGTCCCACTCCCCATCCCTGCCAGGTGAGAGCTCTGCACCCCACCTGCACCAGGAGCAGCAGCCAGGAGCCAGCTCCGTGCTGCACATCAATCCTTCCCCTCCTCCATCCCTGGATTTATTGATTTATCGGTGCCAATAACGGCTGCAGGGGCTAAAGAAGGACCTGCAATGGTCAGGGAGGGACAGGTGTAGGAAACGTGTGGAGAACAAGGGGAGGGTCAAAGCCAGCGGGGTTTCCCAGACATATCCACAATAATGTGGGATTGCCTGGACTGTGGAGATCACAGCACCCTGTAATTCCAAGGGGGAACGCCTTAAACCCGGCCTGGTCGGCAGGAACTGCCCCAAAAGGGAGGAGCAGCTCTGGAGTCACTTGCTTGGGGTGGGGCTGGGGCACACGGGGCTTCTGGGGACGTGTCACCCCCTGGGCACGTGTCACCCCCCTGTGCCCAGCCGGGAGGGCACTGAGCCCTCCTGCAGGGCTGGGAGCTCCTTCCAGCTGCCTGTCCCTCATCCCTGCTCCGGCTGCCCCGCGAGCACAGTGATCCCACCCTGGGGGATGTCACCCATCCATCCTGGGGGATGTCACCCATCCATCCTGGGGATGTCACCCATCTACCCCAGGGGATGTCACCCATCTACCCCAGGGGATGTCATCCATCCATCCTGGGGATGTCACCCATCCATCCTGGGGATGTCACCCATCCACCCCGGGGGATGTCACCCACTCATCCTGGGGGATGTCACTCACCCCAGACCCCAGGGGATGTCACCCATCCATCCTGGGGGATGTCACCCACCCCGGGGGATGTCACTCACCCCACACCCCAGGGGATGTCACCCACTCATCCTGGGGGATGTCACCCACCCCAGGGGATGTCACTCACCCCACACCCCAGGGGATGTCACCCACTCATCCTGGGGGATGTCACCCACCCCAGGGGATGTCACCCACCCACCCCGGGGGATGTCACCCATCCATCCCTGCCCACCTCAACAGTGCAGCACAGCGGGACCAGCCAAGCAAAATGAAAGCACATGACCACCTACCAACACACCTTGGCAGAGGCGAACTCCACACACGCCGTCTCCCGCCCAGGCAGGTGATCCGGGGCGCTCCCTCCAGCCGGTACCCCGGGAAGCAGGAGAAGGTCAGCACGTCCCCCACTCCGAACTGCAGCCCCTTCCTGATGCTGTAGGCTGGCACTTCTGGCTCGTCACATGGCTCCAAGTCGTATTCTGGAGGGGATAAATGGGTTTTATGGGATGGCGGGGGGATAGTTTGGATTCTGCTCTCCCTGGAGAGGACATGAGGATCCAAGGGAGCTCTGAGCCTTGATCCAGCTGCAGTGAATCCATGAGGATTCTAATCCATGAAAACCCACCCGGATTTCACCCCCCACCTACAGCTCAGGGGCTCTGCTCTCCCTGGAGAGGACAAAAGGATCCAAGGGAGCTCTGAGCCTTGATCCAGCTTCTGCCAAGGCAGGATCCACAAGGACGGAATCGTGTTTGAGCCATGAAAACCTGGATTTCACCCCCCACCTACAACTCCCCCTCCAGCACCCGGATTCCAACCCCCTCCAAAGGCAAACAGGTCCCAATTCCCGTCACGGTGACACCGGTGGGGATGGGAATTTGTCACTGTCCCTGTGCTGCAGCCCAGTGAGGATGGATGGATCCGGGTGGGATTTCTGCTGCCTCTCCATTACTGATCCTGCAAATGGATGGCCTCGCTCAGGGAAGCTGCTGCTACAAGAAAGGTCACGTAGGAGTTTGGCCAACAGCCAAACTCATGTCTCTGACCCCAAACCGGCTTGAAGGAAAACTCTTTGGAGGGTGTTTTGGAAAAATCTCCAAGTCCAAAGCCTGTACATGAACATATAGATATGTAAAGGAAGCTAAAAATAGAACTGACTCCTGTTTTTGCTTTCCAAGATAGGAAAGAAGCCTTGAAATCCACTGAAAATGAGAGTTATAATTAGAGGCGAGCTTTTGAAAGGCAAAAAGCCATTTTCCCCTCATCAAAATGGGAGTTAATTGGAAATTTTCTGACTGGTTTCCACATGCAAATCCCTGACTTCAGAGGCCAGGAACAAAGGCACTGGGAACCAGGTTTTAGCTGCATCTATGGCAACAGCTCTGCCCGTCAGGGAGGGTGCCAGACCAAGCTCCACAGGAAAAACGGGAATTTCTCTCCCTCCCTGGGCGCTGAATTGGCAGGTCAGGACTGGGAAGGACACGGGGATGGAAGAAGGAACAGCCCCAGTGCAATGAAGCTTCTGTCCTTCAGTGATTGTTTTGGGGAACGGCTTCTGGGGCACTCAGGCAGCAAAGATTGACATTCCCTGGAATGTGAGCACCTGGGAGTCATTGGGAGGACTCCAGCTCAGAGGACACAGCCAAACACCTCGTGCCCTTCAACCAGAGGCTGCTCCAGAGCCATCAGCTGCCCTGGGCTGCCACATGGGCCCTTTTTTGGGTCCCTCTCCAAGTCCCCATGCTCCGTCTCACTGAGCACTGCTGAAAATCAGGATTTCCTCAGGAAAACCTGCCTTTGGATCACCACACCCACTCAAAGCCAACATCCCAAGTGTGCACAGCTCAGCGTGGGATTGCTGGAACTTCTCCGGGCAGGAATGGTCTCCCTCAGCCTCCTCCTGACTCCTGGAGTCAGGAAAATCTGGATCCCTGCGAGGCCTGCTGGGTGCAGCAGGAGGGGGCTCCCACAGCAGAGCAGCTGAGCCAGCCCAGCCAGGGAAAATGCATTTTCCAGTTCCCTGGAAGTGCCAGTGGGATCATGGAAACTCAGCCTGGGCTACGCCAGGTGTGGGTTAAAATCATGGAATGGTTTGGGTGGGAAGGGACATTAAGGATCACGCAGGGACACTTCCCCTATCCCAGGCTGCTCCAACCTGGCCTTGGGCACTTCCAGGGATCCAGGAGCAGCCACAGCTTCTCTGGGAAATCCATTCCAGCCCCTCCCCGCCCTCACAGGGAGGAATTTCTTCCCAATATCCCACTCAAATCTCCAGTGGGAAGCCATTTCCTGTGTCCTGTCCCTCCATCCCTTGTCCCCAGTCCCTCTGCAGCTCTCCTGGAGCCCCTTTAGGCCCTGCAAGGGGCTCTGAGCTCTGCCTGGAGCTTCTCTTCTCCAGGCTGGACATTCCCAGCTGTCCCAGCCTGGCTCCACGGCACATCCAGGACAGGCTGCAGGAACAGGATGGTCACTGGAGGAGCATCCAAGTGGAGCAACGAGCCGGAGGAAAAAAAGGGAGCAGACGGACAATGGGAGTGACCAGCCCTGCCCCGCTCCTCGTCCAAGCACTCCAGATTGCTCCATGCTGCTTCCACAGGATCCCATCTGTCCCAGCTTCCCGTGCTGGGAATGCTGGGCCCGCTGCAGTGATTTTCCTCTAAACACAGGAGAAGATGTTTGGGGAAAGAGGGACAGCATTCCCCAAAAACCCTGAGCTAGAATTGTCCATAAACAGAGCAGGGAAGATGAGGATCAGGAGGGAGACAGCAACACCTGCAGAGGGATTTCATTCCAGGGGGTCCATTCCTGTTATCCACAGGGGCAGACAGAACTGGCTGTATGGAGGCTGCAAGGGGAATGTTTCTTGGGATACACCGAGAATATTTCTTGGGACAGAAGTAACGGTTCAACTCTGGGATAATTGACTGGGTGACAAGAGGAGTGACCCAAATCAATGGAAAATTATTCCCAGGATTTTGCTGGGAGGGTGGGGAGGCCCTGGCACCCCAGAGAAGGGGTGGCCCATCCCTGAAGTGTCCAAGGCCAGGCTGGACAGGGCTTGGAACAACCTGGGATAGGGGAAGGTTGGGCAGGGATGGGCCTGGATGAGCTTTAAGGTCCTTCCCAACCCAAACCATTCGCAGAAAAGCAGGAAGGGGGGAAGGGGAAGAAGGAAGGGAAAGAAAGGAAAGGAGGGGAAGAAAGGAGGGGAAGAAAGGAGGGCCAGAAGGAAGCCTTCAGGCAGCTGTTCTCACCTGAGAAGGTGATGTTGAAGCCCTCGTAGGACATGGAGAAGTCGGAGATGAAGCGGATCTGGGCGGAGAAGTTCCCGAAGAGCCCCGCGCTGAGCGGGGCCGGCAGCCGGGACCCCGTCAGCTGCTTCAGGGGCTGGGCAAAGCTGGAGTTCTCGGTGATCAGCAGGTAATCGTGGCCGTTCTCCAGGTGGAACGTGTGGAAGGTGAAGAACACACCTGCACAGGGGGGAAAACCGCAGCTGGAGTCATCCCACGGCATTGCCAGGCCAGCCCCCACTTCCCACCAACAGCAGGGGGAAAATCCCGCTGAAAACATGGATTTTGGGGTGTTAGGAATGAGATAAATAAAAGCCCTGAACCCTGGGTGTGGTAGCAGGCCCAGAGCAGCGACAGGCACCGGGAGCGGTGGTTGCTGTGCCCTTGCCAGGGATGGCACAGCAGCGGCTCAGGGAGCAGCCCAGGGGAGATTTTTATTATTAAAGTGTTGACCTTTAAATGGAGAGCAAGAGCAGCAAGGATGAGGCTGGGAGGGCTCGGGAACAAGCGTGTTCCAGGAGGAATTCCTCCCTGGAAAAACAGGATTGAAGCCCAGCCTCAAGGTCAGGGAGGCTTTTCCAGAAAACAGAAGCGTGGCAGTGGTGCAGCTGCAGAGACCTTCCCATGATGGGCTGAGTCAGAGAATCATGGAATTATCTGGGTGGGAACGACCTTAAAAATTGTCTAATTCCATCCTCCTACCACGGGAAGGGACACCTTCTCCTAGACCAGCTTGATCCAAGCAAAACCCTACATTTATTCACCTTTTACTGCCCCAAAACAAACCCCACAACATCTCCAGCCACAGAAATCCTGGCCCAACGCAGCTAAACGATTTTGCCTCTTCCTCCCAAATTCAATTTGAAACATTTGGGGAGAAGGCTGTGACCTTGCTGCATTTGTAAACGAGCCAGAGAGGAGTAATGGATTACTTAAAGTCTCCTTCACACCTCCAGACACACAATGGGAAGCACTTCAGGCTCCTGCAGGAGCCTCCAGCGAGGTGATTTTTCATGCTGGAATTCAAACACCATTAGAAACACTTATTCTCTAGAAAACAATTCCAGCTTGGAAATAAAAAAAAAAAAAACCTCAAAGCAACAAAAACCCAACAAGAAACGGCAGCGAGAGCAGAGCCAGGCAGGATCTGAGCTCAGGAACTCTGTCACAGCATTGTCACAGCAACTTAACGAGGCACAGAGATGCCGAGCAATAAAAAGCCTCTTTGCATTTAGATGGATTTTTCCATCCTGATCTCCCAGCTCCTGGAGCGCCCAGGGCAGGCTCCCGAGCCCCTGCTCGTGTGGGATTGGGATTTCTCCTGCTCAGATCCACACAGACTCCTCGGGGCGAACCCGAGGATGGAATTTGGGCTTTGGGAGAGACCCCTGCTTGGCCTGACCAGGTTATTTCATTGAAACCAGTAATTCCCACCCCAAGGGCTGGCTCTGCATCCCACCATTCCCAAAATACTGCATCCCGAAGAAACAGCAGGAAAACTGCAAACGAAGCCCAGAGCAGCAGCTTCCTCCTCGCTGCCCATTCCCCATTCATTCCTGGAGATCAGGGAAAGCTCTGGAGCATGGAGATCCAAAATCCAACCCCACAGCATCAAACTGCAGCCGAATATTCCATTTATTTACCCCTGGGTCTCTCCCAGGCCTTTCTGGAGGTTTTCTGCTCCCATGGAGCAGCTCCCTTCCAAGAAGTGAAGGTCAGAGAGGCTGGAAAGCAACACAGAGCTTTTCCCATGGGATTGGGAATGAAGGAATGGTGGGATCATCCCGACCTTTATCCCTCTGCAGCACCTCGCTGAGCTGCAGCGTTCCAGCACAAGGATTTTTGTGACCCAGAGCTTAGGACTGACCTTGATAAATCCTTCTCTACATCCGTCCTGTGGAGCCTGGCAGAACAGTTTTAGTCTCACTCCTTCCCCCCCTGCAAAATTCCACGAAGGCAGGAAACTTCCAAGAGTTTCCAAGTGTTTGCTATTCCTACCAGAAGCACAAAAACTGGGATGTGGGGAATGCAAAACAGCTTTAATTCTCACCCGACAGCAAATTTATACCCTCAGCTTAACTAAACCCAGCCTAAGGGACAGAAATAGCATGGCCCCTCTGCAATCAGCACAAGGAGAACTCAGTTATTCTGGAGAACAAGCCCCAGTTCCCAAGTTTTTTAAGGTAAAAACTCCGAGCAGAGGGCACGAGGCTCCTCCAGCACTGGAGGGCTGTGGAACTGAGCAAAAAGGGATAATTAGAAACTCATTTTAAAGGATTTGTGCCCAATTAAACCTTTGCTCTGGTCTGAAATTTCCTGTGGCACAAAACATCTCTGCAAACAGAAGGCTGGGTTGGTTTTTTTTTCCTTCCTTCTCCCCCCATTCTCTGCAGAAGAAACAGCAAAACAAATTAGAGGGAAATCACTTTGAAGCTGTGAGATTAAAAATAATGGCCTCTCTTTAGGCATTTAAATACCTTTACAATGAAGCTGCTTTTAAACTGCACTTGGACAGCCTGGGAGGCCATAAAGTGTCACAGGGAAATAACTGTTGGAGCAGTGGGGCAATTCCAGGACTCGTGTGCTGGCCACGTGGGAGATGTTCCCAAAAACCTCGGAGGGAAGGACATGGACACCTCCATAAATCCCTCAGGAGGGGCTGATCCCGCTCTGGGAGCAGGGACAGGAGCCAGGGAAAGGCTGGAGCTGTGTCAGGGGGGGTTTAGGTTGGATTTAGGGAAAGGTTCTTCCCCCAGAGGGGGCTGGGCACTGCCCAGGCTCCCCAGGGAATGGGAACATTCCCAAGGCTGCCAGAGCTCCAGGAGGGTTTGGAGAGCGCTGCCAGGGATGCCCAGGGTGGGGTTTGGGGGTGTCTGTGCAGGGCCAGGAGCTGGAATCGGAGGATCCTTCAACCCTTCCATGATTCTCTGATCATCCCTGCTCCATCACTGGCTTGGCAGGGAACGATTTGGTGCCCTGGGAGGCACCAGCCCTGAATTTTGCCCGGTTTTATGGGAATTGAAACAATTCCCACGCCTGGGAAGTGCAGGCAGTGTGGCAGTTGGATGAATGGGTTTGGGAAATGCAAGAGCAGAACAAGGAAAACCAGGAAAAATGGTGAACCCTCAGAATAAATTCCCTGCTGGAAGCAGAGCTGTTAAAGCTTGGGATTTATTTAGCAAGGACCAAACTGATCCAGTGCTCCCTGATTGCTCCAGAAACAGGGAGCTGGGAGGCAGGGACAGCACGGAGGGGTGTGGATGTATTGGGATGTGTCTGGAGGGGTTTGGGATGTGTTTGGATGTGTTTGGATGGGTATGAATGGCTTTGGATGGGTAAGGAGGTGTTGGGATGTGTCTGGAGGTGTCTGGAAATGTTTGGATGTGTCTGGATGTGCTTGGATTTATCTGGAGGTGTTTGGATTTGTCTGGATTTTTTTTTTTTCCTGGAGGTGCCTGGGTGTGTCCAGATGTGTTTGGATGTGTCTGGATGTGCATGGATGTGCTTGGATGTGTCTGGATTTTTTTCTGGATGTGTCTGAATTTGTCTGGGGATATTTGGAGATGTTTGGATGTGCTTGGATGCATCTGGATTTGTCTGGATGTGTCTGGAGGTGTTTGGATGTGTCTGGATGTGCTTGGATGCATCTGGATTTGTCTGGATGTGTCTGGAGGTGCTTGGATGTGTTCAGATGTGTCTGGCTGTGCTCACACAACTCCCCCACCACAGCCCAGCATCCAAACCCCTTCCAACTTCTGTTCCATAAAACCTCAGGACAAAGAACCCCCTTTGTTCATCTCCTCCTTGCACGGCTCTGGGGAATCAACAATTCTCCTCAACAGCGGCTCTGAACTGAAAGGGAGCAGGTTTAGATGGGATATTGGGGTGAAATTCCTCCTGGAGAGGGTGGAGAGGGGCTGGGATGGAATTCCCAGAGCAGCTGTGGCTGCCCCTGGATCCTTGGCAGTGCCCAAGGCCAGGCTGGAGCACCCTGGGACAGTGGGAGGTGTCCCTGCCCATGGCAGGGGTGGCACTGGATGGGCTTCAAGGTCCTTCCAACCCAAACCATTCCATGATTTTGTGATCTATGGGATTTTCCTGAGGTGCACTTGGCTCCATGCCCGTTACTATACCCCTACAACACCCTCTAACTCCTCTCACTTTCATCCCTAAGTGGATTTGGGGATCTCCTGCTCCCAAGCAGCTGCCTGGGTGGAGCTTTCCCAGCCCAGAAAGCTCCCCAAGCCCAGGAATTCTGCTGGAAAGGCCCCGGGATGGACACAGGGATGCCACAGGGTCACCCCTAAGGAGCTGCTGGAGAACAACCTTGGAGGAAGGACCAGCAGAGGGTGAGGAGAGGGATAAAAGTGTCCAAAAGAGATTCTTCTACACCAAACACTCCATGTCCTCTCTCAGCCTCTGATCCTCCCCTTTCCAGCACAGGAGAGCAGAGCTGAATTCCCAGAGACCTGAAAATTTTCCCTGGATTTATGGAGCAGCTCACGCCGTGATTCTCTGAGATTCATTACCTGCAGCTAAGGCCAGAATTCCTGGGAAAAAAAAAAGCTGGGAGCAGCTCCCCAGAGAGCTCATTGGGTGGGTTCAAGGTGCTCAGATCCAGGGCTGAATTCCATGGATGATCCTGCACCTGCAGGAAGGGATGGGCTGTTCCCTCTGCTCCTGGCTTGGCCCCAGCAGTGTCTTTAACAGCACAGGAGACAAAAAGCTCCAGAATTCCCATAAAAACACCCCTGCTAGCTGAAAAAGCTCCCTGTTTTCTCGAGCTTGGCCAGGAGATTTCTCTGTGGTGTCGGAATAAAAGCTCCCAGGCCATCGGAGCTGCTCTCCCTCCTGGAAAAGGGAGCGACTTTCCCGGGATAAGGCAGTGTGTGACCCCAGCTGGATCGGGAGGCTGGGTTAAGGGAGCAGGGATTGCTGCTCCTGCACAGAGCACTCCTCCCAGCTCCCTGAGCTCCCCAAAGCTCCGTGCTGCCCACGGATGAGTTGATTTCCTGGGATACAACCGGAATTTGGCAAATTGGTGCTGATCCCTGCGTGGTGCTGACCTGTGCCACGGCGAGGCCGCTGTGTGAGATGGAATTCCCATCCTTTGTGCCAGAGATGTCGTTGGATCACAGGGAATTATCCCCCTCCTCCAGCCCCTGCACACCAAACTCGCTCTCCAATCACCAATGCTGCTTTTTTCCTTGGATTTTCCTCCCAGACAGCAGCTTGTGCTGCTTTGAGCTTGGACTGAACTCATCCCCTGGCTCTGGGGGAAGGAGAAATGCAGGGCTAGGGAAGAGCTGGGAATTCAGAGCCCAAGCTCTGCCCCAGGTCTGGAGCAGATTTATTCCGTACTTCCACTTCTCCAGCCCTAAAAGGCTGCACAGGGGCTGAGGCAGGGAATTAAAGCAGGGCTGAAAGAGCCACGGAGCCCCAGATGTCCCAGCAGTGGTGGCAGTGGCAGCTCCTCTCTGCTCTCTGGGGCATTCCTGGCACTGCCAGGAATCCAAACAGCAGCTGATTTTCAGGATATCTGGATCTATCCCTACCCATCCACACCCTGACCTCCAGGAACAGGAGACAACACAAGGCACAGGCTCTGGCTGATGGTACAGAACCATTTTTCCCTCTGAATCCTCTCCCTTTTAAAAGGATGAAGAGGTGACACCACAACCCTCTGGATCTTGTCCAGGGACAATGGAATCACCATTCCTGAGAGGAACTCTGGGATCCCACAGGGAGCAGCTCCTCCCCCCCGCCCACCACCACCCCCAGTCCTCTCCAAGCACTCCGGAGGTGTCTCACCCTTCCCGTGGGATGTTTCTATCGTCCACGTGCAGTTCAAGTTGTTGGGATAAAAGTCAGGGAAGCCTGGGGAGAGGATGGTGCCACTGGAGCCGCGGATGTAGCCCCCGCAGAGAGCTGAAAACACAGAAAAAAAGAGATCAGGAGTTCAATAACCCAGAGCCTTTCACAAGCTGGGAGGAAGGCGTGAAAACAAAACCCATCCCAGGAAAATCCAACAAAATATATGGATCAAGCCATCAAAATCCAAAAAAATCCATGGATCAAGCCACCAAAATCCAACAAAAGGGATTGATCAGCCCATCAAAATCCAACAAAAGGGATTGATCAAGCCACCAAAATCCAAACAAAGGGATTGAGTACGCCATCAAAAGAGATAGATAAAGCCAC
>VXAD01005716.1:101714-125726 GCA_013399195.1 Dicrurus megarhynchus
CAAAAGGGATTGATCAACCCATCAAAATCCAACAAAAGGGATGGATCAACCCATCAAAATCCACCAAAATCCAAACAAAGGGATTGATTAACCCATCAAAATCCAACAAAAGGGATTGATCAACCCATCAAAATCCACCAAAATCCAAACAAAGGGATTGATCAACCCATCAAAATCCACCAAAATCCAAACAAAGGGATTGATTAACCCATCAAAATCCAACAAAAGGGATTGATCAAGCCACCAAAATCCAAAGGGATTGATCAACCCATCAAAATCCAACAAAAGGGATGGATCAACCCACCAAAATCCACCCAAATCCACCCAAATCCATGGATTAAGTGCCACTGGGAGCTCTGCAGCTGCTGCTCTGCAGTGGATCTGCACGGGCAGGGGCTGCAGAGGTTTCCTCACCCTCGCAGCTGGGCAGGGGCCGGCTCCACTGGAAGTTGGGCTCGCACTCCAGGGCCTCGCCATCGCTCAGGGTGTAGCCGGGGTCACAGCTGAACGTCACCAGCGCTCCCACGTAGAAATCGTTGCCGTGGCGCTGCCCGTTCACCGGGATCCCCGGGTCCAGGCAGTGGTCGGACTGCAGCTTCACCGCTGTGGGACAAAGCAGCAGCGTCACACCCCTGGGGCGCTGAGGGGCTCAGCGGGAACAGCAACCCTGCCGTGGGATCCTTGGGAATCCTGCTGGTTATCCCCAAAGGGAGAGGGTGAAAGGGAGAGAGGGAAATCCCCAAAGTGAGGGGATGGAGAGAGGGAAATCCCTGAACTGAGGGGATGGAGAGAGGGAAATCCCCGAAGTGAGGGGATGGAGAGAGGGAAATCCCCAAAGTGAGGGGATGGAGAGAGGGAAATCCCCGAAGTGAGAGGATAGGGAGAGGGAAATCCCTGAAGTCAGGGGATGGAGAGATGGAAATCCCCAAAGTGAGGGGATGGACAGAGGGAAATCCTCAAAGTGAGGGGATGGACAGAGGGAAATCCCCAAAGTGAGAGGAGGAAATGGAGAGAGGGAAATCCTCAAAGTGAAGGGAGGAAATGGAGAGAGGGAATTCCTCAAGTGAGAAGATGGAGAGAGGAAAACCCCCAAAGCAAGAGGAGGAAATGGAGAGAGGGAAATCCTCAGTGTGAGAGGAGGAAACGGAGAGAGGAACTGGTGTGGGATTCTGTGCAGGGCCAGGAGCTGGACGCCGTGATCCTTGTGGGATCCAGCTCTGGATATTCTGATCCTGTGAGCTCAGCTCTGCCTCCTAAAATCCAGAATATTCTGCAGATGCTAAAATAAAAACAAAAAGCTTCTACAACAACCAAAGGGGGAATGGCTTCGCACTGGAAAAGGGGAGATTCGAGTGGGATATTGGGATGAAATCCTTCCCTGTGAGGGTGGGGAGGAGCTGGGATGGCATTCCCAGAGAAGTTGTGGCTGCCCCATCCCTGGAAGTGCCCAAGGCCAGGTTGGATGGGGCTTGGAGCATCCCGGGATAGTGGGAGCTGTCCCTGCCCGTGGGTTTTAAGTTTCCTTCCAACCCAAACCAGTCTGGGATCCCAGGAAAAGCAGAAAAATCCACTGGCAGCAGCTTCCCACTCCCCAGTCCTTGAGCAGCGAGAGCTGCCTGGCACGGGGAGACCCAAGGGGCACGGACTGAGGCCGTGGCGCTGCTGGAGAGCCCGGAATTCCAGGGAATCCCAGGAACAAGGTGCCCTTACTTTCGTATCGGATCTGGAAGCCGACGTCGGAGTGGCTCTTGTCCGTGGTGAACAGGAGGTAGAGGTGGTTGCTGGTGCTGATCAGGAACTGGGGCACCTGGGTGCCGTCGTAGACCCCGATCAGGGGCGAGGAGTAGGAGCGGCCGTCCCGCACCTCCAGCGTGTCGTAGTTCACCTCTGTCTTGAACCTGGGAGGGACACGAGGGAGCTGTGAGGCACCAGCACCGCTCCTTTCAGCCCTGGAGCCACCACGGGGTCAGGGCTGGCTGCGTTCTGCTGCCTGAGCACCTCGCTGAGGGCACCTCCCGCGCCTCTGGGGTTTCGCTGTGATGCTTCGCCTCTTTTTCACCTGCTGACCCCCACCAGTGCCCCCCGAACAAGGCCTCCCACACAGCCAGCCCCAGGGCCAGGAAACGCAGGGAAAGCCAACAAACTCAGCATTCCCAAGGCTGGGACGGATCCTCGCTGCTCTGCCCCCCACCAGGAACACGTGGGAGCTCAGCTCCCAGAAAGGTGTCCGAAACAACCCTGGAAACAAGCAGGAATTCCTCAGAACAAGAAGGGGAATAAAGCACCGTTCCCACCTTTCCTTCCCCAGTGCTGGGTGAGGTTTAAAGCCCTGCCAGGAGCTCGTAAAGAAAAAAGGGGAGGGGAGAACCTCAGTGCTGGACACGACGTGGAGCAGCTCCTTCCCTTCCCTTGGCTGCACCTTGGAATCACCACGAACACCCTGGTGCTGTTTGGATTTTTATCTTTTTTTTTTCCTTTTATGTATTCTCTGTGTTCTCTAGGCAGACATTTGGAGCCCTGTAACCCATTACAGCATTCCAGTTTTCCCTGTACTTTTCCACGCCCTTTCCCTAAGCAAAAACCCAAAACATATTCCAAGGGCCCCTATCCTATTTTAGCTCTCCCTGGCTACCAAAGTTGAAAAACAGCTCTTCAAACACATTTTCATCAACCAAGCACAACCCCATCCGAGGAAGGAAACACTTGGAAGGGGCTTGACCCGAGAAAAAAAAACTGCAGCACCACTCGTGCTCCTAATCAGTGCTTTTGTGGCAATTATGCTAATTTATGCTAATTCACCAAACTTATAAAACCACATGCACACCCATGTGGGTGGGCTTTGGTGGAGCTTCTCCAGAACTGCCCCTGGAGGCCTCCAAAGAGAGAGAGATCCGTTCTTGTACGACCTCCTTACTAAAAATGATCTCGAGTTTCATTTCCAGGGTGAGAAAAAGGCAAACCCAGGGGCTGTGGGGCTGCCTGGCTGTTGGGGTTTTTAGGGCTGCCCAGCACCTGTCAAAGGTGATCTTGATGGGGTAGCCCGGCTGGGCCTCGATGACCCAGGCACAGCTCAGCGAGTCCTTGTAGAAGCCAGGCCAGCCCGGGGACAGGATGGTTCCGCTGGGCGACGTCAGGTGGCCCCCGCAGGGTGCTGGGGACACAAAAAGGACACAAATCACACAATTATCCGGGCTGGAAAAGACCTTCAGGCTCATCCAACCCAACGCTGCCAAGGCCATGGCTAACCCACGTCCTCGAGTGCCGCACGTCCCCTGAAATTGGGGTGAAAAACGTCACGGAGCTGCAGCACCGTGAGGCGTCCCCACCCATGAAATTCCTGCTGTTCGTTTCCGACCCCCCACGAGTTCCAAACCAGCAGAGCCAGATGAAAAACCAGTGCTGACTACTCGGAAATTGCCTTTTCAGCTCCGACTGCAGACACTGCCCCGTGGGAGCCGGCAGGGCTGACCTTGGGCCCCGGCTCGGAGGGGACGGGGGCAATCACCAGGACTGGATACAAAAGCAGAGGAAAGTGCAAGGTCACCGGGCATTTCAGGTGCCAGAAAACCCCTCCCAGCCCCGCTGACTGAGCCGTGGCTTTGCTGCCACGAGGGACAACACCAGAGCAGGGCATTTGTTCCACGCCGTGGTCCCCCGTGCCACCAGCGGGAGCTGCAGGCACTTTATTCCATTTTCTGGGAAAAGGACGTGGCTCTGAGGGCCCAGAGGCACAAAAACCCCACAGCCCCCAGGAACTGCCAGGTTTTGCTCTCCAAGGAGTGACCCAGCGCCAGCCCCAATGTCACCCTGAATGTGCCCCAAAATGTGCCAGCCCAGCCCCAAAGCTCCCCTGCTGCTCTGAAGGGTGGCAGATCAAAGTCATTTGGTCTCGGCTGGCTCCAAACCAATTATTTTCCCTTTCTGCCCCAAAGCTGCATCGTCTCCTGTCAGGATTTCCACCCTTTTTTTCCCCGTCTCCTTCGTTCCCATTAATTTTTTCAAGTGCTGAGCAGGACTTTAGATCTCTGGGCTTTTCTCCTTGTTTAAAAAGGGTAATTAAAACATCCAGACTGAAGGGTGAGTCAAAGAAATCGCCAGAGCGATCAGGAGGAGAAGGCAGAAGGTTATCAAATAGAAAAGTTGATTAAAAGGGTATTATTTAATGCATATTTCCCTTCCATACTTCAAAATAGATAAATTTAAGGGCTCGTATTTGAAAGGAAGGGGAGCCCTGAATTAAACCTGCGTTTTGTCAGGAGCAAAATTATGTAAGAATAGAAAAAATCCAGCTTTTTATTCCATAAAAGCTGTCGAGGACAATTGATTCCTTCCTCCAGTCCCAAAGACAATGGCCAGGATGGTGCAGTTCCTGCTGCTCCAGCAATGCAGGACCAATTACTGGAATTATTTCTCAATATTCCAGGGCTGTTTCTCCAGAGCTCAGTACTTGTTATTCAAATTGCTGCAAACACCAGAGCAGGGCATCACTTCCCTGAGAACACAGGGCACAGGGAGATTTCCAGTCCTAATGAGCTCCTTCTTCACTTCTCTTCTCCAGAGCAGAGGCTTGAAAGTCCTAAAAAAGCTTTGAAATCTGAATTAAAGCCTTTAATTCAGCCCAGCTCCCCCCATGGTGGGGCTGGCTGTTGTGGGCAGGAGATGGGAACGCAGAATTTCTGCCTCTCAGCTGCCAGAGCCCATTGACAGAACTTCTGTCATCGTATAAACATCAGCTATTTCACACAGATCAAAAACCAGGATGGGAAAACATCACCCTGGATCTTCTGCTCCTTGTTGTTCCATTCCCTCCCTGACAGGAGCAGCAGGGAAGCTTTGAGTCATCACCAAACCAGAACCTTTCATTATTACTGTTATTAGAAAAACACCTGTTGGAACAAGAACTGATCCTAAAGCCATCAAATAAACACAATAAAAATGAGCCCAGCGCTCATTCCACGCCAAAAAACTGGAAAATGAAACGGAGCTCGGGAATGTTTGCACTGAAATTTCCTCCCCAGCAAATCCCTCCGTGCGGAGAGCGCCTTCCAGAGCCATGGAAAATCCTGGAAGGTGGTGGCTGGACACCAGGGAATGTGAGGAGTGGAATGTGAAATGGGAAATTCCATGTGGAGTGTGAGAGGGAGACCCTGACAGGCAGAAACACAGATCCCAGATCCTAAAAGGCTGCAGAATTCTCCAGGGGATCTCTCTCCCTGTAAGCTGGGAATGTTCACCTGGAGAAGGGAAGCTCCAGGGAGACCTGAGAGTCCCTTCCAGGGCTCCAGGAGAGCTGGAGAGGGACTTGGGACAAGGGCTGGAGGGACAGGACACAGGGAATGGCTGTGAACTGGAAAAAGGGAGATTTGGGGATATTGGGAAAGGATTCTTGGCTGTGAGGGTGGAGTGGATTTCCCAGAGCAGCTGTGGCTGCCCCTGGATCCCTGGCAGTGCCCAAGGCCAGGCTGGACGGGGCTTGGAGCAGCCTGGGACAATGGAAGTGTCCCTGCCCATGGCAGGGGCTGGAACGGGATCTTTAATGTCCCTCCCACCCCAAGGCGTGCCAGGACTCCCCGCCCAGCAGCCGGGAGGACGGGCAGCACCTTCGCAGCGCAGCACGGCGTTGTTCCACACCACGTTGCCCTCCTGCAGCACGCAGGTGACGGTCTCGGCGCCGTGGGTGCGGATGAAGCCCTCGTCGCACAGGAAGGACACGGAGCTGCCCAGCTGCAGGCTGTCCCCGAAGCGCTTCCCGTTCACCGGCACGCCCGGGTCCGGGCACTCGTTGTGCCGGAACGCTGCGAGAGGAGGCGAGGAAAAGAGAGAAGAGAAGAGGAAAAGAGAAAAGAGAAGAGGAAAAGAGGACAATCAGGATCTTGTTTGCCCCATCCCGTCCCCAAAATGAGGGTGTTGCACCCCAAACTGAGATTTTCCCCTTCCCAGTCTCTGCCTCAGGTGCAACAGGAGAGAAGGGGGAGGTTGAAGCTGTTGGATACAGCAGGAACAGCACCAGGACAGGCCCTGGAAAACGGAGTTACCTTCTCAGCCACGTACAGAAACACATTTATGTATAAAAATATGCAACACGGGGAGAGATTTTTTAAAAACCCTAAAAATTTCAGCCCAGAGGGAACATAAGGGAACCATTAATGGGAAAAATGGGAAGATTTAGGGCACCAAGGTTAAGAAGTCACCTCAGCTTGTTCTGTGGCTCCCACATCACAGAGCCCCACACTGGCCTGGGATGGAAGGGACCTTAAAGATCACCCAGTGCCACCCCAGCCATGGGCAGGGACACTTCCACTGTCCCAGGCTGCTCCCAGCCCCGTCCAGCCTGGCCTTGGGCACTGCCAGGGATCCAGGGGCAGCCACAGCTTCTCTGGGAATCCCACTCCAGCCCCTCCCCACCCTCAGAGGGAACAATTCCTTCCTAAAATCCCACCTGAACCCGCTCCCTTTCAGCTCCTGCTGGCACCACCGCTGGGATAAACCAAGGGACACACAGGAACCCCCTCTGCAGGTGCCACCAGGTCCTTGTGAGACTGCAGAGACACCTGGCTCTGGCTAAAGCCCCCTCCAGCAGCTAAAGCTGCACCAGCCAAACCTTTGGAAATGAGGCGTTAATTCCTCATTAAGTGCATAATTATGCCCTACATCTCCTCACGCTGGGAGGGGCCTTGCAGAGGAGCAGCCTGTTAAGGATTAAAGGCTCTAGATTAATCCCACACCTGAGGTTTTGGTGTTTTCAACGCACCTGAGCAGAGCCTGGGAGCTCTGGGTTGTTCCCAGAGCATCTCTGCCCTGACAACATCCCATAATCCACAGGGCTGGAGGGGAAAGGAGGCCGGGTCTGTGCCCTGGTACCTGTCCCTGGCAGCAGCGCTGCCTCCTCTCCCTTCCCCAACCCGAAGGGAAGGGAACTCGAGGTGTGTGGGGAAGGCTCAGGGCAGAACCTGGAGCAGTCAGAACCAATTCCCTCATTCCTGAGTCACTCCCAGCACTGAAAAACCTGCCTGAAAAACCTCCCCGTGCAAGGGCCGGCCCCAGCTCCCAGCAGGAGAAAGGGAGAGGCAGCAGCAGCAGCGCTCCTGAGGCGTCACCCTCACCCAAAGCCCCTCAGCCTGCTGCAGTTTGCCAAGTGCTTCCTTAAGGCCTCTCATTTTATTTTATTTTATTTTATTTTATTTTATTTTATTTTATTTTATTTTATTTTATTTTATTTTATTTTATATTTTATTTTATTTTATTCTATCTTATTTTATTATTTTTTCTCTTTAAATAAAGGCTCTGCAGTCAGGGCTGGCAAGGCCATTAATTCATCCGTGCCACCAAAGGCCGGCCTAACAAAGCCACTGGTTCTGCTGAAGGGGTTTAATAAAGCTCTTTGGAAAATTACAGCACAATGTGAGGGGAAAATTACCGTGGCATTTAGGTGGAGCTAAATCCACCTCTGGAAATTTCAAGGCTTTCTACCACAAGGCAGGGCTACTTTTGCCTTTTTTTCCCCAGTTTTGCATCTCTGGCTGTCAGCACACAAGGGTGGCACTGACTGAGGGACACGGGAACCATCCCAGATCCAACAACTCTTCCTGAGCTGCCCCCAGGGCACCACCTCAGCTCCCTGAGCAGAAAGGAGGCTCCGAGGGGGAGAGCAGGAAGCCCAAAAATCATAAAATCATGGACTGGTTTGGGTTGGGAGGGACATTAAATCAAATCCCATCCCACCCCCTGTCAGGGCAGGGACACTTCCACTATCCCAGGGTGCTCCAAGTCCTTTCCAGGCTGGCCTGGGACACTTCCAGAGACAGGACAGCCACAGCTTCTCTGGGAATTCCATTGCAGGGCCGCTCCATCTTCATAGGGAACAATTTCATCCCAAAATCCAACCTAATCAGGTCAGGTTTAAGGTCATTCCCCTCATCCCATCACTACACTCCTTTCCAAAATCCTTCTCCTGATGGAAGAAGCTGATGGAAGAACCCAAATCCTGGCTGCCATGGACAGATAACCCAGGACCAAACTGGTTTTTTGTGGACAACACCTTCACAGCCACACAGAATCTGTGCCACCAGCTCTAAACTTGCCACCAATCCTCCCTCACCCAACTGCAAATCCGAATTGATCCCCGATTTTCAGAATTCCAACGGCTTTGGCAAGACTCATCCCCGCAGTCTCCAGCAGGGATCTGCAGTTTAAAACCCAGACAGAAGGAAGGGTGGAGCACTCACTGGTGAAGGTGATGTTGAAGCCTCTCTTCTCCATGGAGTGGTCAGTCTGGAACTCCAGCCTGGCCACGTGGCCACTGCTGGTCAGCGAGGAGGGGATCTGGCTGCCCGAGAAGGTGCCCAGCACCGGGGACTCGGCGGTGCCGCCGTCCTTGACGGCCAGGAAGTCGAACTGGGGCTCCACGTCGAAGTCGTTGAAGGCCAGGTGGATCCTGCTCTCGGGGTTGGCGATGATGAGCCACACGCAGTGCAGGCTGCTCCCGTACTCCTCGGGGTAGTTCGGGGACAGCACGATCCCCGACGGGCTGGTGAAGTTGAAAAAGCAGGAAACTGCAAGGGGAAAGCGCCGTCAGCCCCACTGCACGTCCCACAGCACGTCCCACAGCCATCCCTGCCCTCGCCCCCACCCCCGGCTGGGACATGCCCACCAACTCCTGGGAGGGCTCAGTGCTCCGTTCACCAGCGGTCAGTGATTTATCAGCAGGGGGAGGAGGCGACTCCCAGGCTGCCAGAGCCCGGTGTCAAACTCCTGTCACTATCTAAATATCAGACATTGCACCTGGATCAAAAACCAGGATGGGAAACACCACCCCGGATCAAAAACCAGGATGGGAAACACCACCCCGGATCTTCATTCCCTGTTCTTTCATTCCCTCCCTGACAGGAGCAGCAGGGAAGCTTTTGGTCACCACTAAATCAGGATCTTTTGGTCACCACTAAATCAGGATCTTTTGGTCACCACTAAATCAGAATCTTTTGGTCACCACTAAATGAACCTTTTAGTCACCATTAAACCAGAACCTTTTGGTCACCACTAAATCAGGATCTTTTGGTCACCATTAAACCAGAACCTTTTGGTCACCACAAAATCAACCTTCTGGTCACCATTAAACCAGAACCTTTTGGTCACAACAAAATCAATCTTTTGGTCATCACTAAATCAACCTTTTGGTCACCACTAAACCAGAATCTTTTGGTCACCACTAAATCAGGATCTTTCGGTCACCACTAAACCAGGATCCTTTATTATCTGGATAAGAAAAACACCCGTTCTTCAGGCCTTTGGGTGGATTTCCCACCTTCCAGCCCCTTCCAGCAGCAGGAGGAAAATGCCTCTCAGGTGGGATTTGGCATTTTCCAGGCGAATTCTCCCTCAGGAAAGCCTCCCAAGAATCCAGTGGGCGGCTTGAGCTGGTGCAAGTAAAACCAGCACAAAAGGAGTCAGGTTTTGCTCAGTATTTGTTGCTGTGGCCACAGCACATCCCGCAGCACCTGGAGCAAGGAAGCAGCTCAGCTCCTCCGGGCGCTGCTCCAGCCTCCCCCGCTGCTGCCCACGGCTCAGCTCTGGCACCCGCGGGTGACACATCCATTCCCAGGGCGCTGCACACTCCTCGGGGCTCGCTTCAAAATAAAATCTGCCCTTTCAGCCGCCCTTCCCATCTGCCGAGTTCATTTTCCCTCTCCAGATTCACCCACTGCATTCTCCAAACTCCTTCCATGCCCGTCCCGCAGGGAATATCTGCGGGATACGGCAACAAACGGAGTCCTTGGAGAAGGAGCTGTGAGTTAATTTGCCTTTGTTTGTGTCCTTGGGAAGTCGTTTACACCTGGCTGAGCACTGGGAAATGCAGGATGCTCCCTGGAACAGCCCAAGAACATTCCCAGGTGCCGGGGGTTGGGACAAACCGGAGGAATCTGCCGCCCTGGTGGAGGGGAAGCTCCTCTTCCCAGCACAAATAAATCACCGACTTCTGCTGGGCCAGCACGTTCCCAAAAGCAGGCGCCCAACCAGGCTGCCATTCCCAGGGAAACAATTAAAACCAGGCTTAAAACGAAGCTGAGGGGAAGAAAGTGCATGAAAAACCCTCCAGCTCTCCAGGGGCTCCATCCATCCCGGGCTGCAGCTGCCAAGGCCCCTTAATTTGGGAAGGCGAGGCTGCCTCTGAAGCGCTGCCTGCCCCAAGTTCGGGATATTTTACGTACGGATGCTTTGCTCATCCTTTTTCCCCACCACCACCCTTGGAAAAACCCATTATTGGGAACATCCATCTCCCCGATTCCTGGCACGGAGGATGAGCCTGGCTTGGGCTTGGCATCGGCACAATTATCTGGATCACTGCTCTGCCTCCCTCTGTTATTTTCCCTCTGTCTCCCCTCGCCACTTAATGGGCTCGGATCAAAGAACTCGGACGTTCCCGTGACGTTCTCAAGGCCACGGAGCTGCACAATCCATTCCCTGCTCTCGGCCACGACGAGAGCAGATTAAAGAGCAAACAAACTGCAAAACATCCTCGGGATTTTCGGGCTCTCTCTCTCTCTACCAGACGCTGCAATATCAGGGGATGCTGTCAAATAATTCTGTCAGCACAAGCACGGTGTAATCTGCCTGGGAAAAATGGGAAATAAATGCATTCAAGCCTAGGGAAACGTCTCAGCAGCATGAATGAGGCATCTCCTATAAATTTTTAAATCCAAGGGGGGAAATTAGCATTCAGCCAAGGACCTCCAGCAGCCCAGCAAGAGAGAGGTGCAGTCTCCAGTTCAGAAAATAAAACAACAAAGGACTTGCTGACAAAGGGGAGAGGAGCAGAGCGAGGGAAGAATATAAAATTAACCTCTGCCAGATAAAACAAAGTGACAGATTAAAGAGGAGCTGATAAAAAAAAAAAACAACCCTCCAAGAGTCTCCACTGCAGGGAAGTAAATGAGGATTCTGATTTTCCATAAGATCAGTGAGGAGAGAGGCAAGTTGGAGCTGGAGGACCAAGGCCACTGGCCCAAGCTGTGGCCAGGAAAAAGCTCTCCTTGTCGGAGAGGGGAGCTGGGATCACACTCCAGAGGGGAACATCCAGCCCAGGGAGCCAGAAGGTTCACGAACAAGACCGTGGGGCCTGTCAGATGGTGATTTTCTTTTTCTTTTGAAGCAGAGGAGGTTTTTCTTCACTGTGGAAGGAGCTTTTTCTTCACTGTGAGAGGAGATTTTTCTTCACCATGAGAAGAGACTTCAGCTCTGGCTCCGGATCCACGTCAGCCTCCCTGGAGCTGGACACTGGGATAAATCAGGAGCTGTTTAACAACCTGTCACAGCCAGGGACAGGCTGTCAGGAGGAAGATGCTGGCAGCAGGAAAGGTGGGAGGCAGCCCAGCTCCACCTGTCTGGCGCTGCTGGAGCATCCCAAAGAGCCCTGAGGAGCAGGAGTCGCTCCCAACACGACAGAGGCCAGCCCTGCTGCCTGCAGCCCGTCCATCAGCATCAGCGGGCTGGGAGCAGCCCTGGCTGCAATTAATATTTATTATCCTCGTTCTTAAATGCCAGGAGAGGCCATTTCGTGGTGTGCACAGCACAGGGGCCCGTGTGCAAGGCTGATCCTCGTCAATGATCGCTGTATTTGCCGATAATCGTTCCATTTGTCGATGATCGTTAGTGCTGATCGAGCACTGCGAAGGCAATGAGAAAAATCCCTTCATTACACAGAATCAATCACGGCACACACAGAGCAGAGACAGCACGTCAGGGGTGAACCAGCACAGGGATTTATTCATCACAGCCATCAGCAGGGTCCTGCCCTGGTTTAGAGCAGTGCAACAGCGAAGGAGCAGCTCCTTGGCTCTTCCCTTAGGCGTGGGACATGGATGTGAGCATGGATCAGCCAGGAGTTCTCCAGCAGCACCTTCAGCAGTTCCTGCAGTTGTTCTCCCTTCTTCTTCTTCTTCTTCNTGCCTTCCCAAGACCATCTCACCGCCTCCCAGACCATCTCTCTTTTCCTGTAGCTGGCAGCTCCAGACACTCCATCCCTGCTCATCCTGCAGGACAATCCAGGGTGGATCCTGGAGAGGTCACACCGAGGGAGCAGGAAAGGCACCGGGGTCAGGAGCTGAAAACCCAAGCAGGGAATCACCAGAATAATTGCAGTTTCCATGGAAACGATCGAAAAATCCTGATTTTTCTCTCAGTTTTTAGATCCTGCTCCCACAGACTGTGACCTCTTGGGAGAGAGAACTTGGTGACGGACTGGAAATGCAGGAGCTCAGCAGGAGCCTGGTTAATGCCCAGCATTCCTGACTTGGGAAGAGCTGCCAGTGCTGGAAGCTCAGGGCCCTGCTCCAGCTGGGCAGCAAAGTGCTTCACATTTTGTGTTTTCTTCTTTCTGGATCTGCTATTCCAAGGGAAACAAAAAAAAAAAATCTGCATCTCACGGTGACTTTTCCTCCTGAACACTCTCCAGCACCACAGGGCAGGTGGGAGGCAAGGGAAGGAGCTGGGAGCAAAATTAACTGGGAGGGTTTTGTTGTCTCAGAGCAACAAAACTCAGCTCAGTCCGGGGGTGGGACTGCAGGTGTGAGGAGAAGAATGAAATCCAGGCAGGTTTTGGGAACCAAATGTTGAGGAAAATATTGCTGAATTTAAACCAGACGCTCAGGGAAGAGCAGGTTTCGCTGCCACCCGCTCCGGCAGCAGCAGGGACTGGGTCTGGAGGTTTTTAAAACGTACTGGGAGCTGCAATCCGCACTGGGACAGGGCTGGGCTGGCTCCTGCCGGGGATCCTGCAGCCACCTGCTCCCGGGCCGTGCTCCAAGGCTCTGCACCGAGATCCTCTCCCGTGTTCCCACCGATTCCAACAGAACTCCTCCTCTCCCAGCAGCCTCCCTCGGGAATTTTTGCAGTGGCCACAAGGAGGTGGAAGTTTATGGCTGCTTTTTTGGTCCAAAAAAGCCTCGTGGCGNNNNTTGGCAGCTCCTCCCTCCTCTGCCAAGTGCTGAATCCGGCTCTGCAGGCTGGGATGGGAATGTCCCCGCACATTCCCGACCCTACAAGTGCACAAGGGGCGAGCACTGACCCCCCTGGACACCCCAAAGCGTATGGGGTGAGGGCAGCTGCTCCCCTGAGCGCAGCCAGGTTGGGTCACACCTCAAGCTCTGCTCGTGGGGAGCAGCACAAAGACCCCCAAACCCAAACTCACCCCATCAAACTCCACCTCAGAAGTGGGAATGTCCCTCTGCAGCTTCCTCAGACCCCCAGCCCACGTGGGAAGAGTTAAATAAAAAGCAGGAATAACACGGGAAGTTCTCCACGGCCCGGATGGATGATGGCAACACCGCAGCCCGCGTTTTGGGGACACAGGGAGGGGACAGACACAGCCCCCTGGATGAACCCAGAGTCATTTCAGACGTGTGTGAAGAGGAGGAACCCATGGGACCCGCCCTGCTGAGCAATTCCTGTCAGGAGCAGGGAAACAGGGAGACGGGGAAACGGGGAAACGGGGAAACAGGGAAGCAGGGAAACAAGGGAGCAGGGAAACAGGGGAGCAGGGAAACAGGGACAGGACAGCCCATCTGGAGCAAAACCCCTTCAGGGGAGCAGATCCACGGGTCCAGTCGGGAAATGACAGCAGGGAGACAACTGCAGGGAGTTGCATCCTCCTGGGATTGCAGCTGGAGCACCCCGGAGTGGGCACAGCCAGGTGGGGACACCACGGGCACAGCCAGGAGGAGCTGCCCCGATGAGAACAGAGCCGGTCACATCTGCGGGGTCACAGCCCCAAATCCCACCCTCTGGCCTGGCCACTGCACCCCAAAATTCCTGATAAACCCCGAGAAGCCCTGGAGCAGCAGCTCTCAGGGGGAGGATTTTTCTCCTGGCTCTGCAACTACGAGTAAGAACTCGCTGGTGAAGTGACACCGAGGAGCAAACGGGCTCTGGTTTGACCCAAGTGGACGCCAGATTTCCTTGGATACGGACACCATGGGCAGTTCCCAGCTGCAGTGACAAGCTGGGAAAGGTGTGCAGCTGATTTGGGACATCTCCCAGGGAAGAGCCCTCGAACAGTCGCGGGAAGGAAACGGAAAATTTTCACGTAGGTGACACCAAAAAAAATAATAACAAAAAAACCCCCGCAGGCTGAGGAGCTCGTGGGGGACAATTCCAAGGCAATTCCCCGGCACTGGGAAGGTGCTGGAGTGATTCCTGCCCAGCCCAGCGCTGCGGGCTCACTCTCTGCCGGGGCAGAGCTGCAGAAGGAGGGCTGGGGGCACAAGCGCCCTGCTGGGAGCGAGGCAGGGAAGCGAGGGAAGGAGCCAGGCTGATACCAGCAGCCACAAATCCCACGGGATTCACGGATCGGGGTGATCCTGCTACAGCTCATCCGCTTCCCTCCCCGCCAGGACAGGCTGGGTCTCTGCTGGGGGCATGAGGAGCGTTCCCCAGGGATTTGCTGCTCCAGAGCCCTCGGATCAAGGGCAGGGAGAAGGTGGAGGTGCAGGGTGCAGGGCCCATCCCAGCCTGGAAGGGATCCAGCTGCTGGGATGTGATGGGTGCTCCACCAAGGGCAGGGGGGACACTTTGGGCAGCCAGCGCTTCCCTGTGGCAGCTGTTTTTGGCAGGAATAACTGGAGTGTGTCTCTGCCACGACAGCAGGAAAATGGGACCAGGGAGCTTCATAAAAACATCAGCGAAAATAAAAAAACCCCACCCGGCAAAACAGCCTGGGAATAGAAAATTCATAGAATCCCTCAACTTCTCCCCAAATCCACTGAAAGCAGCAGCATCCACAGTCCAGAGTCAGCTGGAGAAGGAAAACATTTCCAGCAGGAGGGAGAAACGCTCTGGGAGTGAATCTAAACTGTTCCATCGGCACGGGAAAAAGAGGAATTAAAAGGAAGAGTCTGAAAGGAAGAGGGGGAAAAGGAGAGGAAAGGGGGGAAAATAATGAGCAATTTGATATTTATCATTTAGAGGCAAATGAAAAGCTTGTCAGTGCTATAAACTGTGCTGGTTTATTCACTAGATGGCTGGGAAGAACATCCCCTGAACTCTGCATTGCCAGGGTTCCAGTGGATTGGAGCAGACAGGACACACAGAAGGTTTGCAATCCTTCCAAAGAGGAGCTCAGGCTGTTTAGCAGGTCTGGCATGGGATTAATCAGATGGAAAATTAAAAAAAAAAAAAAAAAAGGAGCAATTATCACAAAGGAGAAATGAGATTTTTTTTACGAAAATAAGATTGGAAAAGGCTGGGAAGGAACAGTGAGGAGAAATGGACTGGGGTGGAGGTTCTCAGGGAATGAGAGAGGAAAAGAGCAAATCTGCTCCAAAGCCAGGGAAGGAAAGAGCCCATGGAGCAGAATTCCAAGGGAAAATGCTCTGGGAAACGCCCCCTGCTCTGCCCACGGGAATGCTGTGTGGGAGCAGGGCGAAAATACAGAGGTACAACGGGAAAACCACGGGGCAGGGCCGAGATCCTACAGCAGCACCAGAATCCCTGGAGGGAGGATCAGCTCAAGAGTCTGGAGGAGTCCAGAAATATCCTGAGAGAGCACGGCTCCGGGTGGGGCCCCTCCAGTGCAACATTCCCAGGAACCACCACGCTTATCCCAATCCACTCCAACAGACCCAGGAATGAAAATGTTCCTCCAACCCGCTCAAACATCCTCGGGAACGAACAGATTTATCCCCAGTCCACTGAAACATCCCCAGGAACGAAGAGGTTTGTTCCCAAATCCATTCAAACATTCCCAGGAATCAACACATTTATCCCAATCCATTCAAACATTCCCAGCAGTGAACATGTTTATCCCAAATCTGTTAAAATATACCCAGCAGTGAACACGTTTATCCCCAATCCATGAACACATTTGTCCCAAATCCATTCAGACATCCCCAGGAATGAATACAGTTGTTCCCAATCGATTCTAACATTCCCAGGAATGAACAGATTTATCCCAAATTCATTCAAACATTCCCAGGAATGACCACATTGACCCCCAGTCCATTCACACATTCCCAGGAATAAACAGAGTTATCCCAAATCCATTCTAACATTCCCAGGAATGAACACATTTATCCCCAGCCCAGTTAAACAGACCCAGGAACAAACAAATTTGTTCCCAATCCACTCACACATTCCCAGGAACGAACAGATTTATCCCAAATTCATTCAAACACTCCCAGAAATGACCACATTTACCCCCAGTCCATTCATACATTCCCAGGAATGAACAGATTTATCCCAAATTCATTCAAACATTCCCAGGAATGAACACAGTTGTTCCCAATCCGACCACATTTATCCCAAACCCAATCAAACATTCCCAGGAATGAACAGGTTTATCCCCGGTTCTTTCAGGAATGACCACATTTGTCCCAAACCCAATCAAACATTCCCAGGAATGACCACGTTTGTCCCCAGTCCATCCCAACACTCCCAGGAATGACCCCATTTGTCCCCAATCCATCCCAACATTCCCAGGAATGACCCCATGAATCCCAAATCTCTGCCGAGCGACGCCACCCAACCCAACCCCGCTGGGGTCAGCGCAGAACCTCCCCCCCTCCCCAAGGTTCTCCAGATGCACAAATCCCCCTCTTTTTATTCCCCCACCGTTTAATTCCCTGTCAAACACGAGACGGGTCCAGAAAACCTGGATTTTCCGAGTCTGATCCAAACAAACCGAGCCTGCCCCAGAAAGCCCGGCATTCCCTGGAATGATTCTCCCAGGACGGGCGGAGGGCACCCAAAGCACGGCAGGAGCGCTGCCCTCGCTGCCCCAGGCGGTGACAAATGGCGTTTATTGCCACCCCCGCTGCCACAGCCATCCCCTCGGAAAAGGACGGCACCGCCCGAGTCCAGCACTGAGAGAAAACGGCAGGATGAAAACTTGGGAAGCGCAGGGAAAGGCGGGAGGAGCGGGGAAGGGAAGAGCAGAGATCCTTGGAAGGTTCTCTCACTGCAGAACCCCCCCAGGAACAGCAGGGCCCTGCTCTTTCTGTCAAATAAACCTCGTGAAGCGAATTTTGGGGGCCTCCCGCTGCAAATAAAGTCGGGTAATGAGAGGGTTTTTTCCCTACCCCACACGAGGATGTTTGAACAGCAATTCCCACCCCGGATTTGGGAGCCCTGGAATGTCCCTCTCCCCCACCACATCCTCCATCCTCGGTGTCAGCACGGTGAGAGCAACTCCAGAGCTGGAACTATGGGGCTGGTTCTCCATTTATGAACTGAATGATCTCCTCAGTCACAGGGAGCTTCAGCTGGGATATTCCATCCCTCAGAGCCCCCAGCATCAAAGCACAAAATTCCTGTCAGGGAGCACAAGGGTTTTTCCTTCAGGGATATTTCTCCAATGGCCCCGTTTTGCTGAGAAAAGGGAACAAACTCTGGACAAAATCGAGTTCTGGGGTGTCCTGGGTGCAGAGCTGCCCCGGCCTGTGACAGACACCACGTTCCCCAGCCCTGGAAATGCCATTTTTAACGACAACAACAGAACTACGGAGCTGGTTCGAGCGGTGCAGGATGGGGGAGAACAGGGAGAAGAAGTTCAGCCATCACCCACAGGCAGACACTGCCAGGAACAGCCACCCAGCCTGAACAGAAATAAACACCCCCACACACACAGGGCACGGGAACAGACACTCAAACATCCAAATTTAACAGGGACAGACACCCAGACACCCAAATGCCACAGAAACAAACACCCAGACACCCTAGCTGTGCAGGAACAAACACCCAGACAGGCACAGGGGACAGGAACAGACACCCAGACACCCAAACCCCACAGGAACAGACACCCAGACACCTAAATTGTACAGAAACAAATACCCAGACACCCAGGCTGTACAGAAACAAACACCCAGACAGCCAAAATGCACAGGAACAGACACCCAGACACCCAAATCCCACAGGAACAGACATCCAGACACTCGAATTGTACAGAAATAAACACCCAGACAGCCAAAATGCACAGGAACAGACACCCAGACACCTGAATTGAACAGAAACAAACATTCAGACACCCAAATTGAATAGGAACGAACACCCAGACACCCAAACTGCACAGGAACAAACACTCAGACACTCAAATTCTACAAAAATAAACACCCAGACACCCAAACCCCACAGAAATAAACACCCAGACACCCAAATCCCACAGAAATAAACACCCAGACACCCAAATCCCACAGGAACAAACACCCACACACCCACAAAGCACAGAAACAGACACCCACACACCCACATTTNCCCCAAAAGCACAGAAACAGACCCCCACACACCCACATTTAAGAGGAACAAACCCACGGACACCCAAACCCCCCCCCCAGACTCCCAAATCCCACAGGAACAAACCCCCAGACCCCCAAATTTCAAAGGAATGACCCCCCCAGCCACCCACATGACACAGAGCAAAGCCCAGCTCAGCCCACCCACAGCCCAGGGCGGCCCCTCCACCCCCAGACCTGCAGATTCCCAGGCTCCAGAGGGAGCTGGGAACCCCCCTGAGCACCCCCAAAGGCCAGGGACACCCTGCTGAGGTGGGATCCAGGAATCCCACACCAGGAGGAGGAGGAGGAGGANTCCACAACCCCAGCTCTCCAACTCCTTCTCCCAAATCCCAGCTCCCCAAACCCCTGCTCCCAAACCCCTGCTCCCCAACTCCTGCTCCCCAAATCCCAGCTCCCAAATCCCAGCTCCACAACCCCTGTTCCCCAACCCCTGCTCCATCTCCAGCTGCCCCGTCCCACCACCCCAAGCCCTGCTCTGTTCCCACAACCCCAACCAGCAGCACACAAACCGGGCTCCCTCATTTCCCCACCTCGCATTTCACGGGCTCCACACATTTCCCACCCGGATTTCAGACACATTTCGTCCCGTGACCTCTCCTGCTCCAGTTCCCGTTCACAATGAAGTCAGGAGTGAAGGTCTAGAGGGAGCTGTGAGATGTTTTTCCCACTGCCTTGTTGATCCATAAATATCCCGAGAGCCACAGAGAACAGATCACGCCGGAATGATTTTAACTGAAAGATTCCTGCCGTGCTTTGCATGGATGGGGCTTGATTTGATCAATATCTACCTTCAAAAACAATCCTATTTTACCAAAAACTCTCCTTTTTCTACTGCTCTGACCCAGTTCTTTCATCCTGGGCACCATGGTTTTACTCTCACTCCAAACTCTCAGCATGAGCCTCAACCACAGCTCCGAGTTGTTCAAAGCCACCTGAAATTCCGGGAAATTCAAAGGAAAAACCAGCACAGAACCAGTCTGACACTTCCCAGATAAATCAGGGAAAACTCCAATTCCCTCAGCAGCGCCTCCAGCTGGTTTGCTTACAGAGAAAAAAAACAAACAGGAAGGGAGGGATGGCAGCTGGAAAAGGCAGGACTCGCCGAGGAATTGCTTCCTTTCCCCAGGTATTTCTCAGAGCTTAAATCAGTGTTTGGAAAGAAAGAAATAATTTGAATTTACCTTCAAATTATTTCCCCCCTTCTCCACGATCCCCAATTCTCTCCCAACTCCTCCAGACTCTGCAGGATCCAGTTTTTCCCTCTCCAGCTCCATCCTCTCCGTGGATCAGCTCCTGCCACACCACATTTCTGCTGGAATCTAACCCAGTTTGTCACCTGCACAGAGAATCAGCGCTTCTAAAAACGGCATTTCTGCTTTCTCCCTCTCCATTCTCCCTTCCCTCAACTGGATTTTCCTCTCCTGGTTTTTTTTTTTAGGCTCAGTCTGCACCACAGAGCCTGCTCCGAGGCCCAGATTTATAAAATAAATAGAAATAGAAAGAAGAGTGAGGTTATCACCAACTGGGGAAAACTGAGCTCCTGCTGGGAGTTTGGGCAGTGTCCAAACCCAGCCTTGTCCCTGCAGGAAGGTCCTGTCAGGGCAATAAAGCAAATTGCCCAACACGCCTCCAAAGGACACCGAGAGCACTAAAACCCCACGGGGACTGTGCAGGAACTCCCATTTACACCCCAAAATGTGACCCTGAGCCACCACGGAGAGCAGAACATCCCAACTCTGCTGAGAACTCAGGCAGCAAACACCAAACCGAGGCCCAGCAGCAGCAGGGAGCCTGGAGAGTGTCAGATCACGAGGGGAAAAAAACCCAGAAATCCAGGTTTAAATCACGGATTTGGCTGTGTCCCGTCTGTGCCACGGCCACCAAGCACGGATTTTCCCTCAAGGCAAAAACAAGGAGAGCCAAAACCTCTCCCCCAAGCTGGCTGGAGGTGCCAGCGGGCNAGCGCCTCCAGCTGGTTTGCTTACAGAGAAAAAAAACAAACAGGAAGGGAGGGATGGCAGCTGGAAAAGGCAGGACTCGCCGAGGAATTGCTTCCTTTCCCCAGGTATTTCTCAGAGCTTAAATCAGTGTTTGGAAAGAAAGCAATAATTTGAATTTACCTTCAAATTATTTCCCCCCTTCTCCACGATCCCCAATTCTCTCCCAACTCCTCCAGACTCTGCAGGATCCAGTTTTTCCCTCTCCAGCTCCATCCTCTCCGTGGATCAGCTCCTGCCACACCACATTTCTGCTGGAATCTAACCCAGTTTGTCACCTGCACAGAGAATCAGCGCTTCTAAAAACGGCATTTCTGCTTTCTCCCTCTCCATTCTCCCTTCCCTCAACTGGATTTTCCTCTCCTGGTTTTTTTTTTTAGGCTCAGTCTGCACCACAGAGCCTGCTCCGAGGCCCAGATTTATAAAATAAATAGAAATAGAAAGAAGAGTGAGGTTATCACCAACTGGGGAAAACTGAGCTCCTGCTGGGAGTTTGGGCAGTGTCCAAACCCAGCCTTGTCCCTGCAGGAAGGTCCTGTCAGGGCAATAAAGCAAATTGCCCAACACGCCTCCAAAGGACACCGAGAGCACTAAAACCCCACGGGGACTGTGCAGGAACTCCCATTTACACCCCAAAATGTGACCCTGAGCCACCATGGAGAGCAGAACATCCCAACTCTGCTGAGAACTCAGGCAGCAAACACCAAACCGAGGCCCAGCAGCAGCAGGGAGCCTGGAGAGTGTCAGATCACGAGGGGAAAAAAACCCAGAAATCCAGGTTTAAATCACGGATTTGGCTGTGTCCCGTCTGTGCCACGGCCACCAAGCACGGATTTTCCCTCAAGGCAAAAACAAGGAGAGCCAAAACCTCTCCCCCAAGCTGGCTGGAGGTGCCAGCGGGCGGGTGCCAGCGGTGCCAGCAGCACGGGGTGCCCTCGGAGGACACGGGGCGCTGCTCTGGAGCTGCTGGCTGACTTACAAACACACACAGGTTTCTGAGCAGACCACTGGCTGCTCTTTTGGCAGGTTATGCTTTTGTGGCCCTTCAGCTCGAAGGCGGGCTGGCACTCGAAGTGCAGGGTGTCCCCGTGGCGGAAGGTGGAGCCTTCTCTGCGGCCGTAGGCCGGGATGCCGGGGTCGCCGCAGCTGCCCTGGTCGATCTCTGCAAGAGAGAACACAGAGTTTGGGTGTGGGGAGAAGGGATGGGAGAGAGAACAGGGAATTTGGGTGTGGGGAGAAGGGTTGGGAGAGAGAACAGGGAATTTGGGTGTGGGGAAAGGGGGTGGGAGAGAGAACACGGAATTTGGGTGCGGGGAAAGGGATGGGAGAAAGAACAGGGAATTTAAAAGGGATGGGAGAAGGAACATGGAATTTGGGTGTGGGGAAAAGATATGGGAGAAAAAACAGGGAATTTGGGTGAGGGGGAAAGGGATGGGAGAGAGAAAAGGGAATTTGGGTGTGGGGAAAGGGGAAAGGGACTGGGAAAAAGAACATGGAATTTGGGTGCGGGGAAAGAGCTGGGAGAAAGAACACAGAGTTTGGGTGTGGGGAAAAGGGATGGGAGAGAGAACAGGGAATTTGGGTGTGGGGAAGGGGCTGTAACAAAGAATAGGGAATTTGGGTGTGGGGAAAAGGGATGAGAGAAGGAACACAGAATTTGGGTGTGGGGAAAGGGGATGGGAGAAAGAAAAGGGAATTTGGGTGTGGGGAAGGGGCTGAGGCCCAGCTGGTGCAGCCCCCACCAGGTTGTGGCACCCCAAACCAAATTCTCTCCTAAAAACCCATCCTGACTGCTCCCCCAGCCTCAAATCAAGGGCTTTAGGATGAGGGAAGGGAGACTTGGATTAAGTATCAGGAAGGAATTGTTCCCAGTGAGGGCAGGGAGGGGCTGGAATGGAATTCCCAGAGAAGTTGTGGCTGCCCCATCCCTGGAAATGTCCAAGGCCAGGCTGGATGGGGCTTGGAGCAGCCTGGGATAGGGGAAGGTGTCCCTGCCCATGAACTGGGTGATCTTTAAGGTCCCTTCCACCCCAAACCATTCCAGGATTCTGTGACAATCCCAGCTGAAATGAAAAAATAAAATACAGGGAATAAACAAAAAACTCAGGGATCCAAAGCAGCTCAGGAACTTCTGCATTCGAGGGACCACATCTCGCTGAGCAGGAGCCACCCCAGCTCCCTGGCACAGGGACACAGAGGGAATTTGCTGGATTGTCCCCCTTCCTGCCCTCCCCACCCCATTCCCACTCCCATTCCCATTCCTGCCTTGTCCCCACACAGAGCTAATCCCTCTCTCTGTGTGCATTCCCACTCCAAATCAACCCCAGACACAATTTCCTGTTATCTCCTGCTCCCTCCAATTCCATTTCCAAAGGGCTCCCTGCCCCGGATCACTGTTAGCTCCAACACTTCATTCCTTCATCCCTCCTCAGCGTTCCCACATCATTTCTCTGCTCCACGCTCCTCTCCTCTCCCGCACCCTCTGGTTTTTATCCCCATCATCTCTGATCAGTCTCGCTGTCTGTTCTCCCTGCTTCCAATTTCTTGCACCAAATTGGAAATCTCTTTCATGACACTTCCTTTACAGAGGGAAATCGTGGCAGCCGAGATTTGCATGACTCCCTCTAATATCCCAATTTGGCTGGAATAACAATGAGCACCCTCATTGTTATTCTGGCTCCAGGCAACTCCAGATCCAGGTGTATTTTGAGCAGAAGTCACACGGCGCGGAGCTTCTGCTGCATCTCGAGCTGAAAACTCACTGCCAGTTAATGAAGTATCCCCAAAATAATTTACCATAAATTAATATTAAAGTTTTCGTGAGCTAGGCTGCGGTTTCTGCCTCTCAGTGAAAGCACTTTGCCAGGATTTACGGATCTTCCTGCAGAGTCTCCAAATCCAGCTGTTTAGGAGCTGCACTTGCATATCAGAGATGAAAAACAGAATATTTTGGGTGTTGAAGCTGCACTGAACCGTGCATTCCTCCCCCCAAAAATGCACGAGGCCAACAGTGCCTATCACAAAATGAAAATTCAGCTTTAAAACTCAAGGAATGGCACGGAGCTCGGATGGGAAGGAGAGGATTTAGAACATTTATCAGCGAGTCTGACAGAGCCGGGGGGCTGGGAGCGCTCCCTGCTGCCACTGAGCTGCCCTCAGACATCCATGGCTGTCATTCCTTCCCTTCCCACGCCTTGGAGCCTGGAAATCCAGCGTTAGCCAGTGCCAGTGGTGGCCCTGGGAGCTGCAGGGGCTGGCCCCAGTGGCCCCAGTGCTGCTGTCACTGGGGCAGCGGCGCTGGGTGTCCGGGGAAGGAGCTCTTGGATGTCCTGGGATCCCTCTGGTTGCTGGCATTTGGTGAGGATTCCCATCCCTGGGAGTGTCCCAGGCCAGGCTGGAGCACCCTGGGAGAGTGGGAAGCGTCCCTGCCCATGGATTGGGATGAGATTTAAGGTCCTGTCTGCTCCAAACCGTTCCAGGACTCTGTGACACCAACACACCTCGCTCCAGCCATCCCTCAGAACACGGAGCAGCGTGGATTCACCTCCCAGCCCATCCTGCACCCAGAGAGAAGGAGAACCAGTCCTTCCCAGGCTGCTCCTGCACACCCAGGGACTCTTCCAGGGCCAGCAACAAAACCCCTCCACACATGGACACAGAAAATTCCCATTGTGGCAGCCCCATAACCCCTCCACACACGGACACAGAAAATTCCCATTGTGGCAGCCCCCGAACCC
>VXAD01005716.1:138753-197977 GCA_013399195.1 Dicrurus megarhynchus
CTGCCCCACCACAGCCCAGCATCCAAACCCCTTCCAACTTCTGTTCCATAAAACATCAGGACAAAGAACCCCCTTTGTTCATCTCCTCCTTGCACGGCTCTGGGAAATCAACAATTCTCCTCAACAGCGGCTCTGAACTGAAAGGGAGCGGGTTTAGATGGGATATTGGGGTGAAATTCCTCCTGGGGAGGGTGGGGAGGGGCTGGGATGGAATTCCCAGAGCAGCTGTGGCTGCCCCTGGATCCCTGGCAGTGTCCCAGGCCTGGCTGAAGCACCCTGGCCTAGTGGAAGATGTCCTTACCCAAGGCACAAGATGAGCTCCCTCCCAACCCAAACCCGCCTGGAATTCCATGAAATACGAGCCCGGAATTCCACGAAACACCAGAAACTCGTCCTCCCTGGACATGCAGAGCTTCCCCCCAGCAGCCTGGGCACACAGGGCTGCTCTGAGGACCCACCTTGGCGGGGTTGAGGGCGGTGATGACCCACACGCAGTAGGCGTTGTTGTCGTACTGCACGGGGTAGTTGGGGGAGGTGATGACGCCGCTGGGCCCGCGCAGGTACGTGTCACACATCCTGGCTGGGGACACAAACGGGGCACGCTCAGCGCCGGGGGTGCCTCCTCCAGCGGGGAGGGACCGGGGCTCAGCTCGGTATGGAAGTGGCAGAAGGTAAGAATTGAAAAAATGGCTTTTCACAGCCTAAACGGCTCCTTCTTTTCCATCCGCAGCACAAAAAGGAAGGATTTCTCCGTGAGGAGCGGGGCCATCCAACCCTGACCCCATCCAACCCTGATCCCATCCAACCCTGACCCCATCAAATCCTGACCCCATCAAATCCTGATCCCATCAAATCCTGACCCCATCCAACCCTGACCCCATCAAATCCTGATCCCACCAAATCCTGATCCCATCAAATCCTGACCCCATCCAACCCTGACCCAACCAAACCCTGATCCCACCAAATCCTGATTCCATCAAATCCTGATCCCATCTCCCCTCAGACCAACCCCCCTCCACTGCTCACACTGCTTTATTTCCTTTCCTCACTCCTTTTTTCCTCACAAAAATCCTCCCCCGTGCAGGACAGAGGGGCCAGGAATGACACAACTCCTTCCTGCTGTCCCCAAAAAGCCACGTTCCCTTTCCTCCTGCACATCAAACCCCCAAAACGCTGCATGGTGAGCATTTATTAGGTCATTATTAAGAATTTATCAGCTGATTTCCTTCTGTGGGCTCAGAACCAAGGTGGCAACTCAGCTCTGCATCTTCAAAACATCTCAGGTAAAGGAAAAGTGGGAAAAAGTGCTTAAGCAGGGAAAATTTTGCCTGTGGAATGCCTTTGATGTAATATTTAGCTGAAATATTCCACAAAAGAAGTGTGGGGAAAAACATCCCGGTTCTGGAAATGTTCTCTGCTGCTGTGGTGGAGCCTCGAAATTAATTTATTTTTGAAATGTATTAATTATTTAAATTTATCGTTTAATTTAGGAGATGGATTTGCACATGTGGAGTCTGCAGGGGTTTTTTTTCCTGTAAAACATGGAAAAATCATCTCCTGGCTGCACAGGGAACATTGGGAATGGCTGGGAAGCAGCTCAGGAAGGAGCTGAGGTGACTTATCCAGGATCCTAAACCGCTCCTGCCTCATCCTGGAGCTCCCACAGCATAAAAAAAAAAAGGGTAAATCCCATTTTTCCCATTTTTCAAGTGGGATTAAGTGACTCTGGCAGGATCCAGAGGGAATCTGCTGGAGATGGGGAAGCTGCAGAACTTTCCCCCCAAAGTTTGCTCAATGGGATTAAGGAATTATTGCAGCCCAAGGGGCCAAAATCTGGGACTGACTCTGGAATTTGAGAGAAACCCAATAACAAAAATGGAAAAAACTGGGGGAGAAAAAAAAAAGTGGCAGAAAGCTGAAATAAAAATCAAACTTTTTAAAAAACTCCAAAACATGAGAGTCAGCAGCTAAAAAAATTAAGTTGGTTCACAGAAACAGAATAATGCAGGCAAATCCTTTCTTATCTCTTGCAGGAGGACACCATAAATTTCTTTTATAGTGTCACATATTTATGCCAAATATCCTCTTACACTGATTCAATTTATTCCAGGCTTGTTTCAGGAATTAGATGGGATTCCAAAGCCCTGAAAAAAATCTGCAGATGAAATTAAAGAAAAAAAGAACTGGGGGGAAAAAAAAAAAAACCCAACCCTATTTATGATTTTAAGAGCTTTAAAGGGATTCAATTAAAAATATTACAAGTTGTTCTTTCTTAGCATTACAAATATCACAGTGTGACATTTCAGAGAGGGAATGAAAACAAAATGGCCAAGGGCAAAATGGGCATTAATGTTAATTCCATGGAAAAAAAACCTCCATTCCCCGATGGCTCATGGCACAGGATGAGGCTCCTGGGGAAGCACAGCCCAAAATTCCCACGTTTTTCCAGTTCAAAATCTCTCTCCACCTCAGCTTTTCCAGGTTTTATTCCAGTCCTTCCTCTTACAGGATAAGGAGGAGAGGGGAGAAAATACTTGGGAATAGGGAGAGGGATGATCTTGCTCCATTTTACATCCCTGAACAAAAGGAATGTTCAGGAGAGAGGGAAGGGGAGGGATTTAGGGACAGCTGGGAAATTCGTGGAAGAGTCTGTGGGGGGAGAAGGTGCAGAAACAGGGACTGAGAGGCTGAACAAAGCTTTAAGGTGAGGGTGGGGAGGCTCTGGAAAAGGTTTCCCAGAGAAATCGTGGATGCCCCGTCCCTGGAAGTGTCCAAGGCCAACCTGGGACTGTGGAAGGAACGAAATTTTCCTTAAGGTCCCTCCCCACCCAAACCACTCTGGAATTCTCTGACCTCACCAAGGGATGACCTGAGGGCAGGACAGCTGAGAAAAGGGACAGGAAGGAGCTGGGAGTTCCCACAAATCCCAAAATCCAGCCCAGCTGAGCCCCCTCAGGCTGCCCCATCCCTGGGAGTGTCCCAGGCCAAGCTGGAGCAACCTGGGATAGTGGAAGGAACAGGATGGTCCTTAAAGGTCCCTCCCTACCCAAACCACTCTGGAACTCTGTGCCCTGAGGGCAGCATGGGTGATGGAAAAGGGACGTGAAGGAGCTGGGAATCCCCACCAATCCCAAAATTCAGCCCTCACCTCTGCAGACGGGCCGGTGGTCGCTCCAGGCCACGATGATGTCGCTGACTCTCTTGCAGGTGATGCTCTTGGAGCCCTGCAGGTCGTAGCCCTCGTTGCAGGAGAACTGGATGCTGGAGCCCAGCCTGGAGAGGGGACAGAGGGGACATCAGCCTTGTCCTGCCTCCTGCACCCCAGGATTTGGGGCCAGAGCCATGCCCTGGCCCCGCAGGCAGCAGCGGGAAGGGAGGAGGGAGCAGCTCTGCCTCCCCCTCTGCTTCCCCCTGTGTCCAGATCCCAGTTTTTAGGGACATTTCAGCGGGAATTTCATCCACAGCCCCGGGAGAGGACACGCTCAGCATTCTCATAAAGTGAAAAAAAAAAAAATCTTCTTTATCCACTGAGAGTTCTGCTCTTTATTCTGTGGTTTGGATTCAGAGCCTTTGCTGCTGCAGCTGCTTTGTTCACTGAGGCAACACAATCCAGTTTGCAGCGGCTGGGAATTCATCCCGTGGCATTTAGGGACTGTTGGGAATTCCCTTCCCTCCTCCCTCCCCCCCTTTGCTGGATTTGAGGAGAATTTGACAAACTGGGGTTCAATTCAGGGACACTTTCCATGAACAAAACAGCCCTGGCCAGCAAAAGGAGATGAAATCTCCATTCCCCACGGCCACCAGCAGGCTGGGGCATCCTGGCACTGTGCGAGGGAAAACTGGGAACTGGAGAAGGATAACAGCACTGCTTTAAACTTTATAAACCCCAATTATCTGGCCTCACATGGACTCAGTGACAAGGAACCTCAGTCCCCTCAATTCCCCCGAGGGCTTGGCCGTGCTGGGGCTTGAGATCATTGGAAAAGTGATTTTTTATTTTGCTGTTTCAGTTTTCCTGCACTTAACCAGGGGAGGGATGAGAGCACACGGGGATTCTACAGCCTGGATTGGGAAAGGATTCAAATGGGAAAGGATAAAATGGATTGGGAAAGGATAAAATGGATTGGGAAAGGATAAAAATACCCAGCGAGATCTTTAGAGACCCTCACGTGAGACAGCACACACGTGCAGGGTTTTCCACACGCGTTCCCCAAATCTGGGCGGGATTTTGGGAGGTGCCACCCCCGAGGGGGGCAGAGGGCGACTGCAGACAGAGCCCCCCGCGCCAGGAGCACGCCCAGGGACAGCCAGGAGCTCTGCAGCATGCACACAACACACACGGAAAAGGCTCTTACCTAAAATCGTTGCCTATCCTTTTGCCTCTCTCGGGAATCCCAGGGTCTGGACACAAATTATGTCCCTGGGACACACCAACCTGAGTTACTACAAAGCAAAAAAACAGCACATACAGAGACAGAATAGCAAAGGCAACATTCTTTCAGCAGCTGTCTTGGTGGATGTGGCGAGAAAAATGGCAACTGGTAGCTCGAACACCTCGACGTGTTCCGTTTTATTCCGGAAAAAACAACAGCTTTGGAAAGAAATATCCCGCTCAGTTTATACACCCGAGGGTTTCCTAGGAAATGCCAGCTAGGGACACAGTTTTCCCTCCGTTCCACTACAGAAATACCTCTGGAAAGAGTTGGTTTTTTTGGGGTTTTGCTTTTCGTTCTGCTGAATGACACCAATTACAGCGCCCATTTCCTGTGATTAAAACGCCACCTGCCACTCTCCAAGGTGACCTCGTAGCCCTCCAAGCCCAGCCCAGTGTGCCAGGGAAAGAAAACAACTCCATGAAAAGGCAGGTGGGTGATCCCAGGGGGGAAAAACCAAGCACAGAACGAGAGGGAGAAAGGAGAGGGGAATGCGAGTCGAGGGTTTTAAAGCGAAGTCATTTAGTTGGAACATGGAAAATTTTATGGAGCAACCTCGATGCCAACAAACATGAAATCCATGGAGCGGTGACCAGCACTGGACAAACCTCCAGCTCCATCCTCGGCCTCCCCCTTTCCAGCCCTCTCCAACCCGCCCAAGGCGCAAAGGAGCGTTCAGGGTGGGGAAACCTGGGGGGTTCCTCAGCCCTGGCACAATCCTGATTTCCAGTCGGAATTCCAGCACGGTAATATGGGACAGAGGGGTGATTTTGCCACGGGAATTCGATGGGACTCGGTTTTCCTTGCACCCAAAACACCGCCGCGTTTCTGGGCCATGAGGCTGAAGCGCTGAGCCAACCCCGTTTCCGTTCCACCTCTGCCTGCCGCTGGATTGCAGGGAAAAAATTCCCAGTTCTCATTCCAGACACTGTGCCCCCAAGGCCACTGCCAGGAGGAGGGTGATACCGAGGTGACACCAGCTCCTGGGGAAGCACAGCCCAAAATTCCCACGTTTTTCCAGTTCAAAATCTCTCTCCATCTCAGCTTTTCCAGGTTTTATTCCAGTCTTTCCTCTTACAGGATAAGGAGGAGAGGGGAGAAAATACTTGGAATAGGGAGAGGGATGATCTTGCTCCATTTTACATCCCTGAACAAAAGGAAGGTTCAGGAGTGCAGGAGGGAGTGTGGAAGGAGGGAAGGGCAGGCACGGGGAGAACCTGCCCAGCCTGGACACACATGAAGCCAAAACCATCCAATATTTGGGAATTATCCACTGGGGAATCCCCGGTGCATCCCCCACTACAGCTGGGAGATGAGGGTGTTCCCACAAGGAGGGAAGGATTGATGGTTCCCAACTTTCGCTGATCCCAAAAACATTCCAGCTTCTCCTCAGCACTAACACCTCTCCGGTGCCCTTTAAGTCGTTTTTAGGAATTCCCTTTCCAAGGCCCTTTTTTCCTCCCTTCCCTCCGTGCTGGAGCAGGGATGGGGCCGGGAGCATCCCCACACGTGGCTCTGTTTTCCCACACGATGCTCTGGCGCTCCGAGCTCTCCTCCGTGTGTGTGAGGGCCCAGAGGTGACAGAGACATGGATTCATGGAAAGCAGCCTCCTGAGGGATTGTATTCCCACTTTTCCGTGTTCCCAACCCCTCGTTAAGCCCACTCAGCTGGGGAGGCAGCAGCACCAAAGCAGCACCCGGCATCGCTCGATTTTTTTTTGTAGCTCCAAAGCTTTGCTGCCACCTCTCACAGGCCCAGAGAATTCCAAACGTATCCTGGAGTGTGAAGGAAGGGAGCCCATGGATTCCAATCCCAGCTTCCGACAGGAAAAGCTTGGCTGAACAAAGTCCCCAGGTGCCACCATCCTCTCTGGGGCTCCTTCCCTGTCCCCCTACACACACACAGAGGTGACGCCTGTGCTCCGGCAGCTCCGAACGAAGGAAAATTCACCTCAGGATGAGGGACCCAGCCAGGGCTTTATGTCCCAAGGCCATGTGGGAGGGAAGGAAAAGTGCTCAAATTCCTCATCTTACCCCTAAAGCTTGTCCAGAGTGAAACCTCCCTGACCAGACACACCTGCAACGTGCACACCCGCAGCTTCCAGGGCTGCATCCCAACACTTGGGAGCTCTTCCTTGGATAAAAAATCACATTCCCGCAGCAAATTCCTCCTCCCATGGTCAAACCCCCCAGACCACCCCTTCTGTGCCCCCCAGAGTGGGTCACTGCTGTCACACCCAGTGATTATTCCCCATATCGGATAAAAACGAAGCCTGGGATTCAAAACTTTGGGAAGAACCAAGGCCCCGGATTCCCAGGAAAACACAGGCCCCGGAGGAGAGTTTGTCAGTCCCACTGCTGAGGTCTAACCCCAGTTCATCCCTCGTTAGCTGGAGATTCATTAACACCTAAAAACACGAGTAGATAAAGCAGAGAACAGGGGAAGATAAAGCTGAGCAAGGGGGAGAGGGAAGATATCTCCATATCCTGGGAGTTGGGGAATTTCCCTTTTAAGGAGAGTGAAAGGAAAGGAGGAGATGGATCAGATGCTCATTTACAGCAACTCGTGTTCTCTGCCTTTCGTTCTGAGCACACACACACACAAATCCAAAGGTTCCAAAGTGGATTTGTCATGCTGAGAACTCGCTGTCAGTGCCGTGTTCGCCTTCCCAAAGCTTCATCCGTGCTGTGCCATTCCCAAATTAACCCTTCAAGGTTACTGGAAAAACAACAGATCCCAAAAAAATTGGGATGAACCGCTCCATTTCTCTATTAGAAGCTCGGGAATTCTCTCTCCCGACCATGGGATTGGTTTTCCATCCCCTCGTTCTCCTGATTTTTTTCAATTTCTTTCTCCTCGTGCGGTCAGTGACAGCCGGTTCCGATTGTTCTGTTTGCCACTGGAATTCACTGTTAAAATCCTCTTTAGTCCTAGCTCTCTTAATAAAAAAAGTTCACTGACGGATTCCCAAGGGCCAATTGCTCACCCGATTTCGGAACTACAAAACAAAGCAGCACCTAAAAAGCTTTGATGAAGCCCCAGCGTTTCTCAGCACAAGGAATACACTGAAAGGAGGGGATCCTTTCTCCTGGCAGGAGGGATGGGAAGGACGGGAATTAGTTTGGTTTAAAGGGTTAATCTGTGTGGTCACACCAGGGCTCAGAGTTATTCCATGCAAACTTCTGGGCAAGGTTACAAAAATCAAAAATCCTGAGAGCAGGGAGCTGATTTTGGGGCGCAGGGCTCACCCCAACGAGGTCTTGCTGCATTTCCAACCCCCAAAGATCCTTCAGCATCCAAAAAACAGAGCTTAAGTGACTCCAGAACCTCAGTGACACTGAGCCAGACATGAAACACGTCCAAGTTTAGCAACACCGAGCGTGAAAAGGTCCTGACCCCGGGAAAGAGCAATTCTAGCTGGAAACGTTCCACCTGGAGACTTCCAAACCCCGATTTCCCACCTTGTGCTATCCCAAAACAGCTCTGAAGATGCAGGTTTACAACCACTCCCAGAATTCCAGAACTCACGGAGCATTCCCACCCAACCCAAGCAAAGCTTCTCTCCCAGCCCAAGGTGGCTCCTGTGTCCCTCACCATGGACACTCTCACACCTCCCCTGCATCCAGAACCTCCCACACACTCAGCTGAGACCCAAAAACTGCTCAACTCCCCCCAAACGAGTTTGCAAAGCAGATTTTGACCGAGCTGGACACGCACAGAAATTCCACTCCTTCATCCAAGCCCTTCCAGTAACCCCGCAGGGCCTCTCCAGGTGGGCCTCAGCTGAACACCACAAAAGCCACTTTGATGCTGCTTTGTAAAACCCAAACACTGCAATTTTCCCGTTGTGGGACCTGGAATATCCACATTTACACTCTGCATTCAGCGACAGAAACAGCCTCCAAAACAAGACCTAAAACTTAAAACTATTTCCTCTACCTGCATTATTTTTCTCGCCGTATTATTTTCCCTCCAGAAGCGACTCGAGCAGGATTTCCCAACCGTTTTACTGATGGTGAGCAGTACAAGGCACTTAATTAGGAATTCACACAAACACATTCCACTAAAACTGAGCACGACCAGCACCACCCCCCAGAATTCCACATTTTTATGTATTTTTGTTTTCCCCTGCAGTAACACAAGCAGCTGTTACATCACTGCATTTTGCCTCCACTCAGACACACGGAACACACAGGTTTTAATCTCACCAAGCAATCCCAAATCCAAAAACCTCTGCAAGACCTGCAGGACTGAAGCCTGCATTCTTCCAGGGAGGATTTTAGGCCAGGTTTTAGCAAAGAGCACTTGGAAAGGAAACACTGCTGGCAGGAATAATTGAAAATAAAGCAGGGACTTGAAGATCTTTTCCAGCCTTAATGATTTTAGGATTTTATGGCTCAGCTTTAAGGGTTACCAAGAGACACAAGAATTCCTGAATTTCTGGTATTTGAGCCAGAGCAACTGGATATTGCTCTGGGATGGGAAATTCCTTTAAGCAGCCCATCCCACTTGTGTTAATTATATGGGATGCAGACTCAGCTCATGGAAGTTTGGGAGCACGAGGGGCACGGCCAACCCTGCAAATCCAACAGGGGACAGAGTGGATAAAGCTTTGCAAAAAGACCCAATTTTCCTGGTGCCATCTCCTCGGGAATCAGCACTTCTGCAGCTGGAAATTCCCTGTGGGAGCAGCAGGCTGCCTGAGATAGGGATAATCAGGGCTGAAAATCCAGACCTCACGGAGAGCAGGGGAAGGAGATGGAGGCTCGGGGGGGGGTGACAAGGACCACGCTGGGAATGGGCAGGAATGGGGCCACCATCCCCATTCCCATTATTCCAGCTTAACAACTCCCAGCCTGAGCTGCCTCCGTCAGCAGGACGAGATTGGAGCTGCCAAGGTGCTGAACTGGCAGCTCTGAGCCCCCGGGGAGAGGATAAACCAGGCAGAGGGAACACATTCCTACGTTCTCCTCCTCGGAAGTGCAGCGGGGCTGGGACAGGGCAGGATCTGCTGGCAAGGGAAGCGCAGGTGCTGTGTCCTCCTCAGCCTCAGCGCACTGGGAACGGGTACAACTGCTCCAAAGGCCATTCCCAGGAAGGAGAAACGGGAATTCTGTGTATTCTTAACACCAGAATACTTCATCCAACCGATGACTTCAAGCCAGGCCGGCATTCATCGCTCCCTCCCCCAGATCCCCCAAAATCCAGGACACCACACACCCCACTCCAAACACATCCCTCTGTCTCCACATCAAGCCAGGGGTGTTTCCCAACCGAATTTCCCACTCAGTTACGTGCACTGGGATGTACATCCCAAGTAATTTCTTCCTGGCAGGGAATGCATTGTCCAGCCAGCAACGGGGCTCAGAGTTTTCCTGTAAAACGGAATCAATTTTCCCTGGACACGCCCCCAATGTTTTCTGCTCGGGAGATTTTGGGGCTGTTTTTTACCTTGTTGGGCCTTGCTCCCAAAAATCCAGAGCCTCTGAACATTCTCCTGGGAGCTGGGAGGGAGCCCCTCATTCCAGACAGACACTGAGCCCCGATTCAGATCCAGTCCATCCGTTTTTCTGAATTTTGTATCCAAAATCCACCAGAATGAAACGTCCAATCTGCTCCTCTCTGATGGGGGTAATGGGCTGTGCAAGGAAACGAGCAATTCCGGCCTCTCCCCTAAAATCCATCTGGAAAAATGCTACATCCTGCTCCCACTCGAATCCATATAAAATATTAACTCCAAGTCAGGTCCGTCCTGTTTCATTTTAGAGTCACCACAAGAGCCCAAGAGTCAGGGACACAAACCACAGGTTTTGCTGCTGATTTGGGAAGCCCCTGATGGGACGATGGAAGATTTCCCACCTGCCAGAGGGAGGCACAGCAGTGACAGGGGACGCTCTGCCCCTGACACACCAACCACCACCACTAAACCTGAAAAATCAGCATTAGAAACCCAGAATTGGGATTTTTTCTGCAAGGAAAAGAGAATAAAACTCAAGTAGAAAAAGGAAGACGCTGCTGCTGCCTCTGTAAATTTTCTAACAGGCTTTTTTTTGGTGTTGCTCCTTATCCCTGCTCCTTATTTACAGTGACAACATCAACCCCATTCCCAAAATTCTTTATTTTCCCCACTAAAAGGAGCCCAAAGCCACAACCCCCAGGCTGTCCTGGAGCACAGAACCAACCAAATCCACACACTCCAAGCCCCTCATCCCCCTTCCAGGAGTTAGTAAATGCTTGTGAACAGAGCACCGGGAGGAGGAGGTGATGCAGAAATGCAGAGGGAAGAGAGGGAAAAGCACCCGAACTTTTAGGAGTGGTGAAGTTTTAGAGATTACTGGCGAGTCCGATGGAATGTTCCAGGAGATTGTTATCGAAAAGACAGCGAAGGAAAGAGCCAAAAAAACTTACACACAGATGTCTTCTGGTTGTTGTCCTTGCTGGGCATCAGCTTCACCCCTCTGGACTTCAGCTCCATCTGCTTCTTGACTGCAGGGATTGGAAACAAAGGAGAGACGAGGGAAAGGTTTAGCTGAGCTCCAGGGATTTTAAAGTTTTCGTCTCAAAGAGAAAACGAAGCTGGAGTTGTGCATCACCCACATCCTGCATCCCTCCTGTTGGGATCAGCCAACTTAGCCTGACCCCCCCGAAAGCAGGAGGGATTTATTTGCCATGTTAGGGCTTTGGAGAGCTTTAATTTGAGGATAAAAATGGGGTCCATGCCCCCTCACCCGTCTGTAACGCACTAAAAATGGGAGGCAGAAAAAAGGGAAGCTCTAAAAAACTTCAGGGATGCTGAGAGGAAAATGCTGAGCTGGTTTCCCCCCCTTTTCCTGCTGCAGGAATTTATTCCATGAATCCATTATGGAATATTCAGAGCCATTCCATGGGAGCACTCCCATCCTAAAAACTGCAGACATGGTCTGAATAAACAGCAGACTCCAAAAAGCAGGAAAACAGCAGGGAAAACAAAATTAAACCCAGATTATTGGCGAAGGCAAACATCCGTCTGGAGCCCCACACCCAAGCGTGACCATTCACTCCCTCCCTGCTCCAAACCTCCACCAGAAGAGGAGGAAAACCAGGAAAGGGAACAAGAATTCCATCCATCTCCAAGAGCCCCATCCTTTCCCAGCAGGCAGCTCCCCACGCCAGGGAGCAGCAATTTGTTCTCCTGATGTGGATTTGGCTGCTGCAGCCGAGGCTCCCTCCAGCCCCCAGGGTTTGACACAAACCCCACCTGGCAGAACCATCTGGGAGCAGCACAAACACCTGGAACTGGGATAACCCAGCCTTGACTGGCAGGAATTGGGATAACACAGCCTTCCCTGGCAGGAATTGGGATAACCCGGCCTTCCCTGGCAGGAATTGGGATAACACAGCCTTCCCTGGCAGGAATTGGGATAATCTAGCTTCCTTGGCAGGAATTGGGATAACCTGGCCTTGACTGGCAGGAATTGGGATAATCCAGCCTTCCTCGGCAGGAATTGGGATAACCTGGCCTTCCCTGGCAGGAATTGGGATAATCCATCTTCCCAGGCAGGAATTGGGATAATCCAGCTGTCACTGGCAAGAATTGGGATAATCCGGCCTTCCCTGGCAGGAATTGGGATAATCCAGCTTCCCTGGCAGGAATTGGGATAACCTGGCCTTCCCTGGCAGGAATTGGGATAATCCAGCTGTCACTGGCAGGAATTGGGATAACCTGGCCTTCCCAGGCAGGAATTGGGATAATGCAGCTTCCCTGGCAGGAATTGGGATAATTCAGCTTCCTTGGCAGGGGTTGGGAGAATCCAGCTGTCACTGGCAGGAATTGGGATAACCTGGCCTTCCCTGGCAGGAATTGGGATAATCCAGCTTCCCTGGCAGGCTGGAGCTGCTGTGGTTAAAGAGCAGCTTCCCAGCAGAGAGCTCCGTGTCCCAACCACTTTCCGGGATCCTTTTCCTGATGTGCCAGCCCTTATCCGTGGAGAAACCCAGCCCTGCACCCACTTCAAACCCTTCCTCCCGGTGTTCTCCATCTCGCCAGCCTCTCATCCCTAAATTAGCACATTCCTAAGACAAAGCTGTCAGGAAGAATTACCCGTGTAACTAACGAGGGGCTTTTTAATCGTGCGCGCTTCTTTTTTTTTTCGGGCTTAAAACCAGCCTGTTTGGAACAGCTGCTTCAGGAGCCTCAGACAGGGAGAGGCTCCTTGGAGCTCACCCGAGGTGGTGCTTTGAGGGAGACGCTGGGTGCAGCTTTTCACTCATCATTTACTCCCAGCTTTCGGCTTTCTCTTTAAATAAAGCGGCAATAACTTCAATCTGAGGGCTGCGTTAGCTGACAAATATTCATGAGGGAAAGCTGCTGCTGCTCCTCACCAGCTTCAATCTGTTCAGGGGAGCTGCCTTTTTTTTTATTAAATGAAGAAGGGGAAGCTAATTAACAGCAGGCTGCTGTCAAAGCAAATCGAACTCGTGTTTCTTTTTTACTCCAAATGCACCTGCAAGTGCAGCAGGAGGAAAAGAAAGCAGCAGGTTTTGGGATGCCCCGAAGAGCCACGTGGATGGGAATCACGGGATATTTCCAGCTTGATCTCGAGGTTTTTAATCAATGTGTTATCAATGGATCAAAGAAAGGACTTGGGGCTACCAAAACTCACGTTTTTGAGGTAAAAACTGTTTCTGTCTCAACTAAAATAGTGACAGGCCATCCTGAAGTGATTCTCCAGCTTTTTCCAAGCAAACACAGGGATAACCCCCCCATCCCAGCCAACATTCCCTCCCAGGCAATAAAACCCAGCCAATTCCAAGTCTCCAGGGCTGAGTTTGGGCTATGGCAGGATGTGCATTGGGACTGTGCAGTCTCTACATCGCTGCTCTGTGGTTGTGCTTTGGGGCACGATCAGTGACGGAGCAGCTTTACAGAATAATCCCGTTTTTGTGTTCCCACTGCACGTCCCGTTATCCGGTCCCCAGGGAGTGTTTCCACTCTCCACACACACAGGAGCTCAGCTCGGGTGATCTGTGCACAATAAAGGGAATTCAGAGGCCGAGCAAAGCTTCCCAAGCATTGGTGAACCCCCCAGGGCTGATGGTGGCACCAGGGATGGGATGAGACATCCTCGGAAAGGCCAACTTTTCCCATCAGGACACAGCAGCCTGCACGGATTTCCCCAGCGCTGAACATCCCAAATCCAGGAGAAGGCAATGGAAGGTGGCAGGGGGTGGAACAAGATGGGCTTTAAGGTCCCTTCTGACCCAAACCATTCCAGGATTCTCTGGCATGGGGAATTCGTAATTTGGATACACCCGGGCCTGGAAATTTTTCAGGGACACGTTTCTAACCAAGGTTCTCCCAGAGCCATCCCTGCCAGATCCCATCCAACCCTGTCCCTGATGGAAAACCAATCCCAAACTCCAGAGGCTGAGCTGCATCCTCAGGAAGCATCTCCTCCCTAACTGCACCATGTCCCTTTCCAGGATAATTGATAAACAGGGATCATCCTCTGCTCTTCATCCTTCGTTCTGGAGCCGTAATGATGGGGGAGTCAGGCTTTACAAACGACTCCCTTTAGATCAGAACCAGGCACAATAAAGCACCACTTGTTTCTGGTGGTGTTTTTTTTTCAATTAAATAAATCAGAACAATTCTCCCACTCCCTGCCCTCAAAAATCTGGTATTTGAAAATCTACTTTGTTTGTAAATTGGAATGTGGAGCAGTACTACAAAGGACTGTGTCAGGATAATTGGATGAACATAAACTCCTGTTTTCTGGAGGGTTTTGCTGCTCACACACATCCAGCAGATCTAATGGAATACTCAGCATCCTGTCAGATTTGAGAGATGACATTACAAAGCTCTGCCAGCGCGGCAGGCAGGCCGGGCTGTTCCTTTTCAACCATTTCATGTTGCTCTAAATGAGAATTTAAGCAGACATTTATTTATTTTTAATTTGGAAAACAGCATTTCGGCAACAGCGACCAAAAAAAATCTATTCCGTGAAGCTCTGTTCTCCTTGTTGGGGGAATTGCTGTTAAATCCAGATCCTGCCTGGATCTCTCCCTCCCGCTGGGATGATTCAGCAGCTCCAGGGACACAGCAGGATGCTCACAGCAGTTCTGCTTCTTGGGGGTGAAGAGAAACCCCCTCAAACGCAGCTCTTTGGAAAAATCCCTCTTTTGGCAGCCTGAGCAAGGGAGCTTTGGGAATCAAGAGCCTGCACAGGCACCAGGATTGCCCAGGATTGCCCAGGAGACTCCACAGGCTGTATGGCAGGAGCTAAAAATCCCTTTGCAGCCCAAGGGGGTGATCCAGGATGAGGAGGGGAAGATCCAGGATGTGGAGGGGAAGATCCAGGATGAGGAGGGGAAGATCCTGGATGAAAAGGGGAAGATCCAAGATGAGGAGGGGAAGATCCAAGATGAGAAGGGGAAGATCCAGGATAAAGAGTGGAAGATCCAGGATGAGGAAGGGAAGATCCTGGATGAAAAGGGGAAGATCCAAGATGAGGAGAGTGGGAGATCAGGGTGAAGACGGGAAGATCCACAATAAAGAGTGGAAGATCCTGGATGAAAAGGGGAAGATCCAGAATGAGGAGTGGGAGATCCAAGATGAGGAGGGGAAGATCCCAGACAAGAAATGGAAGATCTGAGATGAAGAGGGGAAGATCGAAAATGAGGAGGGGAACACGCAGAATGAGGAGGGGAAGATCCAAGATGAGGAGGGAAAGATCCCAGACGAGAAATGGAAGATCCAAGATGAAGAGGGGAACACCCAGGATGAGGAGGGAAAGATCCCAGACGAGAAATGGAAGATCCGAGATGAAGAGGGGAAGATCTGTCCCTGCTGAAGCCTATCCATGCACAGAGCTGTAAATCAAAGCTGGATGGGGCTGGGAGCACCCTGGGACAGTGGAAGGTGCCCATGGCACGGGCTGGAACCCGACGGGGTTTAACCTCCCTGCCAACCCAAACCATTCCAAGATTCCACGACACCCTCCAAAAGCCATTTGTGTGTCTCACACGTGCCACAGAGAGTTCCCCAGCCCCTCCCTGTCAGAGCCAGCTCTGCTGGGATCTGTCCTGTGCCAGGGCTGGAGCTCATCCCATTTATCTTCCTGCCGGAGGGAAGGGAAGCGGCCGGGGCGGGGAGATCGATAAAAGCTGCAATTATGTGTTGGTAACAATCAGCTCCAGAGCAATTAGGGAGCCAAGTTCTGCCATAAAACATGTGCAGAGAGGGGCAGCAGAGCCAGGGCAGCATTCCCATCTCTCCAGCATCTCTGCAATTCCAGCCCCTCTGACCAGGGAGGACAAGGGACACCTGAGGTGCTGCCACCTCACCTGACTAAAACACTTCTGTATGATTTTCTTCCACCTGCAGGCACCTTTTTGAGGAGCCAGGATGGGAAGAAAATGAAAAAAAAAATCCTATCCACAGATTTCAGAGAGCCCCTTTGATTTCCTCACGCAGGGAATGGGGAAAAAGCATTTGCAAAGATTGAGATTCACCTTAACGGAAGGGAAAAGGGGGAAATATTTAACTCTCCCAGGAAGGAAATGAATTTGCTGTATGCAACAACACCAAAAAAAACCCCTTTTCACAGCCTGATTGCATCTAACCTTGCTTTTACATTCCTGAAGCGATTTCCAAATGAGGGCATGGATTAGGGAGAGCCGAGAGGGAACAGACAGCGAAGGTGTTCCGCAAAACTCGGGATCAATTTAAACAAGCTGCAAGGGAAATTGTTTTCTTATAGATTATCAGCAAAGCCAGGCCCTGTCCCAGAGGACACGGGGGGTTCATAAATGATGTACAGACACGTCTTTGGGAAGCAGACAACGAATTAGAGCCGCCCTAAAGCCTCCCTTCCTTCTCCCGGCCGATCCTGATCTGGCTCTCCTGATGAAAAATGCATTTCGGCTGCTGTGCATCCCGTGGAATTACACAGCCTGTTTTGTAGGGATTTATCTCCAGTGAAATATTTATGTCCAGGCCAGGTTACAGGAAGGGTTACAGGGAGGCTTTTAAAGTATCAGCATCTCCTGTCCTACAGATCCCGCCGCCTGCAGACACCTCCCCTTCATCCCAGGGAGCTTTTATTGCTTGGCTGCTTGTTTTGCTTTGTTTTTTAAGCACTGAAAGACAGAAAAAAGCTGCCGAACTCCACAAAAACCAGCAGGAAAAAGGAGGGCAGGTCCCCTCTGGCAGCTGGGCAGGGATCCTGCTTCCATTCCACCTCAGGAACGGGGAGTTCAGTTCATTTTTAAACACTCCGTGCCCAGTTCATTCCCTCTGCCAGCGCTGCTTCCGCGGCGCGCACCAGAGGAGAAGCCCCTGACGTTTATCTGCTCGGGGGGAATTAGAACTCTCATCTTGGCCTCCCTGTGGAGGGAGAAAGGCTGACTCAGACAGGTGCTTCGGAGAAAGCAGCGCTGCTGACAGCCAGGGAAAAGGCATCCCAAGGGGAGCTGCCTTTTCCAGGCGTTGGTGCTGCACAGCAACAACAGAAGGGGTTTTGTTTTTCCCTTGTCATAAAGTCATTTACGGGGTCAGGGGAAGCAGGGAAGGTGAATAATGATGTGGTTCCTGGGCTGAGGCCATGGCAGCACTGCCAAGGACAACCAGGGAGCATCCAAACCGGGCAGCTTTGCGGATTTATCCAAGGAAAATCTTCTCCCTTTCCCCTGACTCCTCTCCAGAGCTGGGAACTTCTTCCCAGCAAAAGGAAACCTGCTGAGCTCCAGGGAGCCCAGCCTTGGGAGGGGACTGCAGGAGGGACTGGGTGTCATTCCTGCTCCTTCCTGCTTCACTTCCCCTCTCCTGGATCCTGCCTCCAGAGCCAGTTGCACCCACAACCTCCTTCAAAGTCATCACAGGGAACGGTGGGAACACTTCCAAGGAATCCACTCAATCCCTTCTGGAGATCCTCTGGTCCCACCAGGGGCTGCCACAGCCTCAGAGCAGCATCTTCTCTCCACTGCCAAAGGATCTCCTGTCCCTCTACAGCACCTGAACATCCCAATCCTGAAATCTTTTTATCCCAGTACTGAGTTCTACCCTGGGAGGGTGGGGAGGGGCTGGGATGGATTTCCCAGAGAAGCTGTGGCTGCCCCCTGGATCCCTGGAATTGTCCAAGGCCAGGCTGGATGGAGCTAGGAGCAGCCTGGGATAGTGGAAGGGTTGGATGGGATGGGAATGGATGGGCTTGGAGCTCCCTTCCAACCCAAACCCTCCCGGAATTCCAGAACTTTACAGATTCAGGTGTCACTGCTCTTTTACAGATGGAGAAAAGGACTCAGGAGGGAATATTGGGAAGGAATTCCTCCCTGTGAGGGTGGGGAGCCCCTGGCACAGGGTGCCCAGAGCAGCTGTGGCTGCCCCTGGATCCCTGGCAGTGCCCAAGGCCAGGTTGGACAATGGGGCTTGGAGCAGCCTGGGATAGGGGAAGTGTCCCTGCCCACGGCACTGGATGGGTTTTAAGATCCCTCCCAACCCAAACCAGTCTGGGATTATGTGAAATCCCCGCTTTGGGGGATTCCAGCTGGAAAATGAACAGCAGCAGGGTCACGCAGGGAGGCAGCTGGGGATTCCTGGGAAAGCTGGGATGGACGAGGCCAGGCAATGAAGGGCATTTATTTACCCCCTTACCTTGGTACTGGGCGCTGAAGCCCTTCTGCCTGTGGTTGCCGTCCGAGGTGAAGTGCAGCCGCAGCCAATTCTTGCTGCTGATCACGGGGGCCGGCAGATTCATCCCGGTGAACCTGCAGGAGGGCAAGGAGCCACGTCAGCATCCCGGCAGTGACACCCCAAACCCGGCTCTGCAGGCCACCCTCCTCCCCCAGGAATTCGGGAGCTCCTCCGTGGGTAGCACACGCTCAAGGAGAGCACCCCCACCCCAAGGGTGCTCCCAGCCTCTCGTTCCTGCTGGGATTCCCACCTGAGAGCCCTCCCTGTATTTGTCAGTACAGGGGCTTCCATTCCTTTTTCCTAAGGCAAAGAACATTCCCAAGCTTATTCAGTTCCCTTCTTCACACCTGGTTAACCCACGACGAAAAACTCTGCTGATTTTAACTCAGGAAGGCAAAGGATGGCAAGAACCTCTTTAATTTTGATTTTATTTACGACCTATCCCAACCTGAGGAAGATTCCAGCCAGCCACCAAGGTGGGAAGCTCCAGAGCCTAGCAACAGCCCTTAGAAACTCTTTAAAATTTTATTTCCTTTTTAAATACGAGGCTCTTTGCTCCATTAAACTCCAGCTCACAATTCCTGGCTGAGTTTTATCCCAAGCCAAGTTTTAGACTGGAACATGACATTTTTCCCAAGTCACAGCACTTGGACTGAGGTCCACAGCGGTGACATCCACCATGGTGGGGACACCACCACGAGCAAAGCTCTCGTGGGACCTTGCTCCTGCTCATGAAAGTTAATTATTTTAATCACCAACTATCACTTATTTAATTACTGCCATTCTAAGACCCATTACTGGCATTCCAAGACCCGTTATTGTCATTCCAACACCCGTTATTGGCATTCCAAGACCCTTTATTGGCATTCCAACACCCATCATTAGCATTCTAACACCCCTCATTTTTTAGGTGAAGGCAAAAGGATCCTGGGAATCTTTTCCATCCAGAGGATAATTCAGATTTGATTATTAAACATTTTTTAGCAGCAGATCTCACAGCCCATGGAGCATTTGAAGGAGTCCTTCAGTCACCTCCAGCGCCTCCAGAGGTGACCTCAGCTCCTCCAAGCGGGATCCAGGCTGGAATTGGCAGCATTAATTAATGCAGAGGGGCTGCCCCGTGCTCGTAGCCCGTTAATGAGCTGCAGGGTGATTAGGCTGCATAACTAATGCATCTCCGCCACCTACAGTACGATCCAAAGGCTGGATTATCCCGTGCCTGCATCCTGCAGTGCTCTGAGCGTGACTGAAACATTTTAAAACTGGGCTTTAAGGTTGTTCCCAACCATTTCTCCATCGATTATTTCCAGCCCCGCTCCCAGCCCCCTCAGGAAGGAGAGGTGGTGCAGAAATGGATTCTCTGTGGCTTTTTGCCATCCTCGGGTGACTCCGAGGCTGAACTGACTGAATTGGAAACTTTCTCATATGACCACATTCAAACAAACAGATTTGGGGCCGAGATCAAACGTGGGATGCCTCAAACCAATGCTGAGGAAGTTCCCCGGGCTGGTTGTTATGACAATATCCTTAAACTTCAAACTCCCACCCCCCAAGGGCCCTGGCATTGTTCACTCTGCATCAGCAGTGAAACTCCTCGTCAATAATCTTTGCCTATGCAGAGCCAAATTTCCCTTTTGCAGCTGTTACTCAACGGCCTGAGATAAAAACGAGACAACAATAAACCAAACCTGCCTGAACGAGGCTCAGTTTCTCCTGTCCCCCCTCCCTACTTCTGCTTTTAATCAGCACATCCTTTAAGGGTGGATTCAGCAGCCTGAGGACTGGGAATCCACTGAGACAGGCACTTCATCTCCACAGGCTCATGGAATCATGAAGGTCGGAAAAGACCTCCGGGATCATCAAATCCAGGCCCTCCTGAGCCTCCTTTTCTCCAGGCTGAGCCCCACCAAGTTCCCCTTCCAGGACTGACTTTCCAGACCCATCCCACCACGAACTTCCAAGGATCCCGAATGCTTGAACTGTTCGAAATTCCGCCAGCCCAGTGAGTGAACACTTGGAAAATCAATTGGAAACCATTCATGGATGGCACTTCCTGCTGCCTTTGCAACAGCAGGAAAAATTCCTGAAGGCAAAACCAGGAGAGGGGACAAAAAATCCATCACAGCCCCGGTGCTCTGCACCCACAGAGGATTTAGGGAGAAGGAAAACCTTTCCCTGACTTTCCTGCATGGGAATTTTCCTCAGCTCCACGTGCCACTTGCTCAAGATGTCGACAGCTTTTGGAAAGGACAGAATCAGCCAAGAAATCCCCATCAGCTCCTCGTTTCCAGGCACAGCCTGTCAGACTCTCACACACCACTCCAAAACTCCCTTTTCTCTCCCCTCTCTCATCTGAAATCCAGCAGGAGAACTGCAGGATGAAGGATTCCATCCCCTAAAAGGATGGACATTTTCCCACCCAATCTGCCCAGCCCCAGCCTGGGTGGGAAAAGGGATTAAAATGCTCTGGATAAGAAATGCCACGGCTGGAGCTCAGCATTCCATGGAAAACTCCACCTGCAGCTTTTCACCGGGAGGTTTAAAATAATCATTAGGCAGCATTAATAGTTAATTGATAATGGAATATTTAATTACAGCTGCACGGCCTCGCCATGTAAATGCCCTGGCTGCTGTGGAGGGATCCCAGAGGGAATGGGAAGGATGCTCAGCTGGGAGGAGAACCAGGAAACCGGGGAATCATCCCAGATTTCCAAGCAGGGGCTTGGGGACAGGGCAGGCGGGTCTCAGTGGCGCTGGGCAGGGTGACAGCGGCCACACAAGGGCTGTGACGAGCTCTGGGGACACACGGGACACCGGGTGTGCACCTCCAACCCCTCAGAGCCACAGGAGCTGTCCCGATAAACCCAACCCCATCTCCAGGAATCCCGTTAGACCTGGAAACACCCAGGGATGGTTACAGGGAGCTCCGAGTCCCCTCCACCTTCCCAGCACTCTGTGCGCCACGGGATGTGCTCGGAATTGCCAGCACTCCCCCATGAACCCAATCAATAATTGAGTTTCTGACGGGCCACTGAGGCCTGTAAATAAAATCCCTTTCTCCCAGCCCTCGGCCACTGGGCTCCTCAGTATTCCAGACTTTTCCTTCTTCTCTGAATTTATTTCATGCCCATTAAATCTGAAAACCTCTTCTGGTCTCTGTCCATGTCCCCCTTCCTGCCATCACCAGAAAATCATCCCAGAATCATGGAATGGGTTGGGTTGGGAGGGACCTTAAAGCTCATCCAGTGCCACCCCTGCCATGGACAGGGACACCTTCCACTGTCCCAGGCTGCTCCAAGCCCTGTCCAACCTGGCCTTGGACACTGCCAGGGATGGGCAATCGTTTAATATTGATACAGATCTGATCAAATTCCAAGTGGCTTCAACATCAGACACCCAGCACACGGAAATAATGCTCAGAAAATGCAGGAACTCCTGGAACTGCCTGAACAGTGTCAAAAACCCCTCAGAGGCAGTGAAAATTTAAAAATATGGGGTTTTTTTCTGGATGTCTGAGCCCAATCTCTCTCCTCCTGCAATTCAAGCTCGTGGTGGAGGAACAGATTTTATCTTTTTACCCCGTGGTTCTTCGTGGCACGGAGAAACAGGAGCACACCAGGAGTTTTCCATCCCCAGATCCCTCCTGCTGCGCCCACTCCTGGATTTATTTCCCTCTCTGACCATCCTGACTTCCATGAAAACCAGACAGCCATCCCCCCAGGACACCAATCCCACATGGAAATCCTGCCGTGCCTCCCAGGGTGCTCCCAAAGCCCTTCCTGCCCTGGCAGGAGCTGTGGGTCCGTCCCTCCTGCTCCCTCAGAAACATTCTCGTGGTTTCCTGGCCATGGTGGCATTTGGTTGGACTTGATGACCTTGGAGGTCTTTTCCAATGATGCCACGACCAGCAGGATTTCAGGATTTTCCTCTTTATTTTCGTGTTTTCCTTTGCTGTCACCACCCCATCCCCAAGCCCCAGCTGAACTCTGCTCAGCCTGAGCAAAAAACTTCATCTCAAACAACTGATTTTATCCCAAACCCTTTCCAGCAGCGTTTTTAACCCGGAATATTTTTCCCTTGAGTGGCACTGAAGCCTCCACGTTAAACACAATTCCTTTCTTGCAGAACACAGAGGGGTTAACGCCATCAAAACTCCTCTTTTTTGAGAGGAAGCACTGAAGTGTGGCCTTCTCAACTCTTTTCTTTATTCCTTTCCTTGCTCTCGCCTTTCCCACCGAATCCAGGCATTAAATATTTATCCCATTCCCTCCCCTGGCACAATTAGTATGGCTGTACATGGATGGCACTGATTACTCTGCATTCACGTCCCATTATCTATTTACAATCCCAATTCCTGCTTTCATTTGTTTCCACGTGGAGAGGAAGAAAAGGAGAGGGGGAAAAAAAAAATCAATAAAGTGTCACAAAGTGAGGCAGAAGCTCGGGAGGAGCAGGAGGAGATGTTTGCACACGGATTTGAAGCACCCTGAAATTCATCAAATCATGCATTTGGCTGTTAGTTCTTCTTAAATGGACCCAAACACAGTGAGAATTCCTGGTGTAGATGCTGCAAACCAGTGCAGGAGTCAAAGGTCATGGCTAAAGGCAGGAATTCCAGCTGAAATCCCGTTATTTCAGGTGAAATATGCTGAGAGGATGGATTTCAACATGAACTTGAATCGCCCAGAATCGGGGTGCAGTCAAACACCAGCTTCAAATAAAAGCAAAGGGCATCACTGGGGATGTTTTATCTTTTTTTCTCCCCTGAACTGCTTTTGTTGATTTAATTTAACCTCTCTGTTAATTTTATTTCTCTTTTTCCACCACCTTGGATCTCTGCTGATAATCCCTGACATCAGCCAGGCTCCTGGGTCCTTCAGAGCTTCCACCATGAATCCTGGGTGAATCTCCCTGATATTTCATCTTCCTGGAGCTCAGCTCCGCCTTTTCCTGCCCTGGCTGTGTTTAACCCAAAGTGAGACCCACTGGAGATTCTGGGAGGAGGAGGAGAGGAGATCCCAGCAGCATTCCCATGGATGGAGGTTGGCAGTCAACAGGAGATCCAAGGAGAAGAACACACCTGGATCACCTCACCTCTGGAAATGTTCCAGGAGCAGGTTGGACGGGGCTTGGAGCAGCTGGGATAGTGGAAGGTGTCCCTGCCCATGGATGGGGTGGGATTGGATGGGATTTAAGGTCCTTTCCAACCCAAACCATTCTGTAATTCCATGATCCCCAAGTGGATTCAGCGCTGTGGACACTCGGTTTAACCAGAATTGTTGAGGGCACAGAACTGAGCCCAGCCCAAAGCCCAGCACCCCCAGCACCCCCCAGTTTCTCTCCACAGTTCCATCCCCAAGCCAGCGAGAGCCTCCTTTTCCCTCCCATCCTTCACTCCACTGCACCATCCTGCCAATTCCGGGATTCATTTCCTTCTCAGTGCAACTCAGGGACACCTCTCAGCAGCTCTTTATCTCCCTGAGCATCATTATTCACTTCACCTGTATTTTTAACTTTTCATCCAAACCTCTCCTGAAATTATCAGGAGAGCTGTACCATTAATTCCGAACATCTTACTCGAGCTTGTCTGCTCTCTTAAACAAAATAGACTTAAGCACCTCTAGACCTCATTTCCCGGTCGCAGGAGACGTCTCCTCACAATGGACTTTCACAAGGAAAATGAATAATCAGATCCAGTTACTGTTCCTCCTTTCATGCTGGAGGGATGGGAGGAGCACACCTGCATCTTAACTCTGCTCCAGAGCCTGGAAGTGGCTCAGGAAGTGCAGGGAGAGATCCCAAATCACCCCACGTCTTGGGAAGCGGCAGGTTTGGGACACGTAAACCCTCTGATTATAGGGAATTCTGTAAAAAACTCACCCCATAAACAAGGAAAAGGAACTTCTGGGGCCAAACAGGCAGGGATTTCCCTCGGAAAGATGTGCCCCTTCCAGGCTTCTCAGTCCCCTCCTTCACTGCAATGTTTTTAAGACTGGAATTCCCCACTGGAATGTTTTTAAGACCCATCTTAACCCCAAGGATGGATTTAACCGAGCTTCTTCCTGCAGGAGGAGCAGTGCACTCCTCATTTCCCCAGAAAGAACAGGAATTTCCTTAAGGACAGGCTATTTCCAGCTGGGAGTGTGGAAAGCTTCCTGGCAGGTTCACGCCACCCCCCTGCTCCAGGGAATCCGGTGGCACCAGATCCTGATGGAAAGGACGGAATGGGAGAGGTTTGTTCCAAATCAATCCAGTCCAAAAAATGCCATCAGCGCTGAGCCAGAACCCTTGGACTGGAAATGAAGGAATTCTCCTGATCTGGGCTTAGTCTCAGCCTTAATTCCAGGATGTAGTTTAAGGGTAAATCCTTCTGGAGCAACTTTTGGCCCCCACCCCTCTGCCCTTGTTGTTTCCTTCCTCAGAACTCCACTAAAGCGGTAACAGCAGAAATCACTCCCAAAGCTTCCACTTCCAGGGATACCTGTCCAGGAACTGCTGCTGGAAGGGAAATCCCATTAATTTATCCCCCACTTCCCTTTTCCTTCTTTTTTCCTTGCATTCCCTCAAAAGGTGAAAGTGTTTTCGAGCAGCAGCAAAACTTCCGTCACTGACAGCACCTTTAATTCCTGCCCTCTCCCAGAGAAATTTGCTGGCTGGGACCAAATCAATTCCTTTTATTTTTGCAGGAACTTTTGCCCTGGAGTTCTTAATTCTTCATTTTTTATGTGGCATTTCCCCAGCTCATCTTTGAAGGAGCATAAACCCAAACCTCGGCTGATTCGGGGCGATGGAGCTCAACTGGAGCCAAAGCCAAACCAATTTCCACTGTCCAGGGGGCCTGATAATCTCATTTTTCTGCTGTTTTCCTTCGCCCCTGAAATGATTCGAAATTATCTCAGGCTGAGTTCTCCTGGATCTCTGTTCGGGTTTAATTTCACTTTAATGAGAAGTGACTCAATGGTCCACAGGCATTTCTGGAACTGTCACAGCTGAGCAACCCAACAGGTAAAAGTGTCTCGGAGGGGTTTTTATTACATTTAGCAGTGATTTATGCACAAACCCGCCCACTGTAGATTAGTTTTTCTTGGATTTCATGGACATTCCACACATTTATACACACAGGCAATGGGTATCCATGTTAGATATAAAAAGAGCAACGAGCTCATCTCGGAGGCAAATATTTCCCAGGCATTCAGAAAATTTAGATTTTCAGTTTTAGAGTGAAAAACCTCTTTAACCCAAAGGCACAACTTGCCATGGAGCAAAATGCAGATGGGGCACAAAGGTGATTGCAAAGCACTGAGCTGGCCACGAACACAGAAATATTCCCAGTTTTCACCCCAATGCAGCTAAAATCCCATCAGAGGTTCGAGTGCAGGACATTCCTGAGGTCACACCAAAGCTTCGGACTTCAAAGCTGTGTCTGGATAATGCTGAGATATTTCAGAAGGGACGCACCCGGTGCCAAGCCTGGAGGAGAGGGGGGTCCGGCTTTGTTCTGCACTCAGGTTGGACATCAGGAGGTTGGAAATTCCAGAAGGAATTTCCTCATGGAAAGGGTGGTCAGGCCTTGGAACTGCCCAGGGAGGTTTGGAGCTCCCATCCCTGGAGGTGCCCAAGGAAGGGCTGGACGTGGCACTCAGAGCTCTGGGCTGGGGACAAGAATTGGTCCCAGGTTGGATTTGATGATCCTGGAGGGCTTTTCCAACCTCAGTTATCCTGGAAAGGAAAACTGGGTCCCGCACAACACCTGTGCCAGTGCTGCACCCACAGGGAGACCTCTGGACCCCCCGCAAATGGGGACAGAAAGGGCTGCCCCCGATTAAAATAACAAAATAATGACTCCCACCCTCGCTGCTAATTAAAGAGACAATAAATTTCCAATAAAAAGAAGTCAAGCGACAGAAGCCAAGTGCTTCCCACGACACTCCCACCCTGAAACCAGCGCTCGGTTCCAGTCACAGCACACCGAGGTGACAAACACGATTACACTGATTCCATTCAGGAGCCAACAGCCCCTCATTCAGCACAACAGAACGAAGGCGAATGCAATTGAGGCTCGCTAATGCTGCATCGCAAATAAACCCCCCCGAAAGCTGCTACAGCTTTATTAGAATTTCCTCTGAAGCCTCGCTGCCTGCTATCAGGGCTGCAGAGATTGTTTTCCCCGGGCAGGCAAAGGGAGATGTGCTGATAAGGAACCGGGCTGTGTTTATCACCAGATAAATACCACCAGCCCCAGCCCCCCGTGCAGGCTCACTCGCGGCTTTGTCACCCTAACAATGCGCTTAAATCCCATTCAGCCTGGGGTTTTATTGACAAACGAGGCTGGCAGGGCAGCGAGGGGTGGATGTTTGAGCCCGCTAAAATCTGCAGAGGGAGCCCAAGGAGCCGAAAGGGGGAATTCTGGAGCTCCAGCCTGGCGCTTTTCCAGCTCACCGCGCACAGGAGCTGCTCCCTTTGGGAACCGGTGCACAATGAGGTCACCTCAGCCGCGCTCCCAGACACGCAGGAGGGACCGAGCTGATCCCGGCTGGCTCCGCGATGTCACATCAATAATGGAAGAGGCTCGCTGGAAGTGACAAACGGGGCCTCGGCGGCAGCTCCGCCGCGCTCGCACCAGGCGCGGCTTCGGCCCCGTCCCGCTCTCCCCTCACGGCCCGGCCCCGTCCCCGTCCCGCTCTCCCCTCATGGCCCGGCCCCGTCCCCGTCCCGCTCTCCCCTCATGGCCCGGCCCCGTCTCGCTCTCCCCTCATGGCCCGGCCCTCCCGCAGCTCTGCCCGGGTCAGGGGGGAAAAAGGGACACGGCCGCACCTGCTGCCCTCACCTCTCAGCTCCAGATGGAAAAGCAGCTTCAGGGAAGAGGGGGAAAGGATGGAATCGCATTGTGGAAGTCCCCGAGGATGCCACCACATCAAGGGTTTCAGCCACAGGTCACCTGTCACATTACAGGTGCCACCAGCTGCCCTCAAACCAGCCCCGGTGCCACCTCTGAACGCTCCTCTCCTCTGTTTTTTCATTTGTTTCTGTAGTTTCTACAAAGCTCTTTTACAGCGCAGCAAAAAAAAGGTCACAGAAACCGGGAGAAAACAAGATTTGGGAAGTGTCACTCGGATTCCTGGCAGCTCCATGAAAAACCTGCTCGAATACAGCGGTCGCGGCTGTAGGAATGACAGTGGAATGCAAAGCAGCCTCGGGAAGAAGGAAAGCAGAACCTGGGAGTTCTCTGGAGCAAAGAGGGATTTTCTGGCTCACATCTGGCACTGTGGGATGGGAATGTCACCACAGTTTTATGATCAACCCCATGCTGATGATAAATAACAGCCCCAAGCCCCCCAAATGCTGAGATCCCCTGTGGGGGCACAGAGTTTCTGCCTCCCTTTTAGAGCTGAGGGGAACTGCGGGGCTGAGGCCAGGGGAGGTGACAAAGCCCCGGGGACAGGTGTAAGCCAGGCCTAACGGTGCTGCCCGCAGGCCAAAGCCTGGACTAACCCCGTCCCTGACCACTGCCACCAGTTCCTCCAGCACAGGCTCTGACTGATGACAGCAACAGCACGTCCAGTCCTCCTACCACCTCCTCCACCTCAGAACAGGCTGAAGCTTGTACTTATTTTTATTTTTACTTATTTTTAGTTGATTTATGAAGCTAAGAGTGGTGGCAACACCCACAGCCCACCCGGATTCCTGACCTGGTGCTGAGCTCTGACCGTGCTGGGAGTTCTCCCGTGGGTGAGGCTCTTGCTCAGATGACAAAAAATTCCTGCCTTGGGACAGAAAGATGGGAAAGCTCCACCACCTGTGGGTATTTGCATGAAGAACCCACATTCCCGAGTTTCCAGCAGACAGAACAATTTGAACTCTCAGTGTCAGGGCTGTTTTACTCCGGAACTTCCAGCTGCAGCGGGGTTTGGGAGCAGAACTCCCCTTGCAAAGAGCTCGGCAGATTTACTCCAGATCTGAATTTAGCACCACGGCCACGGCTGAGGGGAAGCTGAGCAGCGGCTTCCACCCAAATCCCCAGAATCCGCTCGGTCCCGATCTCCAGGCCCAAAGCCACGAGAAATTCTTTAAGCAAGGCTCCTGCTGTGTGGTGGCCTCTCCACAAGGAGTGCAGCAGCAGGGAATCGTGGAATGGTTGGGGTTGGAAGGACCCTAAACTCATCCAGTTCCACCTTCCAGGGACACCTCCCTCTGTCCCAGGTTGCTCCAGGCCCCGTCCAGCCTGGCCTTGGACACTCCCAGGGATCCAGGGGCAGCCACAGCTGCTCTGGGAATTCCATTCCAGCCCCTCACTGCTCTCACAGGGATGAATTTCTTCCCAATATCCCACCCAAATCTCCCCTTTTCCACTTTGAAGCCCTTCCCCCTCACCCTGCCCCTCCATGCCTTGTCCCCAGCCCCTCTCCAGCTCTCCTGGAGCCCCTTTAGGCCCTGAACACTTTAAGGCAGTGCTGCCGTGCACTTTTTAGCCCGACCGAAGCCTCCAAACCCCTTTCCCCTCTCCATCCCTACTCAACAGAGATCCACCCTGCTCCTCCAGGTGCTTTTTCCATCGCCTCCAACCCACCGTGAATCCATGGAATTGCGTCCTGTTCCAACCTTCAGCTCCCATCAAGGAAAAGTCTCTTCCCCCCCTCCCAGCATTCCCGTGGTGCCTGAGTCTGCTTTCATCAGCCTTTCCATTCCTCTCCCTGGCAATTTGCTTCCCCAGAACTTGTTTGCTGCTTTTCTGGGAATTTGTGTCCAAACCTGGGGTTATCCACAGCTGGCACGGCCGCCACGAGCCACAGCTGCTGGAGAATTGTGGAGATCCCATCAGCAAACAACGCGATGCTGGCTGAAAATCCAGTCTGGGGAGCTTGGAGGGGTTTGTGGAAATCAGGATGGGGTTTTTTCTTCAGTTTTTGAATATAGGTATTAAGGGAAAAGGTTGTCCTGAACTTTTCCTTCCTGGAAAGGAAGATGGGTGAGGAGGGCCCCAGGACATCAGCTGAGTTTTGTCACCTCACCACGTCCTCCAAACTCCTGCATGTTTCTCCAGTTTTCATTCAGAAATAATGAAAATTAAGAGCAGAACCCTCTCCACCGAGGAAAAAAGTTGTTTCCACCCCCTCTTTTCCTTGTGCCAGAAAAAATGGGGGCAAGAGGAGAAGAAACACCCCAAGAATCCTCTCACGGCCCTAAAATCTCCCTCTCACGTGGAACACGGCACTGCCTCAACCCAAACTCCTCCTGCTCCTCTCCAGCAGCAGCACGGGAGGTTTGTCCTTCATCAGCCTCTGGAATGGCTTCCCCAGTCCCAGGAATTCCCTCTGTGCCGAGCTCAAACCGCCACAACTTCAGCTTTAGAAATGATGAATTCTGCAGTAAAGACACGAGAGCCCGCCCTCAGACAGGGAACTGCACAGAAATTCCTTCCTCGGAATCCTAGGGGAAAAAATATTCAGGATAACGATGTCCTTGGAATCAGGAGGGCAGGGAGGTGAGATGGAAGCAGGGCCATGAGCAGGGACCAACAGTTCAGAGCCAAATCTCAGCATCCTCACACCAAGTGTGTGGCAGGGCCTTGTTTTGGCATCTCCACTGCCAGATTTCCAAAGAAACTTTGCCCTAAAAAGTGGGATGAAGCTGGCTTTGTTCTGCTGCACTCTTCAGGCAGGAGGAGAACAGCTGAGGGGATGGTGCTGGGGGAGGATTTGGGGTTATTTTCTGTCTCAGGTCTGGAAAGGATGAAGATATTCCATACTGCAGGCAACTGAAGCATTTGGACAATGGGGACATGGAGGGGTTCTCTGTGCAGGGCCAGGGGTTGAATTTGATGATCCTTGTGGGTCCCTTCCAGTTCAGGATATTCCAGGATTAAAATCCTGGGAAAGAAGTGATTATCTTCATCCTCCTCCCTTCTTTAGGCACCGGGGCTGGACTGGGTGATCCCACCTCAGAGGGACACACCTGGGCTGCTCCCAAATCCCCCGAATGAACCAATTAATTATCTCCAGATTCAGGGTTATCTGATCAGTATTTTACAGAAATAACCCCCATTTTGGCCAAGCAAGGAAAGTCAGGAAAACCAGGACAAGATTCCCATTCCAGGGTCAGACCTGCTCTGTTTTTCCTGCTCTCTGCTCAGCCCTCAGCACTTGGGAGAAGGTGTTTTCCCAGCCAGCCCAGGCTCTGGGATTTCCAGAGCCAGCATTCAGCTTTCCCACCACAAGCCCCTCACAAAAAAGCATCATTTAACTGGAAAAAATCAACAGAAAAATATTCCAGCAGCAGTGAAGGAGCACAAGGACACAGGTACGGACAGAGCCACGATGAACACGGCGGGAATGTGCACGGAACTGCATCCACACAATCCTGGGACACGGCACGGGAATCCCTGCTGCCCCTTCCCATCCCAAGTGCCGATGGCTCCAGTATAAACCATTAATAATTAAAGCCTCACTGCAGGGGCAGTGGGAGGCAAAGAAATCATTCCATTCCTCTCCAAGGTCATCCAAGTAAATGAGGCCTCCCTGGAGATTCCCCAAATACCCATGTCCTGGATGTTGTAACTCCAGAAAAGGAGAGAGGGAGATCAAATATTGGGAAAGCTCTGAGCTACAAAAGGCAGGAAATCCAAACATTGGATCGGATTCAAAAGGAGCAGAAGGGAGGAGGAAAAGATCCAGATCAGGATTGTCTCCAACGGGGGCCGCGTTTGCCTTTTTAATTTCTGATCCTGCTCTGCTCCGAGCAAGGTGCTTGGGATTGGGCAGGAACCAAACAAAAGCTGGGCAACGTTCCCAGAAAAGCGGCCTGGGAGCAGTGCATCTCCCTGGGCAGCCCAGCAGGGATCTCCGTGTCCCACGCGGAGGTCAGCGCCGATCTCCCCGCGGCACCGAGGGGACGTGGCCAAGGTGACACAGCTGGGATGGCCCCGAGCGCGGGGCTGGGGCCTCTGCTCAGCTGCGATCTACAGCCTAGACACGCCTGGGGTCACACCTTGCTCTGGGAAAGTCATCTCCACACGCTGGTTTATTTGTGCTTCCTGTCTTTTGTACAGCACGGAAAATATTCCTGTCCCCATTTCTTTTTTTTCTTGTCCCGGGTCCTGCATTTACGCAGAGAGCAGGGGCTGGAGGAGCACAGGGGAACATTTCAGGAGCTCCTCACAATTTACTGATGTCACCAACTGCACCAGCACTTCCAGGTTGTCTCTGACTCCTCTCAGCTCCAGAGAGCACCAGGCACGAAGGCTTCTCCCATCCCAGCCTCTCTCCCTCCTCCTCCGACCCCTGCATCATTCCTGTCCTCACAAAAATCAAATCTTTTCACAGAATCCCAGCACGGTTTGGTTGGAAGGACCTTAAGGATTATCCAATCCCTCCCTGGCTCCAGGGACACCTTCCACCAGGCCAGGGTGCTCAGAGCTCCTTCCCTCCCTTCAAAGGGCAGCGTTGCTGCTGATTTACACTAAAAAGTAAAAGACAGGCAACACAAAAGATTATCTGGGATCATCAAGAGGAATTTTTATGAGGGAGCAAAGCCTGGGTAATGATGATGTTGAAGGAGCAGTCGTTTGCTCAGAATGGTCCCTGTGGTAATTCCTGCAGCATCTCCAGAAGTTTAATACTCGGGATTATTGCAGGGAAGTCTCTCAGAACGAAGCAGATCCTTAACTTGCTCTGACATTGTCATTTTACACCACATTATTCCACGGGAGACCTGCACAGCAATAAATCCTTCCTTCGCCAGGCTGCGGGAGCCCTGTGAGAGGTGCCAGCCACCAGCTAAAGCAACAAATTGTTCAGCTAAATTCTCATTTCTGCCCCAAATTCTACCTTGTCCTCAGTGACTCTTCAGGGGAAGAAAAAAAAAAAGGAGTCACCTGCTGAAAGCCTCCGGGAAGCTCTGAGATTTCATTCCCTGATAAACTCATGCTGGAGCTTTAATTTAACAGCAGCAGGGACAAGAAAGGTGCTTTTCAGTAACTTCCACTCAATGAAGCTCTGAGAGATAGAAAACCTGGTTTTTCCTCCTTTACTCCTTTCCAAACTCGTCCTTTCCAACCCAGCTTTGGCTCTTCCTGCCAAGAAAGGAGTTGTGAAAAGCTGTTTGCCGTGTCCTATTTACTCAGGAAGCAACTGAATAACTCGAGCAGGGGAGCATAAAACAGGCCTGGCCTTATCATTTTGGGTGAATTCTTTAGAAAAATCCATTTTCAAGGGTGTTTGCTGCGGAGAGAATTCCCGGAATTCACCACAAGTGAATCAATTGTTGTTTCTGAGGACCAAGTGGCCCCTTCACAGCAGCAAAGTGACGGCTCCTGTGTCCATGCGAACATCCCAGCACCCACTCAGCTGCGACTCCTGCAGGGATTCCCTGGGTGAAAGCTCTCAGGAAAGCGAAAAAAACCTCATTTTAAATTCCACCTGCCCCTGTGCCTCCCACCTTCAGCCAGCCAGGAATTCCCAGGTGGGATTATCAAGTTCCCAAATGGGTTTATCAGGTGCCCGGCGCTGCTTGTTTCCTGCTTAGACAAAAGCTCCCCTCACTGCCTGATGCACTCCGGCCTTTCCAAAACGCTCATTGAAATCTCCGCACTGGGAACAATTCCGATTTCACACCCCAGCCAGGCCACCAGGACACAGCCTGCCAAATCCCAAAAAACCTTCCACCTGCCCTTGGCAAAACAAGGGAAGGAGGTGGGGAATCAGCCAAGGTCACACAGATGGATTGGAGCAAACACAAACCCCTGAATCTGAGGGGTCATTTCACGTCCAGAATGCCCAGCCCAGCTCCGCAAGTCCTGGGGAGGTCTCTGAAACGCTCTGCCCAGCCCAAAGCTGGGAGGAGGCAGCAGGATTTGTTCATCCCGGCTGCTCCACGCTGTCTGCTGGATATCAGTGGGATGAGCCGGTGTCTGTTGTGGAGCTGGACACGGGAGGAGCAGAGATTTCGCTGGCACAAATCCCAGGGCAGCCTCTGCCAGGAACAGCTGCTCCCTGTCTGGGAGAACCAGAGCCGTTCTTCTCACCCAAGTCTTCCAGCAAAAAAGGACTCCCAGAGCTGAGAGCTGCATTGCTGACGTGCCAGGCTGGCCCAGGAGCCGGGGATGAATCCAGCACAGCCAGGAACACCGGGAAAGGGCTTTGGGGAGGAGCATCCTGGGCGTGGGATGCTCGGAGGGACAGCGTGGCTCTGTCTGCACCTCTCCGCTGGACAGACACGCACAGGCCACCAAGAGAACCTTCTGGAAACCTGAGCACAAGCAATCACTGGGGACAGGCAGGACAACTGGGGCAAGGCAGGGACTGAAGTCTCCACCAGCTGCTTCCAGACTCCCCTTCCCCATTCCTCATCTGCTTCCACACTCCCATTCCTCATCTGCTTCCACACTCCCATTCCCCATTCCTCATCTGCTTCCAGGCTCCCATTCCTCATCTGCTTCCATACTCCCATTCCTCATCTGCTTCCACACTCCCATTCCTCATCTGCTTCCACACTCCCATTCCTCATCTCCTTCCAGACTCCCACTCCTCATCTGCTGCTTCTTCCAGTGCAGTCCAGGGACACAGCACAGGCTGCCCCTGGATCCCTGGGAGTGTCCCAGGCCAGCCTGGAAAGGACTTGGAGCAACCTGGGATAGTGGAAGGTGTCCCTGCCCATGGCAGGGGGTGGGATAGGATGAGCTTTGAGGTCTCTTCCCACCCAAACCATTCCAGGATTCTCCGATTCTGTGAATGGTTGAGAGTTCCACAGGACACGTGTCAAGGTTGACTCAACGCTGCCTTATGTCTGAATTAATTACATCATCCTTAATGAGAATTGAAAATCGTTAACTCTGAACAGCCCTGAGTGCCCCAGAGCTCTTCAGTGCAATCCCACTGGGAATTGAGTGTTCCTGGGGATGTGGGGGGGAAAAAGGTTTGGACAGAGTGCCCAGACCTGGTGCTGGGATGGTGCCGTGACTCCAGAAGAGCACCAAGATCTCCTCCAGGGACAGGGAAATGTGGGGAAATGTGAGAATTCCAAATTACTGCAGTGCCTGCAGCACCTGCTCCTGGCTGGGACCTGCCTGTGGCACCTCAGGGACAAGAGCCAGCAGCAGCTGATGGCCACAACCTCCTCTGAGCATCGAACAGCACCCACAGCTCCTGGAAATATTCCTTTGGGTCAGCCAACAGTCAGCTTTTCCCTGGATTACAGCAAAACCAGCTCCCACAGGAACACCATGGTGCCTGACCAGCAACGGCGGGGAGAATGGAGGAACACAGGAAAAAGGAGCAGGTGCCACATTCCAACGGGGCTTCATTTATCCAGGAATCACCCCAGGAGCTGGAGCCGGGCTGTGCCAGTTTCCCCTGGGATAAGGGGATCAGTACTGCAGAGCCTGGGGAGCTCCAGCTCTCCCAGTGCCTGCATTCCTGAGCCACTGCACTCCCAGCACGCACACCCAGCCTCTCCAGGCTGCGATTTCCCCACATCCCAAACCCCTTGCTGTCTATTTTCAGCCCTCCCAGACAGGTATTCAAGACACTCGTCTCCCCAGACAGACAAAACCAGCCAGGATTGACAGGTTTGGTTTCGCTCCAAGGGATAATTTCTGTTCTTTTTCTAAAATCAACACTGCTACGACTCCTTCTGTACGCAAGGGTTTCATCTGTAACCGGCTGATGACCACACAAAATGCTCATTTTACAGGAGATCCTGCTCTGCCCTTGGAGTTCCTTGGAACAAATCCACCCCAATCCAAACCTGGTCTTTCTCCTCTAGTCAGTTTTTCTTTAGTTCAAACAACAACGGTTATTTTATGGAGCCCTGGACAACTGCAGGTGAAGGCACTGCAGAGAGGGCAGTGGTAAAAAAATCCTGTTACTATCTGGAGGGCAATCAACACCAAAAAAATGGGAAAAAAACCCCAAATTGTGCCAGTTGTCCATCAAACTGTGAGCACTGCCCTGTACCTGTGGGGACAGATCACCCTTCATTACGACAGCTCTATCAAAGTGCACTCGAGTCATTTCATATTTGCTGTGTCACAGTTAAATTATCAACAAGTACGAGCAGAAATGGATTTTTACAGCCAGCAGATTAAATTACACACCCTCCCCTCGCTGCCTCTCCGCTGAAAATCCCCGGAACAAACAGCAGGTGCGTTAGAACAGAGATCAAGGCGGTGTTTGGTCTGTTCTGTTGACAAACATTACCCAGATACCAACCCCAAACCCCGGCGGGCAGCAGAGGGAGGTCACCTCCCTATCAAGGCAAAGCAGGCGGCAAATTCCATCCGAACACAGCTGCTATCAGCAAGTATTCCCGAGATCAGCCCTCCCCGAGCCTTTGTTATCTCACCCACCGGCATCTTATCTGGGGACTCGCAGCACTCCCACATTTACATGCAGCATTTCAAGTCGTTCCTCCCCAGTCACCTCCTTATCAGCTCCAGCGTCCCCTGCCCTCGCTCACAGGTGGCTCTGCCTGTCCTTTATGTCCCTCTTTGCTCTCTGGATGCCACCAGAGCCGAGCTCCGTGTGAGGGGAGGCTCAGGATGGAGCACGGGGATGTTGGTGACAAGGTCCGAGTGCTGGGAGCCCACGGCCACCACGTGCTGAGGATACAGGGAGGGATCCCTTCACCTCCAAGCACATCAGCTCAGCCAGGGGTTTTTACATCCCCAGCCCAGAGAGGGAACAGGGACAGTCATGTGTGACCTGGCAAGGTGATGGCCTTGGTGACACCATCACAGGAGGCAGACAGAGCTTTGAAACACCTTCACCTGGGATTAGCCAAATAAATGCATTTGGGGGGGATGAACCCCAAAACCCCGGAGTGGGTCAGGTTTAGGGGACCACAGAGGCTCATCTGGTCTCACCTCAGGGCAATCCCAGAGCACAGGGCACAGGGGTGTGTCCAGAGGGCTCTGGAATATCCCAGGGAGGAGACTCCAGCCCCTCTCTGGGCCCCGTTCCAGTGCTCACAGTAAAGTTCTTCCTCGTGTCTGGGTGGAACTCCCTGGGCTCAGTCCCTGCCTGTTCCTCTGGTGCCACTGCTGGGCCCTGGAGCAGAGCCTGGGCCCTGCTCTGACCCTCCCTGCACCCAGGGACAGCCAGGGACAGCCAGGGACACCAGGGACAGCCAGGGACACCCAGGGACAGCCAGGGCTGAGGGCCCCTCTCAGCTGGGGCTCCTCTCGAGGCTGAGCAGCCCCAGCTCCCTCAGCCTTTCCTGGGCAGGGAGATGCTCCAGGCCCTTCCTCATCTCCACAGAGCTCCAGGAGCTCCCTGTCCCTGCTGTGCTGGGGAGCCAGAGCTGGACAAACACTCCAGCTGTGCCTCACAGGGCTGACAATTGCATTTTTAATTCTCACTGAAGACAACCTATGGCCCAGTTGATCCCACCCACCCCATGTGAAGCCACTCCTGCCTCCACTCCTTTCTCAGAGGACAAAAACCCCAGGAATGCCCTTGGCTCCCTTCTCCCAGAGGCTCTGGGGTGGTCAGTAACAATAAAAATGTGCCTGCAGAGCTTTCAGCCTCAAAGCCTGATTGTCCAGGCGCTCTCCTGCAGTTTCTCTGTAATGGCATTTCTTTATGGCCTGGCCGAAGGAACCTAATCTTGCAATTACTCCATTTAATGCCGTGTAATGGCTAAGCAGGCTGGGCGGCTTCCTGGGATATGGGGAAGGAGAAGTGTGGTGTAATTGCATTAAAGTGGGAAACAGGAGTAACTACTCACATTAAAAAGGGTCAGGAATAAAAGGCAACACGGTGTGAATTGTAGGGAAAGTAAAGAGTTTATGGTGTGCGGCTTTCAGCAGCATCACAGGGACCATTTCCCTCCCGGCCCCTTTGCTTCCCCATCAGGACAATAAAGGGGGAAAAGGAGGGAGTTGGGAGCATAAAATCCACACTGCAAAGGGGATAAATTGGGTTTGAGGACGGAGTGAGCAGGGCAAGGGCGAGGCACCTCCAGGGAGCTGATTCTCCTGGTGCATTGCAGCATTCCCGGGAGAATCCGGAAGCACAAGGCCCTGAAGCTGGGAAACGCCTGCTGAGCCAGTCCCGCTTCCCAGGGCAGAGACCTCCCTGATCCCTGAGTGCATGGCAGGAAAAAGGAGACTGGAAAAAAAAAATAGGAATAGAGGTTATGCTTTGAAAAACCTCTGGGGTGACCCTCAGCAGTGCTGGAGGAGGGATGGCAGCGTGGGATGAATCCCTGAGGGGAAGGACTCCTCACTCCAGCTTGCAAAAGCCAAGGATCGAGTCTCCCACGCTCTGGAACTGAGGCACAACAAGGATTCAAGGAATTCTCAAGGGATGGAATGAAAGGCTTTTACCCTAAAAGAAGGAAACAACACAAGTGGGAGGGACGTGTCCCATGTGCTCCACGTCTTCCACCCCAACCCATTCCAGGATTCCATGGCTCTATTCCCCTTTGCTCTGCACGAGGAAAAACCACAGCACACACCACGAAAGTAGCTCAGGCACCCGGACTGGGCTGAAGGGAGCACACCCGAGCTACAGAGGGACCTGCTGGGACTCAAACGGAGCCCCTGAGCTCAGCTTTACACACCTGAGAGCACCTGTGCCTGTAATAAATGCAAAAATTCACCACAATAGCACCAGATTATGAAATAAACTATTTCCTATTCACCTTGGGACTTTTAAGGCCCTATCCCCCAGCTGAGACCTTTTCCTGCCATCCCAAATCAGAGGGAAGAGTCCAAGAGACGAAGCTTTTAAAAGCTGGATTCACCCCAATGTGTCATTATGAGAACCACCAAAGACAATGCTGAACCTTCTCCTTTCTTCTGCTCCTGCAGGAATGGGAATCCTTCAGACATCCCAGCTTCTCCCTCCATCAGGCTCCACATGCATCCTCTACACCTTCACACGTCTGATCCTTTCAGCTCAGCTCTCAAATGTCAACATTCATTTACCTCCTAATTAACATCATTACGAGCAGTGACATTTTTCTCATCTTCCCGCTTCAGGTTTTGGGTTGTTTTTTTGGGTTTTTTTTGGTGTGTCCTGATGGTTTCTGTCAAGAGGCTGTTTTCACTTCGAGTTTTTCTCAAGTAACAGTAAAAACTTGTTATTCCCAATGAAGAGCTGCTGTGTATTCCGGGGATTGCTCCTGACGAGGCAGGGACTGGGAGCGCTGCTGGAAGCGCTCTGGCAACAGCTTCACCTCAACATTAATTGCAATTCATGAGTCCTCTCCTCCTGTTAATTCTCCTGGCTTGCCTTTGTCTCGTGCAGAGCAAAGGGGAATAGAGCCATGGAATCCTGGAATGGGTTGGGGTGGAAGACGTGGAACACATGGGACATGTCCCTCCCCCGGTGTTGTTTTCTTTTTCATTCCATTCCTTAAGAATTCCTTGAATCCTCATTGTGCCTCAATTCCAGAGCCTGGGAGATTCGATCCTTGGCTTTTGTGAGCTGGAGTGAGGAGTCCTTCCCCTCAGGGATTCATCCCACGCTGCCATCCCTCCTCCAGCACTGCTGAGGGTCACCCCAGAGGTTTTTCAAAGCATAACCTCTATTCCTATTTTCTTTTCCAGTCTCCTCCTGGCATGGAATTTTCACCCACCACGGCAAACTGGAGCCAGTTCCATCCCTTCATCAACACTCATTAACTAATAGGGGAGGCAGAGCAGTGGCCAAGGTCTGTGAGGGTTTTTTTGGGAGATTTTGTGGCTTTTTGTGGAGTTTTTTTCATTTTGCGTCTTTGGCTACAATATTCTCTGCTAAATACAAGCTTTGTAAATTCTACTTTTCACTGCAAATCTGAATCACAACCAAGATTTTGTTTCTGCCAGGACTGGTGGCAAAACCTTTCCTTCCTGACCAGGTCTGGGCAGTGTCAGGACACATCTGGACCCTCTGCCCTGGCAGGATCACGGCACTGAGGTGTCTCAGCACAACCCCAGGACCTGTTCAGGTCCAGGCGGGAAAATGAACACAAATCCCCTTGAATCACCAATTCCAGGATGCCGTTGTGTGTATTCCCAGGATTAAACAAATACCTGGAGCAGCCACAGCCACGGGAAAAGCTTTGCAGTGTCTTCCTGTGTCCAAAGCCTGGTTTTCCTGGGCTCTGCTCTCCACAAATGATTCGTCCTAAACAACCACTGTTCCACGTGAAAATCCTTAATAAAATCCAACAATTCCCTAATAAAAGAGGAAACTGGAGCCATAAAGCTGCTCTGTTCTGGTGTCTCTGCCTGCAGAGGCCCCACAGAAGTGGCGGTGGGTTAAACCCAACTCCGTGCGGGAGAAAGGATCGATGGATGTGTCCCACCCCAGCCCTGCCCTGTGTTTATTCCAGCGCTTCTATCCCAGATTTCCCTGGACCCAGCTGACCTCTTTTGGTGGGGGATGTAGGTGATCCAGGGACATGAGCAAACACTGTGCTGAGTTCAGATAAATGGCCTTGACTCAAAGTGAATTTTATAAATGCCCCAGCCCAAGTGGGACAGCGCTGCCTTTATGTGCATTTTAACACAATGCACCCCTTAAGGCACTTGGACTGAACAGCATCAATTCCACATTTGAATATAATTCCTGGGGAGGATCTGGAAAGAACACAGGGAAAAAAAAAAAAAAAAGAGGCTAAATAAACCAAATCAGGGAAAGAGCAAAAGAGTTTTATTTGTAGCTCCTGAACTCTGGGAATTGGGGAGGCTGAAAAGTCTCTTAGGCTGAATTATTGAGATAATAAAGCACCTGCTGAAGGGACCTGTGACTGCTGGAATGAAATGATTTCATTGTCCCAGAATAATCACCAGGGCAGGTTCTCTTTGGAGAGCAGAGGAAACAAGGGAAGGGAGAGTGGGAGAGATAAATGGAATGCCAATCACCCTCTCCGCTCGCTCGCTCGCAGGGAGAGCCGGGACATGGAAAGAACGAGGCTGGTGGAACAAACGGAGTTTATTTACCAGGCTGAGGTCACTGCAAAACAACCTGGAGTAAACACAGGAGGGGAATTGGGAAGCACGTTCTGTCCAGGCTGGATTTTGCCACGAGCTTCCACAGAGCCCGACGCGTCCTCGGCCCCTCTCTGCCAGGATCAACCAGCCCAGCAATTACAGCAATTAGTCCTAATTGCACTGGAATTACACAATCCCAAAGTTCTCCGTGTGGAGCTCAGGGATGACTCCCGATTTCCAAGGCTTCTGCTCCCCCATCTCTACCTTCCAGAAGAGACAAGTTCTACAGAAGCTGGGGCTGTTTCATAATTTAGCACTTATGCAATCGGCTACATATGAATATTTAACACTACTGGGAACTTCAATAAATCACCTTGTACTCAGAATGAGTGGTCAAAATTTCAATTTGTTTTATTCATAGTCCTGTCCTCAGTCACAAGAATTCTGACGGGGACAGCCAAGCTCAGCTCAGCCTGGGAACGACTGATTTCACCTTTTGGAAACAACCAAACAAACCGCCGGGAATTTCTTTTCTTCCCAGACAAACCTGCAGAACCTTATTGCATTTTCATCTGCTAGAGCGTAATTAATGAAGGCTTTTAAACCCGCAGAACCTTTCAAATTAATGAGAAGTCCACCCAAATAAATTAGCCATGGAGTCCAAGGGCTGTGGATTTAAATAACAGTGGTTCTCCTGACAGGAACCAAGGAACAGCTGTCACAGACAATTATTTTTAGGGCTGCTACTAAACCATTTTCCCATTATGAGCTGCCACCTCACAGCGGCGAGCGGCGGCTCCACATTTTATCATGACAAAAAATCCCAGGCCTCCGCTTCCCTCCTCGGGTGTTACAGGTTTGTAAAACACTGGGTGAGAAACGGAGCCAAAATCCCGGTGCTGGAGCAGGGGCACGGCCCTGGGTGAAAGGGATGTGATGTCAGCATGGCCGCGACATCACCAAGGCCGTGACATCATCATGGCTATGACATCATCACATCCCTCCAGCCAACAGGGTTACAGGAAGAAGATCTGGCCCCTTCTGGTGGGCTTGGGAGACCACGTGGCACCAGGGCACAGTGATGGCACCACAGCACAGTGATGGCACCACGGCACAGTGATGGCACCACGGCACAGTGATGTCACCACGGCGCAGTGATGGCACCACGGCACAGTGATGTCACCATGGCACAGTGATGGCACCAGGGCACAGTGATGTCACCACGGCGCAGTGATGGCACCATGGCGCAGTGATGTCACCACGGCACAGTGATGTCACCATGGCATAGTGATGGCACCAGGGCACAGTGATGGCACCATGGCACAATGATGGCACCAGGGCACAATGATTTCACCACGGCACAGTGATTTCACCACGGCACAGTGATGTCACCATGGCACAGTGATGTCACCAGGGCACAGTGATGGCACCACGGCACAGTGATGTCACCACAGCACAGTGATGGCACCACGGCACAGTGATGGCACCACCTCATGTCCCAATACTCCGCTCCCGACTCAACCAAGACCTGCTCCATCACCACGGCCGTGATGTCATCATGGTTATGACATCATCACATCCCTCCAGCCAACAGGGTTACAGGGAGCAGGCCTGGCCCCTCCCGATCGGCTTTGGGAACGTGTCCCCACTGCACAGTGATGTCACCACAGCCTGTCCCAAAATTCCATCCATGGAGCGCTCCCGACCCATCCAAGATCTGCTCCACCACCATGGATATGACATCATCCCATCCCTCCAGCCAACAGAGTTACAGGGACCAGGCCTGGCGCCTCCCGCCCGGCTTTGGGAACCTCGTGTCACCACGGCCCGGTGCCGTCACCGCCGCCCACCCCAACGTTCCATGCACGGGAGCGCTCCCACGTCAACACAACCCCGCTCCAGCACCCCAACTATGACATCACCCACCCCTCCAGCCAATAGCGCTGCAGGGAGCCAGCCCGGCCCCGTGCCCATTGGCCCGCGGAGGCCGATGTCACAGTGGCGCGGTGACGTTGGCGCGGTGGCCTGGCCCGTCGCCGCTCCGCGCCGCTCAGTGCGCTCCAGCAGCCGGTGCTGAGGGGCAGCACAGCCTCGCGCTCCCCTGCAGCCTCCCGGCAGCGCTGCTCGAGGAAGGGGGCCCAGGGAGCAGAGGGAGCAGAGGGAGCAGCGGGCGAGGCCCAGCCCGGCCGGCCCCGCGCGGCCATGGCCCGGCCGGTGCGCTCGGGCAGGGCGCCCAGCACCACGATGCTGTTCCGCATCACCATCCAGAGGCCCCGCCGCCGCTTCGGGAGGGCCCGCTCCCGCCTCCGGGCCAGGAGGGGAAGGCGCTACGGCAAGAGCGTCCGCTTCAGGTCCTCGGGGCGCCCGCTGCCGCCCTTCTTCATCTTCATGGAGAAGCACCGCCGGCGGCTCCAGAGGAAGCACCCCAACCTGAGCATGGTGCAGACGGCCAAGAGGCTGGGCCGGATGTGGCACAGGCTGCCCGTGAGAGACAAGGAGATGTACAAGGACATGGCCGACCACATGAGGGGCAGGAGGAGGGCCCGCAGGAGCAGGAGCAGGGGCCCGAGGATGTCCAGCCGGAGGAGGGCCCTGAGGAACATCATGGTCTCCTTCACCACCAAGGCGGCGAGCCTGCGGAATTTCCTCATGTCCTACCTGTGACCGCAGCTCCTGCCAGTGACTGCAGTTCCCACCTGAGATTGCCATTTCTACCTGAGATTGCCGTTCCTACCTGAGAGTGCAGTTCCCACCTGTGATTGCAGCTCCCACCTGTGATTGCAGTGCCTTGGGAAGTCCCAATAAAGTTCCGAGTTGTTATTGCAGCAAACCCTGGCTCGCCGTGGTGTCTTTGGGCAGGGCAGTAATTCCGGTTTAACGGAGCCGGCGCCGTCGTGGGTGACGGGGAGGCTGGGCGGGGTGGGGATGGATGTTCCTGCACATCCACCAGGAAAACAGCCATGAGCCCTCTCCAAACCAGGAGTTAAAACAGGCTCCCTCTGCAAAGGAGGGATTTTGGTCCTCCAGCAACAGGTCCTGGAGCTGGAGAATTGGCACAGCTAATGCAGATGGGCCAACAGGAGGGTGCAGGGAACACAGAAACACAGCTTTTCCCAGGAAAAAGCCTTGGGAAGGTGCACAAACTGAGAGCCCAAAACCGCACCGGTCCCTGTGGAAATACAGCACCACTCCTGACCCTGCTGGAGGAGCCTCAGAGGGGTTTCTCCTCTCGACCACAGCCTTTGTCCAGGTTCCTTTAGGGATGGTCACATCCCAGCGACACAAGGTCACATCCCAGAGTCCCAGTTCAACACCACCTTTTCCCCAAGCTCCAAAAGTCTCCACCAAACAACTCCCGAGGTGTTCCTGCCCCTTATTCCACGCACAGTAACACACACATTCCTTGCACACCTGTAACACCAGGACACAAAGCCCATGGCCAGCAGCTCTCCCTGCTGGGAAACCTAAAATCCCGGGATATGGCCCTAGGATACGAGTACAAAGGCTGGGGATATTAAGGGAGACCTGCGAGGCCGCCATGAGCTGGTAGCAGAGCGTTTAAGTGAGCAGGGACACGAAATCTCACTTTAATGGTTCTCCTGCCTGCGCGGCCGCCGGGAGCCTGACAGGATCCATCAATTAAAATCTGTTCCCAGCTGCAGCAGCCGTGGCTCCAGCAGAAGGAGAGGCTATTTTTGGCACGTTACAAATACGAAGTGGTCAGAAAGGCCCCAGATATCACCCAGCCAATTACGCTTTTCACGGGGTCTTTGCGTCCCCCCATCCCTCAGCCTGCGGACTCCATAAACAAGCGGCACTCAGGCAAAATCGAGCTCGGGGAAGTTGGAACACGGGTTCCACTCAATTGAACCCATCACACAGGGCTGCTCCTGAGGAATGGCTCCAAGTTCCCGCAGCTCTGCCTGCAAACATCCCCTTTTTACAAACACGCCCCAATCAACTCCCGGTGTGGCCATTCCCGCCAGTCCCTTCAGCTGAAACGCCACCTGAGAGGCTGAAGGACAACTCTGCCAGCTCAGAACACACCCTAAAATTCCAGTTATCTGCAGCAGGAAATCTTCTAGCGAGAGGAAAACAGGAAGGGAGGGGAAACAGTGCACTGGAAATTGGTAGTTATCCACCTGGATGTGTTTCCCACTAATGGTGTGGAGACTGGAGATGGAAATAACTGTGAGAGCAAAGCATTAACAAGGAGAAATAACAGTTTGGGAGATGCTTTCCAGCAGCAGAGAGGAAACAATGATCCTGGAAGAGCTGCAGGCAGCTGATGGAGGAGGGGGGTAAGTGATAAATATGGATATTATGGGGGGAACGTGTCTCGGGGGCCCGGGGTGGGTTCCTTCCTCTGCTTTCCCCGCTGTAGTTAAAACCTGCAATAAACCAACTGCAGAAAGTGGTTTCTCTCAGTATTGGCACAATTTTGGCTCGTTGGGAGCCTCAGCACCTTTTTCATGTGCTCAGAACTAATGTTAATGGCATCGTTACAGAGCCGGGAATGTAATTTTTATCCTGGTGCTGCCTGTGTTGTCACTGCTCAGGGAAAAATGAGTTAAAAACACCTTGGGAGTTGCCTGGACAACGTTCCCTTCAGGTCAGCTGAATGGATTCACTGAGAGTTGTCCAGGATGGGATTTGCTGTCCTTGGGATTTGCTGTCCCTGCCATCTCCATGTGGGGGCTTCAAAGGGGATGAGTTTCAGAGCAGAAGGGAAAAGCCAGGAGTGACAGATCTTCATCCACAGCCCTCCGAAATCCACTTCCCTCTGCTTGACCAGGGGCACAAACACACATCTGCCACCACAGGTGTTGGATCACAGCTATGTGACACATTTGAGACTTCAAAGTTTGGGTAAACAACCCAGAATTTCCGGTACTCCCCCACACCCAGACTAAAAAAATCCAATTATTGAGCACAAAACCACCAAGTCCCAGCACGGGGACGCGGCTGCTGCCCTCGCAGGTACCCGTCTGCAGAGATCCCCTCTCGATCAGAGGGAACAGTGGCACTCCAGCCCACCTCCCTCATCCAGCTCCACTCTCCTCATGCCAGCAATTTTCATCTTTGTGTGCACAAGATGCTCTTGTGCCGCGGCAATTGCAGGGGCAGCACCGGAGGACTCGTGAACAGCGGATTTATTTAACAGATTTCTCCGCAGCGGTGCTCCCACACACGGCCTTGTCGGTGTTCATGGATATCCCACAGCTTGGCACCACAACACACCCTCAAAACCAACCCCTGCAATTCCTTCTCGAGGCTGCAGTGAGGGTTTGAGCCTCTGAAGGTGCTGCTTTGGGGTTGAGGCTGTGGCTGTGCCCCCAGAGGGTGATGAGAGTCACCCCAGTGAATCCCAACAGCAACAAGTGCCCATAGGAGGGGGACCCTCTTCTCTCTTCTCGCTCATGGCCACCCTAAAAGGTTTTTAGGACCAATCCACAGCAGCCAAACCTGGCAGAGGCCTCCTCTAAACCCCCACTTAGGAGCAGATTCACTCTGGATGACTGGGAGGCTTTGCAGGCTCCTTGTCACACATTAACTGAGATGTTACAACTTCAACACCCTTCGAAAAATCAGAGCCTGGAAGAGTTCTCTGCTCATTAACTGCCTGCCAAAGGATCCTCCCGGTTTCAAGAATCAATAACCTGCTTTTGTTCACAGCTTGATTTTAATGGGACCAAAAAGCCACGGCAGCACAAGGCGCTGAGAGCCACCAGGACCGCGGCGAGGGGAACAACAGCTCGGCTCTTTGAAGCCCATCTTGCAGGCAGGGAGGCACAGATTGAGCGTCTCAGAGCTCATCCCCATCTGCACAGCTCGGGGAGAGGCAGCACAGCCTGCCCCCCTTGTTAGCTCTGATTTACATCACAGATCACCGCAGGAACAAACTCATCCCCGCGCCCGGCGCTCCCGACGCCGTTTTCCAGGCTCTCCCATTCCCAGGGGCAGCACAGATGATGCCCCCTGCCCTGCAGTCCTTGGGGAGATGGAATCCCCAGCCCCAGTTGGAGGGGAGATAATGGAACGGCTCTTCCAATGTGCGCCACCCCCACCCAACTCCAAACCCATCTGTTTCTTTTCTTTTCCCCCCAAAAAAAGCAGCAGCTGAGTTATCAGAAGTGCAACTGGAGCAGCAGCTTGACAGACCCAGTTTTGGCTTTCCCAGGATTCGTCATTTACATTGATAAAATAGGGGTTTGCTTGTGAACTTCCTCCTTTTGCTTAAAGCCACAACATTCCAGTTCCATCAGGCAGGGATGGGAGCTGCGGTTCTCACAGGGAGGGTGTCAGACACCCCAGAATGTGTCAGACACCCCAGAATGTGTCAAATACCCCAGAATGTGTTAAATACCCCAGGAATGTGTGAAATATCCCAGAATGTGTTAAATACCCCAGGAATGTGTCTAACACCCCAGAATGTGTCAAACACCCCAGAATGTGTCAGACACCCCAGGAATGTGTCTAACACCCCAGAATGTGTTAAATACCCCAGGAATGTGTCAAATATCCCAGAATGTGTCAAACACCCCAGAATGTGTCAGACACCCCAGAATGTGTCAAACACCCCAGAATGTGTCAGACACCCCAGAATGTGTCAAACACCCCAGAATGTGTTAAATACCCCAGAAATCTGTCAAACACCCCAGAAATGTGTCAAATACCCCAGAATGTGTCAAATACCCCAAATGAAGAACATCCACATTATATTTGGGGTTGGAATTAAATCATCTTTAAGACCCATTCCAACCCAAACCATTCTATGGTTAAAAAAATACTCATTTGTTTTCTGTGTGAAGAATAAAACCGTCATCAGATTACCCCGCAGGAGAGCCCAGCCCCCAGGTAAGATGGGATTGATTATGGGTAAAAAATTGCTTGATTTGACAAAGCTCATTTTCTACCCTTTCCCCATCAGCTGCAGAGTCCCAGTGGCCGCTGATGAAGTTGGATGTGACTGAGACGGGGATGGCAAAGCTGCCATCTTCCAACTGGGGATGCATTTATTTGGATGATCCACGTTACTGGCTGCACCAGGAGGGTGAAGATGGGCACACACACACACGCACCAACACCACCACGGAATCCTGGAATATCCCAAATATCATGGAATGTGCTGGAAGGGACACGCAAGGATCATCCATGTCCAACTCCTGGCCTGCACAGACACCCCGACAACCCCACCCCGTGCCTGGGAGTGTGTGAAGAGAAGAACACACGCTGCTCAGTCCCAGCAAGGTGTACACGGCCAGGGCTGAACAAACCTCCCGGGATGACCCCGATCCCGGAGGAATCGCGGCAGAGTTCCCTGCCTGCCTCAATCCCGGTGCTGAGCCAGACCCAGCCCTGCCTCCCAGACACAGCAAACACATGGACCCTTCCTCGCTGCTCTCCAGAGCAGCTTCACCCAAGCTCTGGGAGGGCTGGGCAGGGCTGAGCATCACAGCCCGAGCTGAGCAGGGCCGGGGCCGCTCCGGGCCCGGTGCTCCACGGCTTTCCCGGGAAGGTGAAGAGCCCTCGACACGGCAGCAGAGTGAGAACTGCTCAAGGGCACAATGTCCTTTGTAAGAAGCCTCTGTGGGTGACCTTAACGCGACGTGAAGCCTTTCCAGCTGCAGGAAGTGGGTTCTGCTTTATTATTTCCTGCTTTTTACAGCTGCTTTCCATCTGCCCTCTGCTGCTCCGGGCTTCTCTTCCTCTCCCAGCTCCTCAGAGATCAACGTGCACCTTCTCCACTCCTCAGCTGATGGGAGTTGTGGCGCTGCTCGCTCGCCCATCACTCCCTATTTCCCAGGGTCCCAGCAGATAAAAAACCCTGGGGCGTTCTCCAGTCTGAAATGAGGCAGAATTCTGGGAAAGGCAGCAGACACTGAGGCAACTTTCAGCTGGGAAAAAAAAAAATTCAGCTTCACAACGTGGGGCCAGTGCTGATCCTGCATTAATGAGCTGGGAGATGGGACAGAGCCCTGCACAAACCTCTGGGAGCAGCTGAGGGACCTCACGGGCACATTCCCACCCCGAGGGAGGCTGGAAAAGGGGAAATTTTATCCACTTCAGAGGGAAACACCACGTCCTGCCCCGGGGGAGGAGAGATTCCATGGAAGATGGCAGAGCCCGGAGGTCCTGGACCAGGCAGGACGTGCCAGCAGTGTCACCCGGCAGGAGACAACCAGCTGCAGCCAGCCTGGAATTCTCTGGAATTCCACACGTTCTGGAAGGATCTGAGCACCTCCTTTGCAGCCAGCCTGGAATTCTCTGGAATTCCACGTGTTCTAGAGGACCAGAGCGCCTCCTGTGCAGCCAGCCTGGAATTCTCTGGAATTCCACGTGTTCTAGGAGGGTCTGAGCACCTCCTTCACTGGGTCTCCTGGAATTCTCTGGAATTCCACATGTTCTGGAAGGATCTGAGCACCTCCTGTGCAGCCAGCCTGGAATTCTCTGGAAATCCACGTGTTCTAGGAGGATCCGAGCACCTCCTGTGCAGGACCTCCTGGAATTCTGTGGAATTCCACATGTTCTAGGAGGATCTGAGCACCTCCTTCACAGGACCTCCTGGAATTCTGTGGAATTCCATGTGTTCTGGGAGGATCTGAGCATCTCCTTTGCAGCCAGCCTGGAATTCTCTGGAATTCCACGTGTTCTAGGAGGATCTGAGCACCTCCTTCGCTGGGTCTCCTGGAATTCTCTGGAATTCCACATGTTCTAGAGGACCAGAGAACCTCCTTCGCAGCCAGCCTGGAATTCTGTGGAATTCCACGTGTTCTGGAAGGATCTGAGCACCTCCTGTGCAGGACCTCCTGGCATTCTGTGGAATTCCATGTGTTCTAGGAGGACCTCCTGGAATTCTCTGGAATTCCACGTGTCCTAGGAGCATCTGAGCACCTCCTGTGCAGGGCCCCACTGCTCAGGGACCCCGCAGCTCCAGCCCCGTGCAGTCACAGCTTTATTTGTGCTGCTGCCTTTAAATCAAAGCCTGGAGCAGCCTCGGGAAATTCCAGGAAATCCACCAGAATTCCCAGAATTATCCACAGTTTAGACAAACTCTGTCCCCCTTCCATCAATAAAGCACCGTTACGAGCCAATTCCCAGCAGGATGTTGCTGATGAGTTCGAGGAGTGCAGCCCTGCTCCAGATTTTTTCCCTGGATTGAATAAATTTGGGATAAATTCGATCCAGCTTTGCTGGGAAGAGTCTTCAAAGCACCAGCTCTGCAAACTCTGACCTCTCCTCATCCAGGGGAATTTTAAAGCTCTGCCAGGTCAGGTTCTGGTCTCGGATTCCACACGGAAATAATTCCCACTGCTTTTGCTGCTCCCTGGGAACTGCTTTGGGATCGCAGGGGAAATACTTAAGGGGAGTAAGAAACATGAAAATTCCCATTCCAAATGTTCCAGGCTGGTTTATGCTCCAGTCAAGGAAACCTCCCAACTTCAGGATACAACCACGGGCCCATCCAAGGGCTTTTACAAGCCCAGAGCAGCTTGTTCCAAGCAACATTTTTAGAAGGAAAACCTCAAAAAATCCAATTTGGAATCTCCTGTATTTCACACCTTGGAGTCAGCGGAGCCTCGCTTGTCTTTCCCAGAGATCTGCTGCAGCCTTTCCAAGATTTAGGAAGATGGATTCTCAGCAATTTGGCAGAAAAAGAACCAAAATAAGTTACTTTCCTGGCAACTTGCTAAAATCAGAACTTGCATAAAGGAAGGGGAAAAATGCCAAAAGCGAAGCGAGGCCTGGCATCCACAGCAAACGCAGAATCCGGGAGTTTGTCCCTTCGGACTCAATTAGTCCAAATTTCCAAAGAATGACACCCATAAAGATGTTAAACATTACCAAAACTTCTGCTAACTCGCCTCAAAATGAATTTTAATTGCAAGCTGTTTGATAACGTTGCAAAATTTAATGAGGGTTTTATTCTGCCCACAGAAATGCCGATATATTTATTTCAGGCTGAACAATCTATAGTTCCTTAAAAGCCGGAGAGAAAAAAATAATCAATGACAGAATGTTCTAAATGCCAATCACTGAGATTGTTCTGCTTTGAGTTTCTGGGGGGGGCAGGTATTGAGCACAGCCCCTCCTGCTTCAATTTCTGCTTTTAAACGGGTTTTTGAGGGAATGTGGCAACAAAGATCATAGAATTGGCAAGGTTGGAAAAGACTTTTAAGATGATCAAGTGCAGCCATCACACTCAGGAGCTTTTTTTCTCTTAAACTGGAGATGAGGCTCAAATCAGAGGGTGAAACAGCCGAGTTTAAAAGAGCAGCAGATTTTTCCTGAGCTTCCCTCGGCCTGTGCACATCAAACAAAGCAGAGAGAGCTGCCCGGCCCAGGGTGATTCCCTGGGATCAGGAGCCACTTCCCAAGCACAGCTCACCCCCGAGGAACCAGGGGGCCTCCCCAAATCCCCAAAGAGGTTAGGCTGGAACAGGGATCCAGGCGCTTCTGGCACCGCTCACAAGCAGGAAAAGGCAAACCCAGGGAGGTTTCACCGGGAACGTTCCAGTTTGCACTGGGACAGCAGAACCGGCATCACCAACAGCGGGTGTGGGCACCCAGCTGGGCACAGAACACAGCACCCAGCTGGGCACAGAACACAGCTGGGCACAGAACACAGCACCCAGCTGGCACAGAACACAGCACCCAGCTGGGCACAGGACACACCTGGGCACAGAACACACTTGGATACAGGATTTACCTGGCACAGCACCCACCTGGGCACAGCACCCACCTGGATACAGGATCCACCTGGGCACAGCACCCACCTGCCCAGCACCCACCTGCCCAGCAGCAGCAGAAGCAAATGCAAAGGACCAGCAGGGAGCCCTGGGCATCCCCAGGTCCCCTCCTGCCCATCCCAGCCTGGGACCCCTCCCTGGGGCAGGAGCCGCAGCCCCAGGGCTGAGGGGAGCTGGGGGCAGCTCCTGGCCCCGCTCCCTGTCCCATGGCCCGGATCAGCTCTGCCATCCCCAGCCTCCCCCCATCCATCACAGAGCAGCTCTGAAACCCCTTTCAAGATCTCCCTCTCATTTCCCCTTGCCTCTGATTCAATTCCAGGCTCCAGAAATTCCAGGGTGGCTTTGAACAAATACCCTTTGGTTTTTAAACTCACACAAAGCATCTGCGACCGGGCAAAAAACCCGAATCCTCTCTGAACACTCCCCTTCCCACCGGGCTGTTGGGAGCACAGGGCACTGCTCCAGGATCAATGGGAGGAATTTATTCTCTCACATTACACAGGGAACAACCTGATTTCCAAATTCCTTCATGCCAACTTCCAGCCTGAAGCACTTCTGTTATTTTTTTCCCCCTTTTAAGAACAGCTGACTTATCAAAACCAGGTTTTTCGAAGAGAAAAGCACAAGCTAAGCCCCATTATAATAATTGAAGCTATTAATTACCTTTATGCCTTTCTTTTTTTAAGGGAGATCTTTAATGCAGGTAATTCCAGCTAAAGGAGCTAATTTGAGCTGCTCCATCGTTTAAAGGATGATTATAAAATTAATTTAGAAAGAGTAGGAGAAAGACAAAGGGATGAAGGAGAGCAGGAAGAGATGGGAATTCCCCTTGTGCTCCAACTGGGAATTATCAAAGGAACGGGACTGTTTTAAAAGCATGGAAAGGGCTGAGGGAGTTTTCAGGTTTTGTAACAGATTATTGGATTTCCCAGAGAAGCTGTGGATGTTCCAGCCCTGGAAGTGTCCCAGGACAGGTTGGACGGGGCTTGGAGCAACCTGGGACAGTGGAAGTGTTGGATGGGATGGGAATGGATGGGCTTGGAGCTCCCTTCCAACCCAAACCTTCCTGGAATTCCAGGACTTTACAGATTCAGGTGTCACTGCTCCTCTTTTACAGATGGAGAAAAGGACTCAGGAGGGAATATTGGGAAGGAATTCCTCCCTGTGAGGGTGGGGAGGCCCTGGCACAGGGTGCCCAGAGCAGCTGGGGCTGCCCCTGGATCCCTGGCAGTGCCCAAGGCCAGGCTGGACGGGGCTGGAGCAGCCTGGGACAGTGGAAGGTGTCCCTGCCCGTGGTAGGGGGGGGAAATGGATGAGTTTTAAGTTCCCTTCCAACCCAAACCACTCCATGATTCTGTGGGAATTCCAGCCAGGAAAGCAGGCCTTGGCCATGGATTGTCAACAGCATTTTGTTTATTCCTAATCCTCTAATATTTACTGATGCCCTGAGCATCCTCCTGATTCCCACTCCCAATCCAGCCACAAGAAAGGTCCCCAGGAGGCAAAAATCAACCAAGCCCTGCTGAAAAAGAGCCAGGAGTGTCAGAGCCAGGCCCAGCAGGAGCCAGAGAGATCCCGACCTGCAGGACAGAACAGAGCTGTGCCAAGGAGCCAAACTCAGCAATTCCCTGCATCCAGCCCCAGGAGCTGCCTCCATCTGGGCTTTGGGCAGCCTGATCTGAGCTCAGATCCTCGGCTTAAGTGCCTGCATTTAACAGCTGATGGGAGCAGATTTCAGTCTGGGAGACAAAACCGTCCCTGTGCCAAGAGCAGCAGCGGTGGCAGCTCCCAGGGCAGGCAGGAAAACACTGGATTTTGAAGCTTGTGGAATTCATGATTATCACAGAAATCCCTCCCATCCCTGCCTGACAGCCCATCCTCAGGCTTTGGACTAATTCCTTAAGGAAGCAGCAAGCCCTCCAAAGGGAAATCTGCCCCCGAGGATGCTCAGCTGGGGTTTCACCCCTCAGATCTGACCCTGCTCAGGTGAGGCTGCATTAAACAATCCCAAAGTGCTGAAAGGAAATCCCCTCTCCCTTCAGGAATCCAGCAGCTCCCCCGTGAACAGCTCACGGATCCAGAATGGAAAACAGACCCTGCACTTCCCTCCTCATCCCACTGATCCCTGCCAGGGCATCTTTAGCTTTTAAAGCAGCAGCAGCAGCGAGGCAAACAACAGGAACAGGGGGCAGTTTTTGCCACAGGAACTGCAGGGTTGGGACTCAAGGACAAGAAACCCCCAGGCCTGGACTAGAGCTGGAAAACTGAGGAGTGTGGCTGAATAATAAAGAGATAGATACGGGTTTGTACTCCAGATGTGTCAAGACACAGAGATCCCAGGTATTTATGGAGATGTCAGGATGAACAAATACAACAGACTGCTGTGAAAACTCAACAGGGTTAACAAATACCAGCTCCGAAAACACCACAGGAGTAACAAATCCAACAACCCAGCTCTGAAAACACAACAAGATTAACAAAAATCAGCCCTGAAAACACCATTCCAACTCTAAACTTCAGTTTTCCCATGCTGTGGCCACACTTTGCTTCCTCTGCCCTATCAAGAGGAACTGCACCAACACGTCAGCGTTTCCCTGCTCTTTGAAACGCTGACATTTTCCTCCCCTGAGGCCCAGATATCCCCAAAAAAATCATTTTAACAGCAGAGGGATGAATTCAGCACGGAATGGATCCACCAGTGGTGGTTCCCACCTCCAGGGAGCGAGGAGGGAAAGCGAGCCCAGGGAAGGGGCGCGTGCTGGGAGCCGGGGAGCAGCCAAGCCAGGCAGGGAAACCCAGCAGGCAAAGAGCATTTCAACCAGATTTTGTGAGGCAGCTGACATCTGAAAACGCAGCCATTCCACCCTTGGAACAACTTGTAAATAGGAGAAAAACATCCCTGAGTGGGGCCTGGAGAAAAACCCAGCAGGGAGAGGCCTTTGAAGGCAGCCGAGGTGTCTGCGCTGCTCCCTTTGAAGCTGCTGATAAGGAGCGGTGTAGAACACGGCTGTTATCAGCTCTGGCAGACACATCCTGACACCAAACCGCAGCTCCCCGAGCGAGCTGGATCCCCGTGCAAAGGGAGCCCTCCCTCCCCACGCGGGCACAGCCGCGGCCAGCGGCGCCGGAGCCTCCCGAAAATGCCAGGAGTTGGTGTCGGAACACGGCAGAACGCAGCGGGAAGGCAGAGACAGCTCCCGAACGCCTCGGAGTGAAGGCACTGATCTGTCCCACCAACGTGTGTCCAAATCCTTGCTGTAGCTGGCAGAAATCAGTGTTCTGCTGCGACAGCAGAGGTGTTTTAAAGAGCATCCCGAATTCCCAACTTTTTACAACCCGAAACATCCCCGGCACTCGCTTGGAGCCTCCTTCCCCTGCCAAAGCTGGGTATTATTCACTGCTTTACAGCCTCTGTTTTGGGTCACATCCTGAAGGAGGTTCCAATATTTTTCTCAGCTTCCAGCCAGGCGTGTCAGACTCAGCCTCAGCCTCAAAAAAACCCTCTTTTTAGATTACAGGTCTTGAGGGTTCCTGCAAAAACCTCTATTTTTTACTCTTCCAGCGTGTTTGCAGGACAAGCAGAGGAAGAAATTAAGAATTAATGACCTTCAGGGATGTTTTTTCCCTGCCAACACCTCATCCCTTGGGATGCAGGAGCACACAGCAGTGGCCTTCCCATGGGGATCTTTGCCCCTGAGGTGACCAAACAACAAAGAAGGGACAAATTGGGATAAAAAGGGCAATTAAACCATTATCAGGGTCATGTTCAGCCTAAAAGCATCTTCTTGCCAGTCTGAATATTCATTAAAAGCTTTCCACCAAATGGAATTCATTTCAGCAAATGGAATTCATCATACGGATGCCTGGAAAAGTAAGAGTGGGAATGGGATCTGATCCTGTTTGATTGGATGGAACACGACGGGGAGAGCTCATGGGTCCCCTGTCACGGGAGTTTCTCTCTCCCTGCCACGTTCCAGGGCAGGATTTGGGAAGCAGACACTTCCCAGGAGAAGGAATGGCAGCCAGGAGCAGGGAAAAGTGGGTTCTGCTGCTCCAGGTTCAGCCACGACTTCGGGAAGGAGCTGAAACCTTCCCTTCCCTCCAGGAATATACAAAAAAACTATGGAACACCTCCATATCCCATCCTTTCCTTTCTTCCAGCATTTCCCAGTTATTTCTGCAGTGCTGGGAGCTCTGGGACACTGTGGCAGCACCACCCTGCAGGAACTGCTCTGTCCAAAGCATTCCCAATCCCTGAACTTCCCTCAGCACCGAGGATGCTCAGGGATGGTTGGAATTCCCTTGGGAAGCCATCAGCTCTGCCTCCTGGAATCCAGGGCTCCAGCAGAGAGAAACAGCTCCCTGACCTAAAAATTCCTGCTCTTCACAGAGGAAATCCCTATTCAGTAAGGCCTGAAGGGCAGGAATTCCAAAGGCTGGAAGTTCCCCACCATGGGACCTCCACCCTCCCAGGAACTGGAACTGCTCTGGCTCCACCTTCTCCAGGATGTTCTCCGCAGGGAAGGCACCTTCCAAGAGAAAAGGGGATTTGGCAGGAAGACTCTTCCCTACTAAAGCAAAGGTTTAGGGCTTTGAAGCCTTTGTGGGATTCCTTTCCCATTAAAAGCACATAAACGCTTTGGGAAGAAAAACGACGGAATTAAATAAGGAAGTTGATTTTCCCGAAGAAGACGTAACTGCCATTTAAACAGGGATTTCAAAAGCCACTCCATCCGCGTTTCCCAGTCCTATGGAAAAAGAAAAACATCTGAATATTCCAGATAAAGCATCCAGGAGTTCCTGCGAGGAGGAAGCTCAAATCACTGCACAGGGAAAGGAAACTTTCCCATTTTTCTGGGTTTTAGCTGGTGATGAAAGGAGCTCTTTCACGACACCACAAAACCCTTCCCAGCTCCAGCCTCGTGCGCGCCCAGGGCAGGATAATTCTTGTCAGCTTGCAAATAAAAGTAATTACAGCCCGGAAAAATTCCGCCAGAGAGTGGCAAGTGCGAGATGAGAATCACTGGAAGCAATCTGCTTTTCGGAATCCCTGTGAGGAACAGCAGCTGCTGGGGAGGCACGGCGGGGAGAGAGAGGGACCCTCCTCGGCTCCCACCCACACCGGGGTGCTGGGAAAAGTCCGCAGGATCCTGCAGGGTTATCCCAGAAATCTGCACAGGGAGCAGCAGCAGCAGCAGGGGCAGCCCCAAAAACAGATTGCAAAGCACACAATCCTGGCTCACCAGCCCTTGGAGCCAGAGCCTTCCCAGGGACTTCACAGGCAGCTCGGAGATGAAAACCGGGAGCTGAAAGCTGCGAGGCCGCCAGGGCAGGATCAGAAGCTGCTTTGATATAAAGGAAAGGGGCTGGCTCATGAGGAGCCCACACTGAGGAGTTTCTCACCAGGCACCAGCAGCGCCACGTGGAGCTGTGACCCCCAGAACCCGCAGCTCTGAGAGCACAGGGAGCGGGAACAGAGCGGGGCTGGCCAGAGGGACGGGATGAACGGCATCCAGAGGGGATCCCGGAGCATCCCAGGGCTTTAATGACTGTTGGGAACCACTTAAGAGTCGGATTCTGGTGGTGGGGAGGGGAGGGGAGGGTCAGCTGCACGTGGGGATGAGGAAAGGGAGTGGAGAGGAGCTGCTGAAACGCTGATGATTCCTTCAAAAACCTTCCCCAAACTCGGCTCTCTGCAGGAACAGGGAAGGGAGAGAACGGGAACGAGAGAACTTCAGGAATGCTGCTCCAGGAAGGGCTCTAAGGGATCTCAGGAAAAAAGAGAGAATTTCAGGAATGCTGCTCCAGGAAGGGCTGATGACTCCAAGGGATCTCAGGAAAAAAGAGAGAATTTCGGGAATGCTGCTCCAGGAAGGGCTGATGACTCCAAAGGGTCTCAGGAAAAAAGAGAGAATTTCGGGAATGCTGCTCCAGGAAGGGCTGATGACTCCAAGGGATCTCAGGAAAAAAGAGAATTTCAGGAATGCTGCTCCAGGAAGGGCTGATGGCCGAAGGGGTCTCAGGAACAGGGAAACAAAGAGAGAATTTCAGAAATGTCCCTTCAGAAAGGGCCAATGGCTCCAGAGGGTCTCAGGAGCAGGGAAACAAAGAGAGAATTTCAGAAATGTCCCTTCAGAAAGGGCTGATGGCTCCAAGAGGTTTCCCAGCTCAGCTCCAGAAAGGAAAATAAAATCAACCAGAGGAACCTGGAATTCCAAGGCCCTTGGTTCTCCCAGGCTCCCCTGGTGCACGGGCACTTCTGTTTTCACCCACTGCCCAACGTCTGGAGCACAGCGAGGGGCCCGTGTTGCCCTCACAGCTGGCACAGCTGTGCTGGAAATGTGTGGAGCAATTCCTGTGCACGTGCTGGGGCAGGTTCCTTTTCCAGGGAGTCACGGGACGGAGCCAAAAGGAATTCTGCACCAATTCAATGACAAAATCGAGAAGGGAGAAGCTTTTGCACAAGGGAGGAAAACGCAGCGCCAAGGCTGGAGAGGCAAAATGAAGCCGAGGCACTGAGGGGGAGGAACTGAACTCAGCCAGGAATAAACTCCGTGGATTCGGCCGTTCCGCACTTCCCCCCTGCTTCTCCCACCCCACTCCCTGAGCACGGGATTATCAGCAGAGAATCGAGGAGAAACTGGTTCCCAGGGGGGAATGACAGAGGGAAGGCTCAAGGAGTGGGAGGCGCTTGGGGCAATGTGACAGCTGATGCGACTCTCCCAAAATAAACCCAAAAGAAAGCTCGGAGCATTCCGTGACCTGAAGCCCACGACACCAGGATAAAGCAGCAACAGCAGCACAATTCCCGGCGAAAATCCCAGTCCCTCCCACCCACGCAAAACACAACAGGGATATAAAAGAGCTGGAAAGCCTCATTATTAAAGAAACCATCTCCATCCTAAAAGTAAATTCCCATCTGAAAACCAGAAACATCTCCTGAAACCCCAGAATGCCCCAGACGGTCTCTGTCAGTCAGACCAGCAAGGGACTCGGGGGTTCTGTCCCATGGAACTGACTCATTCGGCAGGAGCAGGGGTTTCCAAAGGGTTCCAGGGGTGGAACAAACAGCCCTGCAATTGCCAGCTCTCATTCTGGGGGAAAAGGTGATGGCAGCACCTTCCTGTCACTCCCTCCTGGTCCAACCCTACAGCACAACCCAAACTCCATGTGGCAAACCTTGAACTTCCACCACGCCGAAACTCCCAGCTCCGGAGGAGCCCTGCTCTGCACGAGGTGCCACCTTGTCCCTGTCCTGCCTGTTCCTGCTGCGCTGGACCCCGGAGTTCTCCCCACAGACAAGGGGGCTCAGCCAGATCCTGGATAAAAACTGGATTGTGAGTCATTCCCACACCTCCTCTGGCAGCAGCAGCAGCAGCAGCTCGGTGATTTATTCTGTGCCTAAGTTTAGACCCAGATCCCAGACGAGCTCCGTGAGATCCAAACAAATGACAGGCAAGACAGACAGGCAGGACAGACAGGCAGGACAGACAGGCAGGACAGACAGACAGATTTTCTGCGGTTCCATTTGTTAGAATGCAGCCAATAAACCCAGCCAGGGAAATCCAGGTCTGTCCCTGCCCAGGCAGAGCAAACTTTTACCGTGGAGTTACTCCGAGGGGAGAGCTCAGAGCTCAGCCAGGGCTGCCCCGCACATCCCGGCCTTCCCTGAGCCTGGAGGGGACACGGGGATGGTGGAGGGGTGGAACAGGGGTGACAGAGGTGACAGATGAGGGACAAAGGGTACAGGTGTGGCAAAGGGATTTCAGGTGCAACAGAGAGGTACAGGGGTGACAGAAGGGTCCAGGGGTGACAGAGTACAGGCAGCAGAAGGTACAGGGGTGACAGAGGGGTGACAGGGAGTGCAGGTGTGACACAGAGGGACAGAGAGGTGCAGGCGGGACAGAGCACAGGGGTAACAGAAGGGTCCAGGGGTGACAGAGTACAGGCAGCAGAAGGTACAGGGGTGACAGGGAGTGCAGCTGTGACACAGGGGTGACAGAGGGGTACAGGGGGGACAGGGGTGTGACAGGGAGTGCAGGTGTGACACAGGGTGACAGAGGTGCAGGGGTGACCGAGGGGTAACAGAGGATACAGGGGTGGCAGAGGGTACAGGGGTGACAGATGTGACACAGGGGTGACAGGGGTGTGACAGGGAGTGCAGGTGTGACACAGAGTGACAGAGAGGTGCAGGCGTGACAGAGCACAGGGGTAACAGAAGGGTCCAGGTGTGACACAGGGTGACAGAGGTGCAGGGGTGACCGAGGGGGAACAGAGGATACAGGGGTGGCAGAGGGTACAGGGGTGACAGATGTGACACAGGGGTGACAGGGAGTGCAGCTGTGACACAGGGTGACAGAGAGGTGCAGGGGTGGCAGAGGGGTGGCAGAGGATACAGGGGTAGCAGAAGGGTCCAGGTGTGACACAGGGTGACAGAGAGGTGCAGGGGTG
>VXAD01005716.1:198133-217876 GCA_013399195.1 Dicrurus megarhynchus
TTGCGAACTGGGGTGGCAGAGGGGTGGCAGAGGGTACAGGGGTGGCAGAGGGTACAGGGGTGGCAGATGTGACACAGGTACAGGGGTGACAGGAGTGCAGCCACCAGTGCCGAGCTGCAGGATCCCAACTCCTGTGGTCCCACGCTGTCCCCTCAGCCACCCCAGAGCCCTCTGAGCACTCCCACCGGAGCCCAGCCCAGGATTTGGGAAAAGGCCCAACCTCCCCAGGCTGGGGAGCCTTGGAAGGGCACACGAGGCTGGGACACCCCTGCCACCAGGGCCACCAGGGCCAGCCTGGGGGCGATGCCACGATGATTTTTTGCCTTTTTCTTTTAAACCCCTTTTTGTGCCTTTTTGCAGCTTCTGTATCCCTTAGTGCTTTTTGCCTGCATTCTTGGCCTTGTTGGTTAAGCTGGGAGACGAAACATTTTAGAGGTTTCGTAGTCAGGGATCAACGTGCCCCAGAGCCCAAGGTCCTCTCCAGAACACATTTTGTAAACTGAGACAGAACCATCCAGGGGAAGGTTCCTCGGGGAGGGGGGCTCATTCCAGCCTCTCACTGGGGAATTTATGATAGATGTGCTAATTAGTAAAACCTATAATGTTATACTAGATCTTTGAGGGGGTTTTTGCAGTGTACACTGAGGTGCATTCAACCTGGATGTGGTGCACCTAAGGATCCTTAAAATAAACACCAAGGTAAAATCCCTTTTTCCCTTTTAACTGTGTTTGACTCTTAATTTTAAGACCAGGAAAAGGCATCAGGGGCTGCACACATCAGACACATTTTGGGGTTTCTGGGTGCTCAGCCTGACAGGTTTTGGGGTGTGAGGCTCTGAGCAGGTGCCACAAACCAGGGACCATCAGCAGCAATTCCTGACAGCGTCAGCACCGGGAATTCCCAGCTCCAGCAGATCCTGACACAAAGCACACCATCAGGCCCTGGAAGGTCTCGAGCTGCTCCAGGGGATTTTCTTCTTTTCCCTGGCTTTAGAGGGAGGAATTGCATTCATCCTGCCAGATCTCTCAGGGACAAAGTGAAGGGAAGAGAACCCCAGGTCTGGGAGACAAGAAGTCTGGGGGTGAGGATACCAGAGAATCCCAGAATCCCAGAGTGGCCTGGGCTGGAAGGGACTCCAAGGACCATCTTGTTCCCACTGGAGCAGGTGCATTCCACACCCTGGGGACAGGATCACACCTGGATGGGCCAAAGGAGAACAGGGCAGCTCCTGCTGTGCTTCCCATTTCACCTCCCAGCCTGGAGACCCCAGCTCGCCCTTCCCCATCCAACAGCCTCATCCCAGCCTGCTCCTTCCTCCTCCTGCTCCCTGCTCAGCAGGGTTTTATTCCTCACCTGGCAAGGCAATCTGGGCCCAAGGTCCCCCGACAGAGCCGTGGGAGCAGCTGAGAGAGCTGTAAATGTGTGATGTTATTAATGTGCCTCAAACAGCTCCTCCGCCCCCGCTGCTCTGCCTGGCACAGCCCTGCAGTGCCCCTTCCCTTGGAATTCTTCCTGCAGGACTCACATCCAACAGGTTGGGGAGCAAAGGAAGCCCAGCTCAGGATTCTCCAGGCCGTGGGATCAATGGGAAGGCACTTAAAGCAAGCTGGCTCATAAATAAAACCCCCAAAAAATCCATTTTTCAAGCCGGGAGGGTGAATGGGTAATGCAGGTTTTTCTAAGAGCAGGTCACATCAAGGTTACTTGAAGTGCTGAGTTAATGGGCTCATAAATACCATCATTAGATCCCATTCCACGGCTTGGAAACTCACAGGAATTATCCTCCTGATGAAATTAAATTCTGTTTATTTGTGCCCGGCCCCGGCCGTGACTGAAACCACTCAGAATGCTCGGAAAATGAAATATTCAGCTGCGAGAGACGCCCAGAGAATTGGCTGCAGGTCTCTCTGCCCTATTACCAATAATTAAAACCGTTTTTTTCACAGACAGAAGGGGGGAAAAGGGGTTTGAGCTCTGTTTTCCTGCTGAATCACATCAGCATGGGTGAAGACGAGATAGGAGCGAGATAGGAGCGCCAGGTTTTTTTTCCCCCTACAGGCAAAAATTATTGAGAACTGACTCATCTGAATTTAATTACCAGGCCAGCTCGGAGAGATGAAATTCCAACCAAGACTTCTTTGCAATTCCGCTGGTGGGACTGCAAGGTTCCCTTGGGGAATGCTCAGTGAGGTGCCCTGGAACGGGCTGGGGGGTGTGGCTGGTTCCCGTGGATGTGGAAATCAGGGATGCACCCCGAGAAGCAGGAACAGCTTCTGCCAGGGGGGGATTCCTGCTGCTGGGGCCCGTGCTGGGCTCACTGAGGGGGCTGCCAGGGGATCCCAACAAGGGCTGAGCTCATCCAGGGAAAGGCACTGGGAGGAAAGGGAGAGTCAGGGATGCAGCACGGGGACACCTGGAGGGGGAGCAGGGATGGGAATCCATCATTATTCCCTCCGACAACCCCCCAGTGACACCTGTAAAACTCAGCGCCCTTAAACCCAGCTTTAATCTCAGTTTTAAGGATGGTGCGTGCACTACAGGCTCAGCTCAAAGCCAGGCTTTCACTCCCTACAATTGGCATTTTTAAAGTTTTTTTCCCCTGCTGTATTTACGAGGAGTTTATTAATTTAATTTTATTTTTTTTTCCCCAGCAGGTTCCCTCTGCCAGGCTTTGTTTTATTTTTGATATGACAAGACACAGCTCCGCTCTGGCAACACCTCCAGGCTGAATAATGTTTCTTAACCAGCTCCATCCATCTTCCCAGCCAGCACAGCTCAGTGATCCTCACTGCAGCACAAACCAGCAGTGCCCTAAAATATTAATGAATTCTAATAAAACCAGGCTGGGCTTTTTTGCATCAAACAGCAACATCTGATTTTCCAAGGGGGCCAGGGAAGGGTAAACAATTGGTACGTGGTAAATGGCAGCTTCCCTCCCATCAATACATCCTAAACACTCCAGTCCCGCTGCCCCAGAATTGCCAGCGAGGATAAATCACTCCAATAAATGGGATTTGTGACAGGATCCTCACAAATAATCACGATTTAACTCGCTGCTGCTAATCCCAGGCAACACCTGATCATTTCAAACACTTCATTCTTCCCTTCCAGGGCAAAGCTGGGTTTAAAACCAACACCCAGGACCTTCCACTTGCTGCCTGCCAGGACTTTTAACCATTTACAGCTGAGGGCAGTTCCACCCTGACCTTTGCTGTGAAACCAACATCAGGAACGCATCAAATTCCCTCTGCAGTCCCTTATTCCTCCTGCCTTCAGAGCACTGGAGTAGCTCCTGAATACTGGAAGCATTGGCCTTTATCCCAAAGAAAAGCAATATTTCTGAGAGCATTTCCCAGAAAACCCCTGGGATGAGAGGGGGGTTGGAATTCTGTCTCCTGTGGATCTGGTGAAACATTTCCAGGAGTTCCTCACCAGCAACGGGTTTAGCAATAATCAGAAAATTCAGCAAAACCAAGGCTCGGGTGGGGCAGGCTTTGAGGAGTTCTCAGAGGTGATTTTGCTTGGGGTTATTTTTAATTCTTTCTTTCTTCTCCCACGCAGCCACAGCACGGCCTCTCACTGCACGGAACAGGATTTAAAGCAGCCAATGCTCACCGCAGAGCTCACCACGCAAATCCCAAGTTTCAGAAGGAAGCCACTGGGAATAACTGGGAATAACTGGGAATTACTGGGAATTGCTGGGAATTACCCCTCTTTCAGGCACAAACTGCTCACTCTGACCACCCTGAGAAGTCTGGCTCTGCCCACACAGACCACGAGCACCACCCCAAGCATCCTACAAGGAATCAAGGCCAGCAGGAACCTACCAGAGCGAGGATCCCTCTGTCCCAGCCACTTCCAGAACGTCGTATCCATCCTCCAGCTGAAAATCCATGAAAACCAGGGCAATGGTGTCTCCAGGCTCGGCCAGGATGGTCCAGGTGCAGTCTGCATTGTTGCCATACTCCAGGGGGAAGTGGGGGCTGGAGATGATCCCGCTCTGGCCCCGCAGGGTCCCTCCGCAGGCGTCGTCGGCTGCAACACAAGGCCAGGGGTGAGCCCCGAACTGCCCAAAGACCGAGCCCAAACTCCGAGCCAAACCCCCCTGCTTTGGTCAGGGTGGGCTTCACTGCCCACTCTCAAGGATGAAGATGTTGAGGGATGCAAATTCCATCAGGATCAGCCAGGGAGGGGCTCCTGGCAAGTGTTGGCTCCTTCCCCGCCACGCTCTTGGCTTGATTTTAACCAGCCCCAGTGCCAGAGCTGCTCCCACCTCTCCTGAGGAGCCCGTTCCCAGAACAGCTCCCTGTCAGACACGATTTCCTCGCTTGTTCTTGCCCAGATTTCCTGTTCCATCACAGAATCCCAGGATCAGCGAGGCAGGAAAAGCCCTTCAAGAGCACCGAGGCCAACCCAGTCCCCACCGCGTCCCCAGCCCAGAGCACTGAGTGCCACATCCAGGCCTTCCCTGGGCACCTCCAGGGATGTGACTCCACCATTCCAATGCCCGACCACCCTTTCCATGAGGAAATTCCTCCTGATGTCCCTTCTTCCTGATTAGGATCCTCTGAGGTTTCTCCTGGAACCTTCCTCCCATCCATGCCCAGCAAGGAGGAGGAAAATCCCAGGAAATCAGTGGCTGAGAGGGGTTTCAGACACGTGAACACTCTCCCATGCCAGCAGGGAAAGGTTGATTCCCAGCTCACACAGATCCCAGCACCTTCCTGAGCCACAGAAACATCCCCAAGGATTGGGACAACGGGACTTGGGAGTAAAAACACCACATTGAACAGGAACCTGATGGGAAAAGGAGTGGAGCATCCCACACTCCCACCTCACACGTCTGTGCTTGCTGAGGTTTCTCAAGGAGATGATTGTGGCTGCCAAAATCAGAGTGCTGGAAACGTAACCCCTCGTTCAGCAATGCAGCAGTGACAGCTCCTGGGCTGCACCTCCTGCTTCCCACAGGTGCTTCCCTGCCTTTTCTGAGCACCAATTTCTGATGATTTAGGAGGATCTAAAAGGAATGGCAGGGAGGTGGAGGAAAGCAGGAATGAATTCCTGCTCGGGATGCAGCTCCCAGCTTTTCCTGGGAACGTGGCTGAGCAAGGCCTGCTGGAGCAGCATTCCAGGCGCTCCAGTCAAGGAGCTCGGGGCTTTACGTGACAAACTCCTCCTTCCAGCACAAACCATCCTTTCCAACAGCCCTTCCTGAGACTGCCCCCGGCTGGGAACACGTGTTGGGCACGGGCACAGATGGCCAGGGCAGGACCCCTCCACGGGGCTGCTGCGGAGCATCCTCAGCCCGCAGCCCTGGGCAGAGCCGGTGCCCGGTGCCAGCAGCAGCAGCTCCGGAGCAGAGCTGCACCTCTGGCTAATGGAAGCTGGAAGGCAGAGCCCGAGGCAGGCGTGTGCCAGCCTCCCTCCCTGCGGCCAGCTGGAGGGACACGCTCCCGTGACCGATGGCAACGCCGCCAGCAGCACCCCGGGCCACCGGGCACTGCTGGCACCGTGCCACCCCCCCCAGCCCGAGCTGGCACCTCCCAGCACTGATCAGGCCCTTTGCCAGCGCTTCCCCCAGCCCTGGGAGTGTCCCAGGCCAGGCTGGACGGGGTTGGGAGCAGCCTAGGGTAGTGGGAGGTGTCCCTGCCCATGGAATGAGGTGTCTTTTCTGTGGCATTCTGTGCCCAGCCAGGGGTGGCACGCGCTGGGAATCACAGAGCTCACAGCAAGAGCAAAAAACACCATTAAAAAGCCAGCCATGGAAATTCCTGGGCAATTCCAGCAGCCCAAATGAGGGCTGGAAAAGGCCACCAATATCCCAGCTCAGTGCTCTGCTCCCTGTCACGGTCACCTGTTTCCCAGGGAAGCTGTGGCTGCCCCATCCCTGCAAGTGTCCAAGGCTGGGCTGGATTGTCCTTGGAGTAGCCTGGGATAGTGGAAGGTGTCCCTGCCCATGGGATGGGGTGATCCTTAAGCTCCTTCCCAAGCCAGACCATTCCATGATCCCATCTGCTGCACTGTCAGTGAACCAAAGTTAATCCCCGACACCGAGGATTTGTGTTCAAATCACAAATAAACTCAGGCTGGAAGATCTCTCATTTAGGCCCCAACATTTCCTTCAAATTTGGATGCATCTTGCACAGGACACCCAGTGGGACCTCCAAAAGTCCATGGAAAACTCCAAACCACCCCCTTGGACTGGAAGGAACAGGAGGGGATGGACTACAGGCTGAAGAATTTTGATTCACTGCTACATCAGAATTCTCAAACAAGGGCCAACTCTGCTTTTATGCAAACTCACAGGAGCTGAGGAGCCAGGTGAAGGCACTGTGGTTTGGCTTTTTTATTACCATTATATTTATCATTAAGAGGGCAGTTCCTAATTTCAATTCCTTGACGATTTTTTCACCGCACGAGTTATTTCACGGGGAAGCCATTCCCTTCCCGTCCCCCTCTAAGCACACGCTTGGAGAGGCTGCTGCTGAGGGCACCAGATCTTACCCTGGCCAGTGCCACGGGGCAAGATGCTCTGTGCTGAGCCACTGCTGCTCCTGACAGTCCTTTTCCTACCTGCCCTGCTGGCCTGCCCATAGATGACTGGCCAAAGCCTAGGAGAGTCAGCAGGGTTTTACAATCACGCTGATGCTTGGGACCAATGGGTTTCATACCTTTCTGGGGCAACTCTTGAGCCCAAGAAATAGAGCTTTTAGCACCTGTGAAAATGGACCTTTGTGTGAAGTTTAATGACTCTGGATCTGATCAGTCTGAAGTATGGGATGTGTCTCCTGACCAAGCCGCATTTGCAAATGGAAGTGCCCAGTGCAGTTACAGCTCACCACAGACTTCACACCCTGCTACTGCTCCTCTGGCTTTGCTCCTGAACTGGGGTGACTTTATGATGTGTATCCCCTGTCACTGCTCCATGCCCACAAATTCACTTTGTGCCTTTCTGTGCCTTTAAACTGAGCCTGAGTGGGGGGAGACAGAAAAAACAGAGTGAACTTTTCAAAACAATTGTTGGAGGACACGGACACAGACTCCTTGGCTTTGCAGCAGTGAGAGCAGAGGAAGCTCCTTGCTTGCTTTCCAGCCAGCTTTTGGCTCTTTTTCTCCAGAGGGAGATGGAGAGCTGACCTTTGTTTTCCTGGGACTTTGGTTTTTTCCTTCTCTTCTGGACTGTTTCAACATCAGAACACATCGGGAGAATTTTCCATCGAGGTCCTGGAGGCGGGCCCACGCCGACCCAGCTCCGAGGAGGAGAGAGACCACACCTACAGAAGGACTCTGCAAATCTTCCCAGGTTTCTCTCCACAGCGAGAGGTTTCATTATTTAGCATTATTATCCTTTTCCTGGGTGTTTGTTAAATAAATAGTTTTTATCTCTTTCACTTTCCTTCGAGGAAAATTTCTTTTTTTTCCCGAACCTGGTGGGGGAGGGGTGGTTGTAACCTGCCTTTCTCACAGAGGATATTTCCTCCAAATTTGGCCAAACCGCCCCAGCCCCCAGGTGTGTTTTTCATTTGCAGAGACCGAGCACGGGCTGCGATTCCATCCCACATCAAGGCAGGTCCTGGCAGCTCAGGACGACTCTCACTGTTAGCACCTAACACATCTGTGATTTCACAGCACAAAGCACCGAGGGGAAAGCGCAGCACCCACGTGTTTGCCCCTGATTGTGACGACAGCACCAAATTCTGGGCACCAGGTACCTGCTGGGCTGTTTATTTCCTTTCTCCACAAGCAGCAGCTGCTGAAGCACGGGCACAGTTAAACCAGTGAGGATGCTGGTTAGCTCGGCAGACGAACACCAAGCGTGCTTTAGCCGGATTATTGACAGATCAGGAGGAGATGAGGAGATTGATGGCAGAGCTCAGAGGGGCTGCAGCTCCTCCTGAGGGAATTTTGGGATGGATTTAGGGAAAGGTTCTTCCCCCAGAGGGTGCTAGGCACTGCCCAGGCTCCCCAGGGAATGGGCACATTGCCAAAGGTGCCAGAGCTCCAGGAGAGTTTGGACAATGCTCTCAAGGGGGGATTTGGGGTGTCTGTGCAGGGCCAGGAGCTGGAATCAATGATCCTTCAGCCCTTGGTTCTCTATTTTCACCTCCAGTGAAACTCAAAAAATAAAATTTAAAAAAAGCAGTATTATAAAAGCGACAAGGCCAGTCCTAATTTGAAGGATAAGCAGAGAAAAGCACCACAACTGATCACAAAACACACCAGTGATAAGCAGCCCTCTCTCAAATCACTCTGAGCCCCTCCTCACACTCCCTAAACTCTCCTGGCCCCAAAACAGCAGCGAAGTGCCCCAAAAAACCCCACGGAGAGGTACAACACGCATCCCTCGCCCTGTAACCCATGTGAGGCAGCATTAAAAACATCCCAAGCAAACAACATTTGCTCACTTTAAGCTCCAGCTCAGAGATGCTGATTGATTGCTCAGGCAGAGTCAATAAAAAGAATCAATAGGAGATGCTCTGCTGAAGTACACAAGGAATCGAGGGGCAGAGGCTCCGGGAGCAGCAGCAAATGTTTCTGGCAGAACAACACGGACATTTGTGTATTTACAGACTCCCCAGCCCTCGTGGGACCAGAATTAGCAAGGCACTCTCTGGAGTGACAAAGGAATTTGAAGTTTCCCTGCCCCTAAACTGGCAGGAGTTGGGAATTGTTTTCAATCCGAGGGCAGATTTTACCTCCCCTGCAGCATCCCCAAACCAGGGCACGTCCCTGCACGGATCCACTTTTCCTGCAGCAGAGCACCACAGCCACCCTGGGATGTGCCACAGGAAAGGGAATATGACACTGGAAAGCAGAAAATCCAGTCCCAACTTGCAGTGTTTGAGCTGGAAAGCCTGCAGGCCATGGGCAGGGGATCTTCTGGATAATCACGGGATCATGGAATGGTTTGGGTTGGGAAGGAACTTAAGGATTATCTCATTTCACCCCATTCCATGGCCAGGGACACCTTCCACTATCCCAGGGTGCTCCAGCCTGGCCTTGGGCACTGCCAGGGATGGGGCAGCCACAGCTGCTCTGGGAAATCAATCCCAGCCCCTCCCCACCCTCCCAGGGAAGAATCTCTTCCTAATATTTAATCTAAACCCCCTCTCTCTCAGTTGTCCCATCACCTGTAAAGTTGTTTTTTTTTCCCCCACTTCAGCCCAAGAAACTGCAGCTAAAGCAGCTGTGCAGCATTCCCAACGCTCCGAGCCCTGTTAGCCCCCCTGTTATCCCCCGAACCCCGGCAGCCCCGAGGAACCCACCAGAAAGGATTAACCACACCCCAAACTGCATCCACCACACCCCAAACTGCATCCACCACACCCCAAACCGCATCCACCACACCCCAAACCCCATCCACCACGCCCCAAACCGCATCCACCACACCCCAAACNCACCACCCTCCAAACCGCATCCACCACACTCCAAACCCCCTCCACCACACTCCAAACCGCATCCACCACCCTCCAAACCCCATCCACCACACTCCAAACCCCATCCACCACCCTCCAAACCGCATCCACCACACTCCAAACCCCCTCCACCACACTCCAAACCGCATCCACCACCCTCCAAACCCCATCCACCACACTCCAAACCCCATCCACCACCCTCCAAACCGCATCCACCACACTCCAAACCCCCTCCACCACACTCCAAACCGCATCCACCACCCTCCAAACCCCATCCACCACACTCCAAACCCCATCCACCACCCTCCAAACCGCATCCACCACACTCCAAACCCCATCCACCACACTCCAAACCGCATCCACCACCCTCCAAACCGCATCCACCACACCCCATTCACACTCCCACCCTTTTAAAACCAAACCCCACCAAGTCCCCCCCCCCCAACCCCAAAGAGCTCCTTAAACCCCGTTTCGAGGGGGGATCTCGTTACCTCTGCAGACGGGGAGGGGGAAATCCCAGGAGGCTCCGTTGCCCGGGCTGGCCTGGCAGGTGAGCAGCGCGTGGCCCTCCAGGAAGAAGCCGGGGTTGCAGCTGAACCTCACCCTGTCCCCGATGCTGAAGGTGGTCCCTTGCTGGATCCCGTTCCGCAGCCGCCCCGGGTTCCCGCACGTGTGGCTGGGCAGGGCTGCGAAGGGAAGCGGGGGCAGGTTAGGGACAGGGAGCTGGTGCAGGGCTGGGGTAAATCCTCACTTAAAATGGAATAATCGTCATTTAAATGGAATAATCATCATTTAAATGGAATAATCATCATTTAAAACAGAATGATCGACTTGAGCAACCGCAAAACTTAGCCGCGCCAGGCCTCTCGGAGTCAACATTTAAATATAATTTTTATCAAATAGCCACATAAAGGAGGAACAATCCCTCCCCAAGCTGCTCAGTCAACAAGGTCCTCTCCTTCCTGACCAGTCTGAGCGATTTCTGAACCACAGGAAGGAACTTAAGGATCGTCCCATTCCACCTCCCACTGTCCCAGGCTGCAGAAAATCCAGTCCCAACTTGCAGTGTTTGAGCTGGAAAACCTGCAGGCCATGGGCAGGGGATCTTCTGGATAATCGTGGGATCATGGAATGGTTTGGGTTGGGAAGGAACTTAAGGATCATCTCATTCCCCCCCTTTCCATGGCCAGGGACACCTTCCACTGTCCCAGGCTGCTCCAGCCTGGCCTTGGGCACTGCCAGGGATCCAGGGGCAGCCACAGCTGCTCTGGGAATTCCACCCCAGCCCCTCCCCACCCTCCCAGGGAGGAATTTCTTCCTAATTACTAAACCTCTTTCCCCCATTTTGCTGTAAGTTGATTGCATTCCATATTCAGCTTCATTTGATTAAAGCCAGAGATGACATTTTTCACCAGTCCCTGCAGCACAAGCAGGGCTGTTTTACCCCTTAAAACCGCCCCAAACCCAGCGAAACTGAGGGCCTGGCCAAAAAACCCCACGGTTTCAGTTCACCAAGATTTATAATTCCCCATGTTCAATCCAGGTTTCGCACACTTGCCTCAAACCAGACTGAAACACAGCTGGAGCCAGCTCCACTCAAGGCAAAGCAGAGCCCAACAAAATCAGGGGAAATGCGGGATGCTCCAGTCAGAGGTGGGAAAGCTGCAGCCGAAACGCCGATAAATCCTCAGGCAGTGCCGGTGCACAGCAGCTCCAGGGAATTTAAACAAACCCCACAGCTTCCCACGAGCCACTCCAAAAGAGATCAACTCCAATCAGGGTTTTAGAGGCTGATATAAAACCCGGGGAAAAGGCAGGCAGGCCTAAAAACGACTTAATCAGATTGAAATCAGGCCCTCGTGCAGCATCTCCCGTTACAGCTCCTTCCCATCAGGGCCGGGAGAGCAGGGACAGGCCCCGTTCCCAGCCCTGGAAATGACTTTGTCGGGGTGTGAAGGGAGCAGATGAATTTCCACGAGCACAGGGAGCTCTGCTCTGCGGCCCTGCCGAGGGAAAGGGCGAGGCTGGAAGGAAAACCATGCCCTGGCACACATGGACAGGGGTAAAACCCAGCCAGGGCTGGGGCAGCTGGGGAAACGGGACCTAAATCCCCAATCCTGCCGTGGGCAGCGCTTTGGGGTGGGGAGGGGGATGCTCCTGGTCTGTCTCTGCATCCCTGACTGGAGGGAAACGAAGGATTCATCCCAAAAGGACCCCGGAGCAGTTCCCTGCACCCAGAGCGACCGGCTGGGTTTGTGGTGAACCCATTTCCACCTTCAGCACCACCTGGAATGGGATTCGTTTCAATGGCACGTTCAGATCCACTCCTGAGCTGCTTCAGTCAGGTTTTGGGGTTTTCTGCTGTCCCTCTGAGCTCTGGTCACCCCTGAGTGTCCCCAAGCCCGGGTTTTGGGGTTTTCTGCTGTCCCTCTGAGCTCTGGTCACCCCTGAGTGTCCCCAAGCCTGGGTTTTGGGGTTTTCTGCTGTGCCTCTGAGCTCTGGTCACCCCTGAGTGTCCCCAAGCCTGGGTTTTGGGGTTTTCTGCTGTCCCTCTGAGCTCTGGTCACCCCTGAGCGTCCCCAATGGGGTTTTCCTGCTGTGGCTCTGATCTTTGGTCACACACCTGAGTGTCCCCAAGCCCAGCCCCGGGCTCCCGCCACCCCCAGCCTCTCCCAGCACAGCAACAGGGGCAGATCCAAACTCCTGACACCATTTTCCCCCCCTAACCCCATTATTTACCTCCTCCCACAAAGCCCCTGGAGCTGGGAAGTTCAGCAGCCGCTTCCACCTGGAAATCTCCCTGCCCAGGCAGGTTCTGGGAGCAGGGAGTGCTGTCAAAGCCGAACAGGTGGAAAAGCAGCCCAGAACTAATGTTTCATTTTCTGTAATGATACTCAAACCCCCAATTTAATTAAATTACCAATGTCACTTTTTTTTTCCAAATGAACCCATTCCTGCTTTTACGCTTCCATCCTTTAAAATTAATGAGTAGAACTCCGCTATAAATAAAAATCCATCATTTTTAAAAGTCAATCTCCACCACGAGCTGCTCTCTGCTTAATGAACTGTGAAGAACCAGACAGCCCTGACCTGCATGGGATCTTAAAATCGGAGTTGAAAAACAGGATCTGAGATTAAAATTCTGCTTCACTGGGCTGCCTGCACATTCCAGATCTGGTTCCAGGAGGGCAGGCACAGCAGATTTTGGGGGGAGCAGCATTAACCCCCCCCTGCCCTGGCTCACTGCACGAACATGGCTTGGGGTTTGTAAATCACCAGTGTGCAGGAGACAAGGAGATCTTCAAATTCCTGCTCATGGAGAGATGGAAATGATTCCAGAGGGGTTGAAATTCCTGCTCATGGAGAGATGGAAATGATTCCAGAGGGGTTGGGGTTATGTCCAGAGCTGGGCTGAGCTGCCCAGGGGAGGGAGGATTCACTCGAGGTGCAGAACCTGTGCCCAGGGAATCTCTGATTCCCCATCCCTGGCAGTGCCCAAGGCCAGGCTGGACGGGGCTGGGAGCGCCCTGGGGTAGGGGAAGGGGTGGGATGGGATCAGCTTTAAGGTCCCTTCCGACCCAAACCCTTCTGGGATCCACGTGGTCAGCCCCAAACAGGACCTGCTGAGCCCCCCCTTCCCCTGGAGTGGGGAGGAGCAGAGCACAAGGACACAGCCTCGGAGCTGCACAGAATCCCAGCCTCATTTGGGCTGGAAAAGGTCTCCAGGGTGCCCAATTCCACCCCTCAGCCCACCCCCACCACGGTTACCACTGAACCCAGTCCTCAATGCCACATCCACACTTTTCCCAGTGCTTCCAGGGTCCCTGACTCCACTCCCAAGCCTCTCCCAGGGCGGGACAACCCTTCCAGTGAGGAAATCTTTTCTAGTATCAAACCCAAACCTGCCCTTAAGGCCATTTCCTTTCCTTGGCGCCTGGAGAAGAGACTGGCACCTCCTGGCAGGGAGTGTGGAGAGGCCCAAGGTCCCCCCTGAGCCTCCTTCTCTCCAGGCTGAGCCCCCCCAGCCCCCTCAGCTGCTCCAGGACCTTCCCCAGCTCTGTTCTCCCTGACAATCCCACAGCAGACTGTCCGAGGGGTCCGAGGTTCTGGAGATGTCCTTGAACCCCTGACTGTCCCCAGGCCTTTGGATCCCTGCTGAGTGACTCCCTGAGCTGCTGCAGCCACTGCTTCCATGGATTTGGGATTCTGCTCCAGCACCCCTGAGCACAGATAATATTACATTACATTATTGCTCATCCTTGGCTGTCTCCACCAGCCAGAGCCCTGAGTGCTGCAGGGATTAATAGACCCGGATTATTTACCTCAGATGTCACCCAGAATAATGTTATTAGAGCTTTGTCTTCCCCATTTACCAATTCCACTGGAGATTAGGAGCGGGGATTTTTTTTTCCCCTTCCCTATCAAAGCTTTGTTCCTGGCAATCAGGAGAGTATTTCCCAGTGATTGTATGGAAATGAACGCAGCCACGGAGCAGAGCTGCGCAGATGAAGGGAAGATCCTGGTGCTCATTTCAGAGCTGAGCCTGTTCCTTCCCGTGATGAATTCAGAGCAGTTTATTTCATCTGTCTGGGTCTGAACAGCTGCCAAAGCCTTATCTGATTGTACGTGGAGGAAAGGAAATGGGATTATCCCAATGTCACCGCCCAGGGCACCTCCCTGCCAAGGTGACCCAACCCAGGAGCCACTCTGGGGGTGCTGAAGGGCAGCTCAGAGGCAGAGCAGAACCTCTGGCGAGGAGAGGTGACGTGAGACAAGGGCCTGATGCACAACAGCACCTTCCCAGCAAGGAACCATCAGTGCCAGGGCACGGAAAACACCAAGGGATAAACCCACCAGGACCTGGAGCTCTCCCGCTTCCTGCAGCTTTCAGTCATCCCTCAAAGCCACTCCTCCAGCAAAAAGGAACCTGGAGGCACCTCTGCTCCAGTGAACTTCCTCCTGCTCCACATCTCTGCTGTTTTGTCTCGCTCTTCCCTTTCAGCTGGGCCCCTTTAGTCCCGTCCTCTGGAACCTCATGTGTTCTGGGATTTGTGTCTCACCCTCCATTCCAGCAGGAGGTGTCCCTGCCCACTGGGGGTGGAATGAGATGAGTTTAAGGTCCCTTCCAACCCAAACCCCTCTGTGATCGTGAGATTTCCCCCTGGGAGCACCATCCAGGATCCTCCTTCATCCACACTTTCCTCCTGTGAGGAGCAGAGCAGACCTGACTCCAGATTTCACAGGGTGTCCCCTGAAAATGAACTCAACAAACTGGAGATGGAAACCGGAGATTTGAGGCATCTCCACCACCCATTCCCGGGAGCTGCTGCAGAGCTCCCAGAAGCGCTGCCCTGCACCAGCAGCCCCATCCCACCCACTGATTTTCATTTCTCCCCTCCCTTTCTCCCTGCTCTGTTGAACTGTGAGCTGCTACAGAGCTCCCAGAACTGCTGATCTACACCACGAGCTTCATCCCATCCACCTCTGCTTCCCGCATCCTTTTCTTTCCACTCCTTTTAACCGGGGCTGCTCCCAACTTTCCTCACCCCAGTGAGGAGTTTTGTCCAGTGCGAGTTTTCAACATCAGGAGCTTTCACAACCTGGTGCTCGTCAAGCTGTGCCTCCTTGTTCCAGTTCATTCGAAATTAATTAGGAGTTTTTAAGTCATTAGATGTGACTCAACGCATCCCTGGCCAGAGTCCCACCATCACAACGCATTCAGCCTAATTACATCAGCCTCTCCCGAGCCCCCAAAGCTCTCACTGTCAGCAGGGAAAGAAAAGGGAAGAAAATTAAAAATAAAGAGCTGCTCCTCTCCTTGGCTCACCACATCCACAGACTTCAACTCCCTGACCTATCCCAGGGACTTTCAAACAAAACCCAAATCCATCCTCACCCCCCTGGAGGAGAAACCTTCCCTGTTTCCTATTCCAATTAATCTCCAGCTCCATTTTCTCTGTTGATATTGCTGGAATATGAAGCGAGCCCGGGGTTCAGGGCGTGCAGCTCCACTCTATCACCCTATTTACATAGCTAAAAGCAGCTTTTTTATGGCTTGAATTACCCAGGGCTGGTTTACAACAGAGATTTCCACGCTCTCGTTGTTCTAACCTTGAAATCTTATCAAGGAGCTCAACTTTTATGACGCGAGGCTGTACAGTTACATCTCTGCATTCCCAGCTCATTTTCATCCCCACTAAAAGAGGGAGGAAGGCGAGGCAGGCCCTGCCAGAGCAGTAATTTATAAACCCCACGGAACGACGCCGCACGGAGCAGGCAAAATAAAAAAAAAATCATTGACCTCGAGCGCCTGGCTCAGCCGGCGCCGCACACGCGGCTCCAAATTAATCCCCACTCAGACTTTTTTAAGAATTTCTTTAACCCTTCTTTGCGTTTTCCTGCCTCTCCTGGATCTTTGGTGGGGTTGGAAGTCAAGATATCCACAGGAACCAACAGGAGAGCCAGGGCAGGGAGATATTCTCTTCATGAGCCAGCCTGCGCTGGATCCTAGAAACTCAAGGGAAAAAATTGATGTTTTAAGGAGAATATCCCTAAGATTTCTATCACAATTCAAAAATTAAGTGAATTGAAGAGGAGAACACGGAGAGTGGAGGAGAGATCCACACAGGCCCATTTCCTCTCACTCTGCATCCATAACTTTTGGGCTGAGTACCCCAGGGATCCTCCAGGACTGTCTGGGATCTTTGAGCAGTGTTTTAGTGCAATCTGCTTTAGTTCAGATGAGTTTTAATCTTCACAAGAACTGTCCAGAGCGTACTACAGCAAAGGAAATAAATTGGGATCGTTTTCATTTCGTTTTATCCCTCTTTTTTTGTGCCATGATTTGTCTCCAGTACAGCCAGAGATAAAGCCCCATGGAAACTATTTTTTCACCCCCTTCCAATATTTCTCTGCTCACTAAAAACCAGCCAGGAAGTTACTTTTGGGTAACAGCAACCCAAACGGTTCCTCATCCATCTTGTTTGTGGGAGCAGTTCTGGGGCTTTTTCTTTTGGAAACTCAGTTCCAGTTTCCGATTTCCCTTTCTGCAATGTGCTACAGCAGCTTCGGAGCGGCTTCGGTGCAACTTCCAGGGATATCCCACGGGCTGGGAGAGGACGAGCTCGGGTCAGATTAAACCATCAGGCTGCAGGAATAGCACAAGATGGGAGGCGTGAGAGCAGTGAGAGCTGGGGAAATTCGGGACCAGATGATCCCAGGTGTGTGCGGGATGTGGGAGCATCCTCAGCAGCTGGGGCTTTCTGCCACTCCTCCTTCAGCCTTACAAATAAATGCCAGCACTTGCTGAGCACGGCAGAGGAAGCCTGGCTGGAATGCAGACACAAATCACAGGGTCATGGAATGGGTTGGGAGGGGACTAAAAGTTCATCTCATTCCATCCCTGCCACAGGCAGGGACACCTCCCACTATCCCAGGTTGCTCCAGCCTGTCCTTGGACACTTCCAGGGATCCACGGCTTCTCCGGGAATTCCATCCCAGCCCTCACAAGGAGGGGTTTTTCCTCATCTCTAATCCAACCCTCCTCTCTGGCAGTCTGAGAACTTTCCCTGGTGCCTGAGCACTCACCCCATGCCCTTGTGGGAAAGATGGAAATCTGGCCACAGGAATCCTTTGCTGCCCCTCCGAACAACCTCACCCTGGCGATGCTCAGGCTCCGGGGCCCGCGGTCCTCAGCCGCCACCCCAGGATCCTGGCCAGGGACGTGTTTATCTCCCCGAACACGCTCCAGCCCCCCTGCTTCCCAGTGCCTCAACACTTGAGCACGGCTTCCTTTAAAGGAGGTGCTGAAGTGTTTTGCTGAGCAGGAACAGCTTTAAGTGTGTGTTTAAAGGCTCCACTGAACTGGCATTTAACAGCTGCGGACTGACTCGAAAACCTTTCCCCAGGGAGGAGGGCGGTTTCACACTCCCTCTCTCCCTCCCTGCGGCCAGGTTTAACCATTCCATGGGAACCTGCGTCTCCAGCAGCAGAGAGCCCAGCTCAGAGCAGCAGCAGAGCCGGGTTATCAGCACCAGGAGAGCAGGGCAGGCACCAAACCCGAGCAGAATGGCAGCGAAGCCCCGGGGAGCCGAGCTGCCAGGGCACATCAGGGCCCTCGCTCCACCCTGCACATCGCGCCTGAAAGCCCAGCTCAGCCTGAAAAGGGGTCCGAGATCCCAAATCTGAACTGATCCCGTGCAGACACTGGGTGCCAGTGTTGGTCTGCTCTGCTCCTCGCTGGAGAGCGGCCCTGGGCACGGAGCACGCTTTGTTCTGGGGGGAAAAAAGCCACTTCCAACTTTAGAGGCCACATTGTTTGTCTGCTCGTTGATCTCCTCTGGCTGCTGGCTCCTCACCCAGAACGGGGGCTGCAGCCAGCTACATCTGCTTTAATAAACATTGCACAGCAGAGGAAGGGCAGCCACCACATCTCAGCGCTCCCGGTCCTTGCAGCCCCCTCCTCTGGAACGGGCAGGGCTGGAAGGGCAGGGCTGGGACACCATGGAAGGGCAGGGCTGGGACACCACGGAAGGGCAGGGCAGGGACACCGTGGAAGGGCAGGGCTGGGACACCGTGGAAGGGCAGGGCAGGGACACCGTGGAAGGGCAGGGCTGGGACACCGCAGTGCTCCGGGTGTCACCTGGGTGTCCCCTCAGCGTCACACACGGCTCCGTTTGCCCTCTCCCACCCCTCATCCCGGCTTCCAGGAGCCTTTGGAAGGGCAGGTGGGGATCTCACAGCACGTTCCTGCTCTCCCCTCTTCCCAAGGGAAGAGGCTGAGTCGGCTCAGCTCCACCGAGGTGGAACCATGAATAATCCACTTCCTCAGAGCCGGGGCCACAAACCCCGGAATTCACAGCTTCCACTTGCTTCAGTTCCTCTCAGACTCCATAAGGCCTGGCTCACACTCACAAATAAACAGGGATAAACTTGTTTGTTTTCATTTTCCAACTGCCTTCAGAATTTATCCCTTCTCATTTAGCCCCTCTCGCAGTTTATCTTCCTCTGTTCCTTCTTTGGGAAGCCTGGCTACCCAAAACCACCAATATTTTGTAGGCAAAACTTCTGAGGACATCAACCTCCCAGAGCAGGACATGAAGCAGCGAGTGAGAGCACAGAGCTTGTGGGAAGTGCCCTTGGGAAGAGGGAAAAACGAAATATTCCACCACTGATAGCAAAATACGACACCAGCTTACAGCAAAAGGCAAAGGAGGCTGAGCTGGCACAGCCTCACATCAACAGCCAGGAACCAAACCCACCCCAAGGACGGTGCCACAAAGAGCCCACGGAGCTGCCACAGCGATTTTGGTCAGCACCTGCCCCCAGCTCTACGGACTCATGATTAATTTGTGGTCATAACTGATCCAAAAAAAAAAAACCCCAAAACAAACAAAAAAAAAACCAAAACCAAACCAAAGCCAAACCCCACAAAAAAAACCCCAAAACAAAACAAAAAACAAAACGAAACAAAAAAACCCACACCCCAAACCTCCAGATGGTAATTTCATCCCCTTCACTGCAAACACAGCTCAAGTGATCCAATTATGTCATAAAAACACGCCCAGGGCTCAGCCCTGCTCACACAGGCAGCGTTTGGGAAGGGCTCACCTCTTTTAGCCCCACGTGGGATCTCCCCAGTGCCTGGATCTATTCAGGGATGAGAATTTATCCTGATTTCAGGAACCTTACTGTGATTCCTGTGGCTCCAAGGTGGATGGTGGATGCTGGGGCTCAGACCTGCCCTGTCTTTTCTTTGATAATCCCAACCTATTTAATGGAGAGTAAAAGGGTAATTATACAAGCTAAGACTGAGGCAGGCACGGATGGGGAGAGAGGAAACGGCCACAGGACTAATCAATCAAGGAAAAGCCAAAAATCCTGGAATTCGAGGGTTCAGAGTGGACATATCTGCAGCAGAAGGGGAGCAGCTTCCCAGAGATCCCACAGAACCAGCGGAATTTTGAAAATCCATCAGGCAGAGATGCCCTGATGTGGTGGGAATCAACCCTCCTGCTCCGAGGGACAGCTCCGGTGCCCCTCTGTCCCTGGGACAGAGCATCCATCCCCTGCTCCCAGCTCCAGAGGCAGCGCAGGAACAGCCACACGAGGCCGTGAGCTCTGCTCTGAGTGCACACTCCTCACCTGAAGGAGCATCCCAGACACCGGGCAGAGGGGACACATCCCAGTCCCTGGGCAGAGGGGACACATCCCAGACCCGGGGCAGAGGGGACACATCCCAGACCCTGGGCAGAGGGGACACATCCCAGACACCGGGCAGAGGGGACACATCCCAGACCCGGGGCAGAGGGGACACATCCCAAACCC
>VXAD01005716.1:218221-239117 GCA_013399195.1 Dicrurus megarhynchus
ACATCCCAGACCCCAGGCAGAGGGGACGTGTCCGAAACCCCAGGCAGAGGGGACATGTCCCAGACCCGGGGCAGAGGGGACACATCCCAGACCCCAGGCAGAGGGGACACGTCCCAAACCCAGGCAGAGGGGACACGTCCCAGACCCCGGGGAGAGGTTCCACGTCCCAAACTCCAGGCAGAGGGGACACGTCCCAGACCCCGGGCAGAGGGGACACGTCCCAGACCCCGGGCAGAGGGGACACGTCCCAGACCCCAGGCAGAGGTTCCACGTCCCAGACCCCAGGCAGAGGTGGCAGCGCTGTCCCTGCCGAGCGCAGGGCTCGGAGCACACGGCTGTCACCCCACGGTGTCACTCACGCCTCCCTCAGCCAGGACGTGCCCGAGGTGCTCTGGCCGATTCCCAATCCCCCTGCAGGGACATTTCCCTGCTGCCTGCCACCTCCCATCACCAGCAGCCCCGTCTGAGCCCTCTGCTCTGCCAGAGGGGTTTGGCAGGGCGGGGGAAATGTCCAACCCCCACCTGTGCAGCCGGAGAGGCTGCCAGGAACCTCTCCAGGATGGAAGACCTGAGCCCCGGCTGTGCTCTCCCAAAGCCCCTCTTCTTGAAGGAAACACAATCAGGAATGCAGGGAAACCTGGAGAGACCCCAGCCACACACAGAGTGCTCCCATCCTCCCCTTTTACTCAGCAGCAAGATGGGAAAAATCCCCCCATTCCCTCCTCTCTCCCTGGACACGGCACTGGGAAGCTTCGCTCCAAAGCTGGGTGTCTGTCCCGAAACACTGATTTGGAATTGATGTTCCAAACAGCTCAAGGAGACCTAAAACACAGCAGGAATTTATGCAGGGAGATGTTACAAATGGAAAAATCTATATATCCATACTCCAAGGCATGTACTGTACAAACATTGTCATGGAAACAGGACACGGATCTGCTTTGAAGGACACAGAGCAAGTGGGAACAGAAAGGGCTGGACTGAACCCATAAAAACCCCAGATACCTCAAGGTCTCACCTGTGGCCTGAATCTTGTTCCACTCTGGGGCAAAACCACTGCTTAAATTCCCCGTCCCTGAGCTGAAAGCTGAAGGTTTGACTTGGATCAGACAACTCTGAGCAAAACCATCTCAAAGGGGCGGAAATATAACACAAAATTACCACCTTCAGTTCCAACAGGGAGAAAAAAAAAAGGTCAATTTCACTGAGAATCCAACAGGAACAGCTCCAAAGAATTCCCATTCCCACTTCTATTCTGTTTTTGCAAATCCACTCCCGATTTTAGCTGGTGCTTTAATTACTCTGTTGGTAAGCAACACCAATCTGCCCTCTCTAAGGGCAAAGATTCAAACCCTACTTCAGTTTTGGGAGAGCAGGAGGAGCAGCCACAGCCCTGCACCCTCTGTGCAGATGTTCCAGCTGCCGAGAGGAAGGAGAAAGAACAAAATCTGTTTAATCCAGAGTCCCCTTCACCTGCCCACCACAGAGCAGGACAATTCTCAGCTTCAGCCCATCCGTTCACGTTGAACACTCGCTGTTAAACCCCCACCAAATCGTGATCAAACCGCTCTGACCCCAAGGCAGAGCACGGGGGGAAGTTCAGCCCCTTCAGAGGCTCACACTGCAAGGAAGGGTTTCCACAGCCCCTCTGTGAGGTGGGATTTACGGTGGAATGAGTAAAATCTCTGTTCTGGGGAGCTCTGCATCAGAGGGGAAATGAGAGGAAGGCAAAGAAGAGCCTGAGGGGCAGCTCTGATCTCTGCTCCCTGGGACAGGGACAGGACCCAGGGAAGTGCTGGAGCTGTATCGGGGGGGGTTGGGTTGGATTTAGGGAAAGGTTCTTCCCCCAGAGGGTGCTGGGCACTGCCCAGGCTCCCCAGGGAACGGGAACATTCCCAAGGCTGCCAGAGCTCCAGGAGGGTTTGGAGAGCGCTGCCAGGGATGCCCAGGGTGGGGTTTGGGGGTGTCTGTGCAGGGCCAGGAGCTGCACTGGATCATCCTTCATCCCTTCCAGCTCAGGACATTCCGTGGTTCTGTCACACCGAGCCCAACCAGGTATTTTTAGCCCAAACCCTTTCAGGAGCTGCTCATCCTCTCACTGCTTCTCTCCATTCATTCCATTTTTAATCACGTCCAAACAACCGAGCCATTATATCCATTCCAAAGCAGCACAGCCAGTGGGGCCGAGGCGAGGAAAGATCAGAGCAGGAGCAGAGAAAAGGCTGCTCGGGAGGCAGATTAAACCTCCCCATCCTCGCAGAGCACAAAGCAACGGCTGGGCTCAGCAGCCACACATCCAGGATTAGGGAGATCTCTCACTCCCAGCTCCCGCTGCCATCCTAAAGCACTTCCAGGATGGGATTTACTTGATGGAAGTTCCAGGCACGCCACAGAGGAGGGAGGGAGTTACATAAGGAACCTCTCCCTAATGAACTCCCCGCTGCAAAGCTCCTCGGGCCTCCTCTGCCACGTCTCCCAGGCCTTTTGGCCACTTCGGCTTTGTCCCAGACAGCTCCAGAGCCTTGGGAATGTCTGGGAACGAGGAGCTGCTCCCGGCTGGGAGCACGGGGAAAGCGCTGAGCCCTTCCTGCCCTCCCAGCAGAGAAACTGGAAATGCTCCTGTGGGGTTTAAAGACACCTGGGAGCGCTGGGAGGCTTTACTGAAACCAGGTCTGACTGAAACCGGGTTTTACTAAAATCAGGTTTTGCTGGAATCAGGATTGACTCAAATCAGGTTTTACTAAAATCAGGTTTTACTGGAATCAGGATTGACTCAAATCAGGTTTTTTTGAAATCAAGTTTTGCTGGAATCAGGTTTTATTAAAATCAGCTTTTGCTGGAATCAGGTTTTATTGAAATCAGTTTTTACTGAAAGCAGGTTTGACTGAAATCAGGTTTTATTGAAATCAGGTTTTGCTGGAATCAGGTTTTGCTGGAATCAGGTTTTATTGAACTCAGGTTTTATTAAAGTCAGGTTTTACTGGTATCAGGTTTGACTGAAATCAAGTTTTGCTGAAATCAGTTTTTGCTGGGATCAGGTTTTGCTGGAATCAGGTTTTACTGAAGTCAGGTTTTATTAAAATCAGGTTTGACTGAAATCAGGTTTTATTGAAATCAGGTTTTTTTACTGGAACCAGGTTTTATTAAAATCAGGTTTTACCGGAATCAGATTTGATTGAAATCAGGTTTGACTGGTATCAGGTTTGACTGGAATCAGGTTTTATTAAAATCAGATTTTACTGAAATCAGGTTTGACTGGGACCAGGTTTTACTGAGATCAGGTTTGACTGGGACCAGGTTTTACTGAAATCAGGTTTGACTGGTATCAGGTTTTACTGGGATCAGGTTTTACTGGGATCAGGTTTGACTGGGACCAGGTTTGACTGCAATCAGTAAAATCAGAGCTTTACTGAAATCCCAGCCAGGGGAAATGAGCATCACACCCCAGGACACCACGGAGGAGCTGCTGCTGCCCTTCCCAGCTCCCCCAGGCAATTCCCACTGAGGGGAAAGCCGTGGCTCCCTCCTGAGCCTGGTTTTTGGGAAGGCAATCCCGGCTCATCCGGGCTGGGAGTCTGCTCAGCGTCAGCTCTCAGGGGGTTCCTGCTAAGGGAGCCTTCCCTCATGGTGGAAATGCCACAAAAATCAGGGATTTCAGGGGCTGCAGGCCCAGAATTCCATAAAAGTAGGGATTTCAGGGGCTGCAGGCCCAGAATTCCACAAAAATAGGGATTTCAGGGGCTGCAGAGCCCAGAATTCCATAAAAGTAGGGATGTCAAGAGCTGCAGAACCCAGAACTCCATAAAAATCAGGGTGTCAGGCTGAAGGCTCAGAAACCCCACAAAAAATGGGATGTTGGGGTTGCAGGCCCAGAATTCCATAAAAATAGGAGTGTCAGTGAATGCAGGCCCAGAAATGCCATAAAAATTGGGATGTTGGGCTTGCAGGCCCAGAATTCCATAAAAATTGCAGTGTCAGGGCTGCAGGCTCAGAATTCCTTAAAAATAGGGGTGTCAGTGAATGCAGGCCCAGGAATACCACAAAAATCGGGNGCCATAAAAATCAGTGTTTTAGAGGCTGCAGAGCCCAGAATTCCATAAAAATAGGGATTTCAGGGGTTGCAGGCCCAGAATTCCATAAAAATTGCAGTGTCAGGGCTGCAGGCTCAGAATTCCTTAAAAATAGGGGTGTCAGTGAATGCAGGCCCAGGAATGCCATAAAAATCAGTGTTTTAGAGGCTGCAGAGCCCAGAATTCCATAAAAATAGGGATTTCAGGGGCTGCAGAGCCCAGGAATGCCATAAAAATTGGGGTGTAAGGGCCTGCACAGTCCAGAATTCCATAAAAATCAGGATTTCAGGGGCTGCACAGACCAGAATTCCATAAAAATAGGGATTTCAGGGGCTGCAGGCCCAGAAATGCCATAAAAATTGGGATGTTGGGCTTGCAGGCCCAGAATTCCATAAAAATAGAAGTGTCAGGGCTGCAGGCTCAGAATTCCTTAAAAATAGGGGTGTCAGTGAATGCAGGCCCAGGAATACCACAAAAATCGGGGTGTAAGGGGCTGCACAGCCCAGAATTCCATAAAAATCGGGATTTCAGGGGCTGCAGAGCACAGAATTCCATAAAAACCAGGGTGTCAGGCTGCAGGCCCGGAAATGCCATAAAAATTGGGATGTTGGGGTTGCAGGCCCAGAATTCCACAAAAATAGGGATTTCAGGGGTTGCAGGCCCAGGATTCCATAAAAGTAGGGATTTGAGGGGCTGCAGAGCCCAGGAATGCCATAAAAATAGGGATTTCAGGGGTTGCAGGCCCAGAATTCCATAAAAGTAGGGATTTGAGGGGCTGCAGAGCCCAGGAATGCCATAAAAATCGGGGTGTCAGGGGCTGCAGAGCACAGAATTCCATAAAAATAGGAATGTCAGGGGCTGCAATGCCCAGAATTCCATAAAAATCGGGGTGTCAGGGGCTGCAGAGCACAGAATTCCATAAAAATAGGAATGTCAGGGGCTGCAATGCCCAGAATTCCATAAAAATCGGGGTGTCAGGGGCTGCACAACCTGCACGGGCTCAACACACCCAACCCGACGCTTCTCCAAGCTCCCAAAACTTCCCATTCCCGGTTGATTTCTCCACAGAAAATCGGGATATCCCTCCTCTCATGCCAGTACTGGAAGGGAATTTCCAGGGAACAGCTTTTGCTCCGGGGCTTTGTTGGGCTCTGCTCCGCTGCCCTCGCAGCAGAACACGGATTTTCCTGGAAAATATCCAAATTCCAGCTGTTTTGGCCCCGCTGAGGATCCGCTCCTGCGGAATTCCACACGTGGAACAAGGAATTTGACTTCCACCAGCTCCTGAGGACACCAAATCCCATTATTGGAGCAACGGGAGAAGATGCTGGGAGATGGTTTTAGGATAAAAACACCGGGACTTGGTTGGGAATTCCTAACAAAACACAATTAATGGGATTATTGTAGGGAATGGATGTATTTTTTCCTCCCATTCTCTGCTCCTGCTTTAATTTTATAGGATGAGAGATTGCATGAATAAAAACAATACTCATTATTCCAAGGCATTTTAAGTGGGAGGAAAAAAAAAGATTCCTCTGGTTTCGTTCAGAGCATTAAATCTCTAAATATTTATAAATATACATATATTTTTATATATATATTTATGTAATTTATATATTTCTATTTATTTATTTTTATATATTTTTTTATATTTTTTTAAATATATTTATATAATTGTATTATTTTATAATCTATAAAATGTCTGGAATATGAATTCCAGCCCAGCCTGGGACCTGGGTCGCTGTCCAGGACACTCTGAACAAACACAGATCCGACCATTCCTGACACGGCGTGCGGAACAAAGCGCTCCCATTTCTCTGGATAATTTTGGAATCGCCTCTCTGTCAGTTCCATTAGGATTTCGGAGACTCCTGTGCCTCAAACCCTGTTTGTTTCCCTCACGCTGAGCGGGGTTTGTGTCGCTTTTAACAGGAGAGGAGAGCTCGCTCCACGCCAAACTCCAGCTTCCATTAAATCCGGGGTCGCTCCAATGCCCGTCTCAGCCATTCCTGAGCTCCAGCCAAGCCCTACAAAGCCGGAGCACTAAAGGGATTAAGTCTGCAGGAGGGGAAAATTCACGGAATTCAATGACACAGCACTGGGGGAAAGAAAATTCCAGCAGCAAAACCCAGCTCTGAAAGGGATGGAGGGGTTGGGGAGAGGCTGAAGCAGGAGATGTTCCCACATCCAGGGGATAAATGGATATGGATTTACACACTCAGACACGGAAAAACCACCAGCTCTGCTCAGAATGGAGTGAAAATGGGGAGGAAAATGAGAGGAAAGAAAGAATTCCTGCAAATTTGCTTCCTCCACAAGGCCAGGGCAAAGCATTCATGGAATTCACGTGTTCCTTAAACAAGGAGATCAAATTCCCACCCAGCCAGCTCCAACAGGGCCCAGAGGGAAGTCAGGGACCCTGCAGACAAGAATTCCAGGGAAATTTCAGATGCTCCATGGTAATAAATAAGTGGTTTAAGGATTGATTCTTCCTAAAAACCATCAGAGATAAATAAAGAGGGAAAACTGCTCCCGAGTCAGTTTTGGGCTCTGAATGGGTTACTTGGAACCCATCTTTCCATGCTTTTTTTACCCACCCTCTTTCTTTTCCCTCAGCTTTTGTGCAAAGCTGAAAATATCCAGCCATGCCATGCCGCCTGTTTATGGAATAACAGCGGAGCTGCCAAATTCCCCACCCTCCATTCTCCGCTGCTCATTCCCAGCGATGGAGGCCACGATTCCCAGGCAGAAATGTGCATTTTTATCCCTTTTTTTGGCACCAGCAGCTATTTGGAATGGATGAGCTCATATTTCTCCCTCAGGCTGAAATGCACTCCCGGCATTTCATGGGATTTGTTGGGATGCAGCTCTTCCCAACACACAAAAATACCTGGATGGGGAAGTCTGATCCAGCAGAGGAGAAACACCTGGATTTACAGCAACCCTAGAAAACATTTCTGCAGCTGAAATTGGGAATTCCTGGAGTGGTCTTAGGACAGGTCACCCTTTGGAGCGTATCCAGGGAAAGGGCTGGAGCAGCAGAGGGAGCTGGGAGAGGAAAGGAGGCTCAGGAGGGATTTCATTGCTCTCTAAAATTACCTGGAAAAAGGGTGGAGCCAGGTGGGGGTCGGGAACAAAGGACAGGATGAAAAGAACGACCTCAAAGGGAGGTTTAGATTAGGGGGTGTAGGGAAACAAATATTCCTGAATATATACAGGGAATATTGGGGGAATTTCTTCATTGGAATGGGCTGCCCAGGGCAGTCCCCGTCCCTGGAAGTGTGAAAATCCCACATGGATGCGGCACTTGGGGACAGGGTTTAGTGGCAATCACAGACTGGGTGATCCTGGAGGTGTTTTCCAGCTTTTTCTGTGATTCCAAGTTGTGCATGGAAGTGGTTTGGACTTGGAATTGGTTGGATGATGAGGAAGAAATGGGCAGGGGGAAAAAACCAGGACTGGAAATGAAGAGAGGAGTTCAGGGCATCCCCCCAGGGGCTCCACACCTCTCCCTACAAACAGCTCCGCAGCCAGGAGGAAAAATGGGAATTTTCCAGCCTGGAAAGATGGGAATTCCAGTCAGCACAGATTGTACAGAACCAGAGTTAGTCCTTGGAGTGAGGGGAATTTTGGGAGCCCGGGCTGCGCAGAAAGAGAGGCCTGAGCCCAACGGCTCCACTGCAACCTCCAATGGGATCTGTTCCTATGGGATGGGATCTGTTCCTATGGGATGGATCTGCCCCTGTGGGATCTGTCCCTGTGGGGGGGATCTGTTCCTATGGGATGGGATCTGCCCCTGTGGGATCTGTCCCTGTGGGGGGGATCTGTTCCTATGGGATGGGATCTGTTCCTATGGGATCTGTCCCTGTGGGATCTGTCCCTGTGGGGTCTGTTCCTATGGGATGGGATCTGTTCCTATGGGATGGATCTGTCCCTGTGGGGTGGATCTGTCCCTGTGGGATGGGATCTGTCCCTATGGGATGGATCTGTCCCTGTGGGGGGGATCTGTCCCTGTGGGATGGGATCTGTCCCTATGGGATGGGATCTGTCCCTATGGGGTGGGATCTGTCCCTGTGGGGTGGATCTGTCCCTGTGGGATGGGATCTGTTCCTACGGGATGGATCTGTCCCTGTAGGGTGGGATCTGTTCCTATGGGATGGATCTGTCCCTGTGGGGTGGGATCTGTTCCTATGGGATGGATCTGTCCCTGTGGTGTGAGATCTGTCCCTGTGGGGTGGATCTGTCCCTGTGGGGTGGGATCCCTGTGGAATTCCCGAGGGAAGGCACAGCAGGAGCAGGGCACAGCCCGGGGCACAGCCGTTATCCCTTTAGCAGGGAACTGGTTCTCACTTCCAATGCAGATCCCAGGAACGATCAGGGGGCTCTCTCCCAGCCTGGAGAAAATGCCAGCGGGGAGCTGAGCAAAGCGAGGAACAGGAACGGCCCCGCAGGAGCTCAGAGCCGAGGGTACCGGCCCTGGCTGCAGATAAACACCCTACATCTCTGATAAACAGAATGTATTCTATATAAACCTGTAGTTATCATGCAGAATACGGAATATATTTATTTAATCTATTGGTATAATTTTAATATATTCATATTTGTGCTTAATATGTTGCTCTAGGTAGTTAATATATTTATTTATTTATTTATTATATTGCTATATTTATTTAGTATATTCATATTTGTATTTAATATGTTGCTCTATGTGGTTAATATATATATATTTATTTATTATATTGCTATATTTATTTAGTATATTCATATTTGTGTTTAATATGTTGCTTTATGTGGTTTATATATATATATTTATTTATTATATTGTTATATTTATTTAATCTATTAATATTTGTATTTAATATGTTGCTCTATGTAGTTAATATATATATTTATTTATTGTATTGGTATGTTTATTTAATATATTAATGTATATTTAAATGTACCCTTATTATATTGGCATATTTAGTTAATGTATTATGTAGTTAACATGTTGCTATACGTATTTAATATATTTATTATTATTTTGCTATATTTATTTAATATATTAATGTCTATTTAAAGGTTAATCTATGTAGTTAATATACTTATCTATTATATTGGTATGTTTATTTACTATATATTAATATATGTGTTTAATATGTTGATATATGTAATTAATATATTTATTTATTATATCACTATATTTATTTGATATTTAAATACATACTTAAATGTTAATATATTATACTGGTATAATTATTTAATATATTAATATATGTATTTAATATGTTGCTATATATAATTAATATATTTATTTATTATATTGGCATATTTATTTAATATATTAATGTCTATTTAAATGTTAATCTATGTAGTTAATGTACTTATTATACTGGTATATTTATTTACTATATTAATACATATTTAAATGTTAATCTATGTAGTGAATATATTTATTATACTGGTATATTTATTTAATATATTAATATATGTATTTAATATGTTCATATATGTAATATATTTATTTATTATATTGGTCTATTCATTTAATATATTAAGATATGTATTTAATATGTTCATATATGTAGGTAATATATTTCTTATAATAGTATGTTTATTTAATATATTAATATATGTGTTTAATATATTATTTATTACACACGTATATTTAATCTACTACTATATATTAATACAATATATTAATACCTATTTAATATGTCGATATCTGTAGTTTATATATTTATTTATTATTTTAAAGATGATAAAGATATCAACATATTAAATACATTAAAAACCACCTCGGATTGTTTCTCCCCGCAGGGTGGGACTGGCCCAGACTGGGCGCAGCACGAGGACACCGCGGGAATTCCCTGCGGGATTTTCCAGGGGTCCTGTGCAGGTGGAGCCTCTTTCTCTTCCCTTCCTTTTTCCCCAGGAACACAAAGCCGGCTGCGTTTGTGCGTCCAGGGACGGATGGAGCTGCTGGACAAGTGAGGAAAAGCTCAAATCCTCAGGAGAAGCTTTTCCCTGCGTTTTTCCGGTTGCCTGGGGGGATATTTTGGGTTTTTTCCTTGTTTTCCTCCTTTTTCCACAGCAGAGGAGGGATCTATCTCCCTGCCTGTCACGCCTCAGGCTGGCAGCCCAATTTGAGCTGGAAAAGCAAAAATTCACCTTCCACAGCGGCCTGGGCTGAGGGGTTTTTGTTGGGAATCGCTGGGTTCACGTAAAACCCACAGGACACCCATCATCTTTACTTAATCCCTATTAAATGTACCCAAAATCCTGCCTCGGGACACGACCGGCGTGGAATTCCACTCCTCACATCCTCCAGAAGCCCAATCGAAAACCCAACAGGAGGAATTTTATGGCAGGGCCAATGAAAATTTCCACTTACAGGAAATTAATGCCTTAAGAAACACATTTGGGTCCCCGTCTCTCACGTAAATTAAAGGCCGTGCACTCCACTCTCCCGAACTCAATTATTTCTCTCATAATGAAGTTTATACAGGACATTAAATGGGCAAATCAAACTGAAACCATCTCTCTTGACCAGCTGGAGTTGCAATAATGATGAACAACGACGTTCACTGTCCAGAAAATACAAAATACTTCCTAAAATCCTCCTTTTTCCTGAGAGCCGACGGCTGCGGATTTGCTGTTGGAAGGTTCAGGATGCTCCAAATTCCCTTTCAGGAGAGGTTCGCTTTCATCCCTTTCAAGTGGGCACCGCTCATATCAGCCCTCCACATCTGCTAATTAAGCACTCTTAAGTAATTAAAGTTCTTGCAGTCAAAAAAATTCCGAATTAGGAGGCGATCAGTAGGGATTCAACACCCCCAGCACAGAGGGGAATGTGCAAAAGCCAATTTGCAGGAACAAACTGGGACCTGTTGCAGTTTTCTGCACAAAACTGGGGAGGGAACGGTGTTTCCATGAGATTTTACTGGTGTGGGTGAGTTTTTCCCCTTTTCGAGTGAAATTATCCCTGAGCGCCTGGCCTGGAAGATGAAATAAATGAGTAATTATGGCGTGCTTAGTTCAGCTTTTCCATTTGTTTGGAATTGTTGGATTTCCTGTTCTTTTGCACCCGTTTTTACCAGCACCTACAGCAAAGAAATGCCTTTGCCAAGGCGTGGGAAATAATAATAATAACAACAACAACAATAACAATAATAATAATAAAAAATATAAATCACTGAGTCCTTCAGGACTCGGATAATCTCTGTTTTTCCTCTCCAACAACACAAGAGGGTTCACAGGGAACATCCCAGGGCCACCGTGACCTTTTCCTGAGGAGCTGCTGGAAGCGGCAGCTGATAAAAAGCCAGGACTGGGATGGTGCTGGTTCATCCCCAGGCATTTAGGCCCATAATAATCAGAATTTTAACAGCAAACTGTGGCTGGTGACGTCCCCTCCTCACAGAAATTCTTCTCACTTTTTATACAGCCCTAAACACCTTGGTTTGAGCCAAAAACCAGAAAATTTGGTGTGGCAGAAGCTAAGAGCTCCATCAGAGCTGCTGGGGGTAAAAAACCAGCGACTGAGAGCAGCTTTTTGAGGCAAAACCCCAAAATAAGTGCCCAGAATCCTTCAATGTCTGCAGCTGTGTCAGGGCTGGGCACATCAGTCTGGGCTTGATGGTGGTCTGGGGATGGATATTAAGAGAATTCCAGCTCTGGAAATCCCAGGGAATAAATAAAGAGTAAGAAGATACTGAAGAACAAGAGAATAAAGAATAAGATAATAAAGACTAAAGTTGCGTGCACAGGCGTGACTTTCAGAGAATCACGGAACGCCCTGAGCTGGAAGCCCACAGGGATCATCCCTGCCAAGGTTTTCCAATGCCCAGCTCCAGGTGGCCACTCTGGGAGCAGAGGGGCTTTTTTCCTGCCGCATTCCCAGTGGCCGATCCCGCTGCTTTCCCCACCCAAACCCCACTCAGGGTGAGGTGCGGGGAATCAGGGACGCAGATCGGCACTGCGTGCGCCTCTGGAAGCGGAGATAACGTTAATTAAATACTCGTTTAATCTGAATTAAGACAGATCCTCCAGCGCTGAGCAAACCCCAAGCCAGCAGGCACAGGAGGAGAGTCCAAGTTCAGTTCATCCAGCACCGACCGCCTGGCTCGGTGCTGCTTCGCTTGTGACTTTTTCAAAACTTTAATTATTTAATAAACTCTCTTTAATTATTAAATTGGCGAATTCATTCATGACAAGGGGGAGGAGCTTTTTGTTCTTGAGGCTTTGCTCAGGGTGCCCTGGGTGGGACGGTGACACCAACCATGAGCTTTTCCACATCTTCCAACTCCTTCCCTGCTTCCCAGCGAGTAACCGGGCACCAGGAGAGCCCTGCCCGGCTCCTCAGGGGACAGGACAGTGCTGCCAGGGCTCTCCAGGGATGCAGAGACCAAAAAAGTGATGTGGAGAAGAGGAGATAAGGACAAAAATATGGATCTCCCATTCCTGCTCAGTGCCAGGGGAGGAGTGGAGCTGCTGGAGCCCTGATCTCCTCGGGCTGGATCCATCCCTCCCCCAAAACATGGAACACCCCCAATTCAGGTTTTTAGAGGCCACAATTCAGATTGCCAAAGTCCACAGTTCAAATTGCCAAAACCCAGAACTCAGATTTTTAAAGCCCACAATTCAGATTTCCAAAGCCCACAATTCAGATTTCCAAAGCCCACAATTCAGGTTTCCAAAGCCCAGAACTCAGATTTTCAAAGCCCACAATTCAGATGTTTAAAGCCCCCAGTTCACACTTTCAAAGCCAAGAGTTCAGATTTTCGGACCCAACAGGATTTCAGTTGATTTGGAAGACAAAGTGACCCAAACCAGGGAATTCTAACCACGACCAGGAATTTTTGAGGATCAATTCTCCCAACCTCGACCCTCTGGGGAGACAAAACTGCGAAACCAATGCACAGAGATTAAAAAAAAAATTCAAACAAATAAGAACAGCCGCTTTGAGAGCCACAAGGGATTTTTCCAGAGGTGAGACATCACCCTCAGCATCCACCTTCCTCCTCAGAGCTCCTGTCCCTGCTGCAGCGGCGCGGAGCAGCCTTTCAACCAAATTGCCTTGGCACTGGGGCTGCAATTAGTGCCCGGCTCGTTAGTGGGGACTTCTGCTGGAAATGCACACTTGAAACCAGCCCAGAGGCATCCAGACTCCAAGAGACTCCTTGATAGAACAGGAAGGGCCATGGAACACAAAGAAAGGGGCAAGAAGGGATGGAAATGAGGGGTTTTACCCGGCGTTGGTTTCACACTTGTGTCTCAAACTCCTCTCCCTGTCCAGCCACATCCAGAACCCCCAGGTTTGGCAAGTGTTGTCTGAAAAGGGTTTGGACAACGCTCACGAGACAGGGTGGGATTTCTGGGGTGGCTGGGAGCTGCACTTTGATTTTTGGGGGTCCCTTGCAATCTGGGATATTTTAGAACTCACCCATTCAAGGACAACGAGGCCTGCACTGCTAAATGTCACCAAAATGGGTCAGATTAAAGCACCAAAATGGGCCAGATTAAAGCACCAAAACGGGCCATATTAAAGCACCAAAACGGGCCAGATTAAAGCACCAAAACAGGCCAGATTAAAACACCAAAACGGGCCAAATTAAAGCACCAAAACGGGCCAGATTAAAACACCAAAACGGGCCAAATTAAAGCACCAAAACGGGCCAGATTAAAGCACTGAAATGGGCCAGATTAAAGCACCAAAACGGGCCAAATTAAAGCACCAAAACGGGCCAAATTAAAGCACCAAAACGGGCCAGATTAAAGCACCAAAACGGGCCAGATTAAAGCTCCACAGATCCCTTAGTGGTTCCTGCACTGCTTTTTCCCTCTCCTCCCTCACCCGGGAGTGGCACCTCCAGCGCTGGAGCCCCGCAAGTGTCACTTGAGTTTGCTTAAATGCTTTAATAGAGGCTCCTATTTGCAGAGCATTAGCACTGCCGCTCTCCAGCGCTGATTGGGCTCATTTGCATATGCAAATCCGACGCCAATAGGAGACACTTAATATTCCCTCGACTTCATTTAGGGCTGCAGCAAACGTGGGTCAATATCTGCTCCATCCTCTGCCGGGAGGCGAGGGGGGCTTGGGGCTGAGTCAGCAAATGCTAATTAGCTCTGCTGCTTCCAAGCCTTCAAATCAATTAGTGGGATATTAAGAGAGACTGGCTGGGAGCTCATTGAAGTAATAAAAATCTTTTGTGTGGCTAAAAGGGGAAAAGAACGGGAAGGTTTGACTCTTCCTTCCCCGGGGAGCTGGGGCAGTCTGGAATCCTGATGGAGGGGAAAAGCATCCGCCCCCGGAACGCGGCTCTGCTCGGCTGGGCTGGGAGGGGAAAAGCAGCAAGGATATCCCAAAACCACACGGATGTCAGTGGAAGTTCTCCCTCTGCCCTTGTTGGAACAATGGGAACACGCAGGGACAGTGCCAGGAGTGGGAGCAGCACATCCACAGCCACCAAACCCCGGTGTCCAGGACAGGAATCCCACAGTGAGCAGCTCTGGCGTTCCCAGGGCAGGGATTCCGGGCTGCCACAGCCCCAAACACCCCACGAGCACTCCAGGACCAGCACCACGAGCTCCTGGGAACGAGCAGAGCCACCAGGAGCTGCAGCACCAGCTCAGCCATCCCGTGGTCCATCCTGCATCGCAGGAAATCCACTGGATCCTCCCCAAAATCCACGTGAGCTTCCCACCCTGAGGAAAGCTCTGGAATGAAGTGACTACACCAAGAAGATCCTTTGGAATCGCCTAGTTTACACCAGCTGAGGCTCACCCCAGGCCACAGCAGAGGCACAGGCAGGAAAATCCACAGAAATGGAGCTTTTAAGGTGTTTCCCCTCACTCAGCTGCACCAACCCCACGAATATTTGACCTTGGGAACTCATGGAGAGCTCCTGGATCCAGAGCCAAACTCAGCGAACAGCCCCATCCCCGCTTTCTGCCCCAGGAGTCTTTTCCCACCTGAGGAAGTGTCGGCTCACGAACAAGATTCCCAAACTCCCAGGGAAATCCAGCAGGCAGCACAGCTACATTTCCATTTATCTCTTCACCCTCTCATCAGGAATTTTGGTTGATGAGCGGCTGGAGGAGCACCTGCTGCAGCCCCGAGCTCATCAGCGCTGCAAGGGGCACACACCTGGCTCGCCTGCTGGATTCTGCATCCCGAATTTATTGGACACGACCTGCATCCGAGGCAGCAGCACTCGCACAGCTCCTGCCAAGGCTGGCAAAAATCACTGAGTCACCCCTGCCACGCCAATTTGCCATTCATTCCCCTTCCAAGGCTGGAATGGCACTGGCTGGAATGTGCTTGTGACCAGGAGAACAATTCCAGCTCTGTTCTGTCCTTTTTGTTCCAGAGGGAAGTGGAAATAAACAGCAAAACAGGATTCAAAAGCCAGCTCTGGATTTCTCGGGTGGCTTTCTGTGCTCTGGAAGTTGTCCATGAAACAACAGCTCCTGTCGAAATGCTGAAGGAGGATTTTTTGGGGTCTTTTTGACCCAAACCAAGGTATTTATTCACTGCCAGGCCGACACCAGTTCTCCCAGTGCTGGCACAGACCCGAAGCACTGGCAGGAATTCAGGTTAATTTGGGATCGAAAGGCCAGGTGCGGGATTTTCACCATCCAGGTGCTATTTCTCCCTCCAGATTCCCATCCACCGCTCCCCACACGTCACCGACAGGGACTTGTGCCAAACCCCTCATTTCCAACGCGTGGCCCAGGAAATGGAACAGGAGCTGCAAACGGCTGACGGCAAACAGGGACACGGCTCCGGAAAGAATTCCCAGGAGCAGCCATGAAAAACCTGTTCCAGGGCAAACCTGCTGCCAGCCCGATTTTTGACATGAGGTGGAAAACGCTTCACTGGAGATGGAATCAATGCAGGGCTGTGCTTGAAATGTAATTCTCCATCTCCTCCTGCAGACGCTGCCCTGTGTACAACAACCCCGTCACTCAATAGTATCGACAACCCTGCCCTGCTCTCCTGGTTTTCCAGGGAATCCAGGGACTGATGCCTTGCAGAAAAGAAGTAAATTAAAGGCCCTGTGCTGGCACATCCCAAAATCCAGGATTTTATGGCCTGCCGTGCTGTTCTTCTCCGTGGCTTTATCAACACGGGCTGTGAAGGGATACAAACTTTCTGTTTTTAATGAGCACAGCTCTCTGCTCAGGAACAGGGATAGGAGAGATCCAGTGTGGATATTTCGGAATCGTTTCCCCACTTTCCAACCAGCTCAGGATGTCAGAGAGTTCCACCTGACACTGCCCCAGCCCACCAACAGCCCCTCAAACTCAGGAGGAGTTTTAGAGCAATAAAATTGTTGAAAGCTGATAAAACTGAGCTGGAGGAGGGAAGGTTCTGGTCGGATATTGGGAAGAAATTCCTCCCTGTGAGGATGGGGAGGGGCTGGGATGGATTTCCCAGAGAAGCTGTGGCTGCCCCTGGATCCCTGGAAGTGTCCAAGGCCAGGTTGGAGCACCCTGGGATCGTGGAAGGTGTCCCTGCCCGTGGCAGGGAGTTGGAATTAGATGAGCTTTGAGGTCCCTTCCAACCCAAACCATTCCAGGATTCCAAATGGGAAGCCCCCGTGAATATTCTGAGCTCATTTTGCATTTAGCACCTCATTAACGCTTCGAAATTTGGAACACACCCCTCAGGGTCCACAGCAAACCCGCCCTGATTTCCATCAGACTCTGCATCCCACCAGGAATTCTCTTTGTCCTTTTTAAAGGAGCTGTGGGATGCCACTGGATTCGATGATCCCTCACCAAAAACATTCCCTCCACCAGCACCAAAGGGGTGGAATTTCCTCTCCAAACCTGGGCAATCTCCTCTCCAAACCTGGGCAATCTCCTTTCCAAACCTGAGGAATTTCCTCTCCAAACTTGGGCAATCTCCTTTCCAAACTTGGGCAATTTCCTCTCCAAACTTGGGCAATCTCCTTTCCAAACTTGGGCAATTTCCTCTCCAAACCTGGGGAATCTCCTCTCCAAACCTGGGTAATCTCCTTTCCAAACCTGGGGGATCTCCTCTCCAAATCTGGGCAATCTCCTTTCCAAACCTGAGGAATTTCCTCTCCAAACCTGGGCAATCTCCTTGCCAAACCTGAGGAATTTCCTCTCCAAACTTGGGCAATCTCCTTTCCAAACCTGGGCAATCTCCTCTCCAAACCTGGGCAATCTCCTCTCCAAACCTGGGGAATTTCCTTTCCAAGCACAACCCAAGCTCGGTTTGTGGGATGCAGGAGGAGGAGGAGGAGGGATGAGCCCCAGGGAGACCAAAGGAATCTTTCCCAGGCCACAGCTGGGACTGAAAGTGGGAGGCCCAGCAAACCCAGGGAACACAAAGCCAGAACACGGAGCACAGCGGATGAGGAGGGGATGGAAAACACAGAGGGAATGGGAGTTCAAAGTGGTGCCTGTTAAACCAAAACAGGTCCTGGAAGGAACTGCCCAGTCCTCGGAAGCTTCTGGTGCCCAACACTGAGCAGAGCAGAGGAAAAGGAGCTGCTAAAGAATCCCAGAATCCCAGAATCCCAGAAATCAGAACCCCAGGATGGGCTGGCTCCAAGCAGATCCCAAAAACCACCTAATCCCGAGCAGGGACAATCCCACTGTTACCCACATCCACGAATCCCTGGATTGGGACACACGAAACCACCTCCTGCTAGGATTCAGCCACGAGACAAAGGAAGCAACGCAAACTTCCAAGAAAAAGGAGCAGCGGAACGAGGTTTGGAACACGGAAAAGTGGGATCCCTCCTTCCCACTCTGGCAGAGAACTCCCAAAAAACCCCACACTGCCCGAGGTCTTGGAGAATCCCCTTTTCCTGCTGGTTTGGGGCCTTTCGTTTGGTTTCGAAGAGGGAGAGGTTGTTGGTTTGTTCGGGTTTGTGGGGTTTTTGGGCTGTTCTTATGGTTGGGTTTGTGGGGTTTTAGTTTGTTCAGGTTTGTGGGTTTTAGGTGACTTCGTTTTGTGGGGTTTTGGTTTGTTTGGGCTTGTGGGGTTTTGGTTTGTTTGGGTTTGGGAGTTTTTAGTTTGTTTGGGTTTGTGGGTTTTAGTTGACTTAGTTTTGTTTGTTTGGGGTTTTGGTTTGTTTGGGTTTGTGGGGTTTTTGTTGGGTTGGGTTTGTGAGTTTTTAGTTTGTTTGGGTTTGTGGGTTTGTGGTTTGTTTGGCTTTTGTGGGGCTTTGGCTTGGTTGGTTTGGGATTTTTTTAGTTCATTTGGGTTTGCGGGGTTTTTGGTTGGTTGGTTTGTGGGTTTCAGTTTGTTTGGGTTTGGGGGGTTTTAATTTGTTTGGTTTGTGGGTTTTTAGTTTATTTTGGTTTGTGGGTTTTTGTTTGGGTTTGTGGGTTTTAGCTTACTTGGGTTTGTGGCTTTTAGTTTATTTGGGTTTGTGGCTTTTAGTTTATTTGGGTTTCTGGTTTTTTGTTTGGGTTTCTGGGTTTTAGTTTATTTGGGATTTTCTTTGGTTTTGTGGTTTTTAGTTTATTTGGGTTTGTGGGTTTTTCATTTGTTTGGTTCCTGGGTTTTAGTTTGTTTCGGCTTTATTTGGTTTGGGTTTTCCTCCTCCAAGGCCAGGGCCACTCCATCAAACCCAACAGCTCATCTGGGCCGCCTGCAGAGAAAAATCCTGATTATCGAGCGTCCAAATCCAACGAGAACTCGAACTGATCCATCAGCGGAGCAACTGCGGCCGCAGAGCCGAACGCCAGCTGGGAAAAGGGGGACGTGCAGCAGCATCCCAACAAATCCCAGAGCCAGGAACGCTCCCGGAGGGACGGCCAGCAGCATTTGGTTCCATGTTCTCCATCTGTTTGCACAACTCCGCGAAGAGCCCGTGAAGAACGAGCCGCCTGCGCCTGAGGAAGAGCCCAGTATTTATCCCAAACAGCTCCATCTCCTCGGGGCTGTTTCCCTCAGGATTGAAACGCCTCTAATTCCCTAAATTCCCGAAAATGAGCAGTGTTCGTGCAGCCCTAATTGCTCCTTTTCAAGCAGCCCCGCGTGTTTGCGGAGCCAATTTGGTGCAGCTGCAATCCAAGGCGATGTCTTGGAAGGAAAAGCTTCAACCCCCGGAATTCCTCAGGGATCCACAGGGCCCTGGCTCCCTCCAGGAATTCCCACTGAATTCGGCTTTTGAGGGAGAGGGAAAGAAAAAAATCAAGACCCTAAAAAAAAAAAACCGATCCCAAAATTCAAACTCGAAGTACAAGGGGGAGGGTTCCTAAAAAAACAATTGCACTTCTCTACTTTCATACAGCCCTCTTCTCCTGCATCTTACTGCAATGTGTGTGTTTTATATTTATATCTATTTAAAATACTCATTTATTGCTTTATATTGATATGGATTTACATCGTTTTGTATCCCTTTCAAACAGGGCCCTGGCTCCCTCCAGGAATTCCCGCTGAACTTGGCTTTTGGGGAGGGAAAAAATCCAAACCACCACAAAAATCCCACCTTGAAATTCAAACTTGAAGTTACACAGATGAGGATTCCTTAAAAAATGACATTTGACATTATTGCATCCATCTACTTTTATATTTTCCTTAAATATGTGTATTTTATATTCATATTTCTATTTAAAGTATTTACTCCATGTTTTATATTGATATGGATTTACACCCCTTTGTATCCCTTTCAAACAGGGCCCTGGCTCTCTCCAGGAATCCCCGCTGAACTTGGCTTTTGGGGAGGGAAAAAATCCAAACCACCACAAAAATCCCACCTTGAAATTCAAACTTGAAGTTACACAGATGAGGATTCCTTAAAAAATGACATTTGACATTATTGCATCCATCTACTTTTATATTTTCCTTAAATATGTGTATTTTATATTCATATTTCTATTTAAAGTATTTACTCCATGTTTTATATTGATATGGATTTACACCCCTTTGTATCCCTTTCAAACAGGGCCCTGGCTCTCTCCAGGAATCCCCGCTGAACTTGGCTTTTGGGGAGGGAAAAAATCCAGACCACCACAAAAAATCCCAGCCTAAAATTCAAACTTGAGGTTACACAGATGAGGATTCCTAAAAAAATGACATTTGACATTATTGCATCCCTCTACTTTTATATTTTCCTTAAATATGTGTATTTTATATTTATTTATATTTAAAATATTCACTTATTGGTTTATATCCCTTTGTTTTGCTTTAAAAAAGGGCCCTGGGTCTCTCCAGGGGGTTTGGAATGAACTTGGCTTTTGGGGGAAAAAATCCAGACCACCACAACAAGTCCCAACCTAAAATTCAAACTTGAAGTTACAAAAATAAGGATTCCTAAAAAAATAGCATTCAAAATTATTACATCCCTCTACTTTTGTATTTTCCTTAAACAGGCATGTGTTTTATATTTATATTTATTTCAAATATTCACTTAGTGGTTTATTTTTACATGCATTTACATCCCTTTGTATCCCTTTAAAAAAGGGCCCTGGGTCCCTCCACGGGCTTGGGTTGAACTTTGCTTTTGGGGAAAAAAATCCAGACCACCACAAAAAGTCCCACCCTAAAATTAAAATTCTGACTTCCACAGTTGAGTATTCCTAAAAAAAGAGCATCTGACATTATTGGGCCCCTCTGCTTTTTTTATATTTTACTTCCATATAGGTGTATTTTGTATCTACTTATATTTAAACTATTATGCATTTTAATATTTATATTTATTATATATATAGTTATATTTTATATACTAAATATGTATTTAATATTTTTATTTTACTTTTTCATTTTCATTATTCATTATTATTTTATTTCATTATTATTTATTATTTTTATTATATTTTATTATAGTTATTATTCTATTCTATTAATTACTTATTATTTT
>VXAD01005718.1:0-17231 GCA_013399195.1 Dicrurus megarhynchus
CCCACCAACAGCCCCAAGTCCTCTCCCCAGGGCTGCTCCTGATCAGTTCTTTATCCAGCCTGTGCTTTTGCTTGGGATTGCCCTGACCCCTGTGCAGAACATTGCACTTGGACTTGTCGAACTTCATGAGTTTGGCACAATCCCACCTCTCCAGCCTGTCCAGGTCCCTGTGATTCCCCATCCCTTCTCTCCACCACACAGCTCTCTATCACCAAGTGCCCTCGATCCCACTGTCCATGTCACGGATAGACCTCCACACCTCCCTGCCCATTTCCCTGCCCACTTGGCCGTTGCAGCTGGTGCCAGCACTCGAAGCAGCCGACAGGTGCTTGGGATCAAAGGTGCCAACGGGACCGTGGAACGTTTGTCTGCTTGGCTCTCCGGGGTCAGGGAGTTTGTATCATTCCCTGGGGTCCTGGGAGCTTCCCCCACCTCTTCTTCAGTGGGTTTTTAGAGGACCTGGGAGTGGGGGTGGAGAGATGGTGCTTTGCCCAGTTACCCTTGGTTCAGGAGGTGCAGGAGCAGAGGCACAAACCCATGGGTGCAGCAGGTGTGGGCAGGGGTGCACCCCATCTCCCGGAATCCGCCCTGGATCCCAACACAGGGATGACGGTGGAGCTGGGCTGCTCTCCCTGGCAAAAACTGCTGCTCCTGCCCTGCCCAGGCAGCTCCAAGATCATCGGTCAGCAAAGCTGGTTTGGCTTTCCCTGTGCCTGACCCTTCTGCAGCCAGATCTGGGGCCAGCTGTCACCTGCAGCTTTGGGCCATTTGGCTTTTATTTTCCTTTTTTTAAAGTGGAAAGACTTGCCCGCATTTAGATGGGGTCACTGAGCAAAGTCATCTCCTGTCATCAGGGATGGATCATCCCAGGGGTGAGGATGGCCCCCGCCCCAGTTCAGTGAGGATGGGGCTGTGGGCTGGCAGAGAGGTGCTGGTCCAAGGCACATGGAATCATAAAATCATGGAACAGTTTGGGTTGGGAGGGAACTTAAACTTCATCTTGTTCCACCCTCATGCCATGGGCAGGGACACCTTCCACTGTCCCAGGCTGCTCCAAGCCCCATCCAGCCTGGCCTTGGGCACTGCCAGGGATCCAGGGGCAGCCACAGCTGCTCTGGGCACCCTGTGCCAGGGCCTGCCCACCCTCCCAGGGAACAATTCCTTCCCAATATCCCATCCAGCCCTGCCCTCTGGCAGTGGAAGCCATTCCCTGTGTCCTGTCCCTCCATGCCTTGTCCCAAGTGCCTCTCCAGCTCTGGGCAAAGGAAGGCGAGTGTTGCCTCGTTGCTGCTGCTCTGTGAAGAGGAACCATTCACCTTCTTCTGCCACATTTTCTTTGTGCCCAGTGGCCCTTGGGACCGGTGTCACCCCCTAGCACCCTGAGCCCAGCCACTCCCCCCACTGTGGGGCCTCCTGCCAACATCTTCCCTCTCCTGCTGCTCCCCCTCTGCCTTCCGCTCCCAGGGATGACAGGGAGAGGATGAAACATTTCCCTAACACAATTATATTCTAATTTTGCATGTGTGGCCATAATTTCCCTGTCAGCAATTGTAATTAAACCTCTGAGCTTCGCTCTCCCACTGCTGGTGGCTGGGCAAAGCCAAGTGATGGAGAGGTGGGATGGGATGGGATGGGATGGGATGGGATGGGATGGGATGGGATGGGATGGGATGGGATGGGATGGGATGGGATGGGCAGGAGCTGGCATGAGCCTCGCTGGTTTTCCACAGGCATCCATGGCCACAACAGTGTGGGATGAAAGTGGTGAGGAGATTTTCCTGCTCTGAGCTGTTTTGGTCGCTTGGTCTATGTTGAAAATAGAATTTGCATTTCACAAAATGGTTGGGGTTGGAGGGGACCTCTGGAGATCATCCAGTTCAACTCCCTGCCAAGGCAGGGTCACCCAGAGCAGGTGACACAGGAATACATCCAGGTGGGTTTTGGACATGTCTCTTGGACAGAGACTCCACAGCCTTTGTGCAGCCTGTTCCAGGGCTCTGCCACTCTCATGTTCTTCCTCATGTTGGGGTGGGACTTCTGGTGGTTTAGTTTATGGCCACTGCTCCTTGTCCCGTTGCTGGGCGCCACTGAACAGAGTCTGGCTCCATCCTCTGACACCCGTCGGAGATACTTGGATGGATTGGGGAGATCCCCTCTGTCTTCTCTGGACTAACCAGGCCCAGCTCCCATGGTCTCTCCTCATCACAGAGATGCTCCAGACCCCAAATCATCTTTGAGGCCTCTGCTGGACCCTCTCTAGTTGCTCCTTGTCCTTGTCCCAGAACTGGACACAGCACCCCAGATGTGCCTCACTTTGGCCGAGCAGAGGGGCAGGATCGCTCCCTGCCCTGCCGGCCGCTCTTCCCGATGTCCCCCAGGGTCCCATTGTCCCCCCTGGCCCCAGGACGCTCTGCTGGCTCAGGGACAGCTCGTCACCCGCCAGGACCCCCAGGTCCTTCTCTGCAGAGCTGCTCTCCAGGGGTCACCCCCAGCCTGTGCTGGCACTTGGGGTTATCCCTCCCCGGGTGCAGGACCCTACACTCGCCCTCGTTGAACCTCCTCAGGTTTCTCCCCACCCAGCTCTGCAGCCTGTAATTAATTACCCTGTAATTAATAGTGCCTCCTTCCTGGTGGGTGGCAGCATCATGGCAAAAAGCGTGTCCCCAGGCCTGCTCGTGGGGAACCAGGAAGGCTTCAAACTCCTCTGACATTGTGGGGGTTTTTTTGGAAGCTGAGAAGTTCCCCCTTCCAGTTCACAGCGTGGCCCCCTCAGTTTCCCATTTCAGGCTATTTTGGTAGGGCAGGAGGAAGCAGAGGAGATGGGGGATGCACAAAGGGGCACCACGGGGATGCTGGGTGGACACATCCACCCAGAGGTGACGCCAGAGGGGCTCCAGTGACGTTCCCCACCTGGAGAGGTGCTGGAACCTCAGGCTCAGGGGCAACCTCAGCATCCCCTGGGCACCTTTTGAGGTGGGGTAGGGGCATAAAACACAGCATGGGCAACATAGAACCCCAGAATCCTGGGACCTCCTGAGTGGGAAGGGACCCACGAGGATCATCAGAGCCCATCTGCTGGCCCTGCACAGGGCAGCCCCAAGAACCACCAAGATTCTCCCAAGAACTCCAAGAACATCTCGAGTTCTCATTGTTTCCACCCCCTGAACCTTCGGGATGGGGGGTAGCAGTTTTCACCCTCTTCACATTTGGCCGTGCTGATGACACACAACTGATAAATAAGAAAATAATGCTGAGGCTGTGTCCAGGTGCTGGGAGCCGTGGCTTAAATGAAGCAGCTTCACAGTGACTCTTGCAATGCTCAGGGCTTGGGGTGCCAGGGGAGAAAAGTGTAGTGGAGGCTCCAAAGGCAGCACTGTCCAAAGGATGGTGTGGAGAGCTTCCCCCATAGGCAGGTCATCCTCCAGGATGTCATCCTCAGCTCTGCTGCCCAGAGCAGCTGTGGCTGCCCCTGGATCCCTGGCAGTGGCCAAGGCCAGGCTGGACGGGGCTTGGAGCAGCCTGGGACAGTGGAAGGTGTCCCTGCCCATGGCAGGGGTGGGACTGGATGAGCTTTAAGGTCCCTTCCCACCCAAACCATGACTCTGTGATGTCCCCTGGAAGAGGAGCACTTCCTCTGGCTGGGTTTTTATCTCTGTCCCCGGTCTCTGTGCCTCAGTTTCCCCTCTGTGTGNTTCAAAGGCAGCTTTGGGCAGGTTGTTCTGCCTCTGAACCCCCACCCTGGCCTGTCAATGTCCCCACAGCACGTTCCAGTGGTTCATGAGGGTCTGGGGAAGGCTCGCTGCAGTCCTTGGCCAGGAGAGCTTGGGAATGCTGGTCTGGCCCAGCCTCTGCATGGTGGGAATGGGTGGGGGAGGCTCTGTCCCCAGTGGGGGCTGTGGGACACCAGCCACTGCCCTCAGAGCATCCCACCCGCTCTTACAAAACTGGAAATGAATAAAGTACAAGTCAGTGCTGGGCAACAAAATAAGCTTTAAAAAAAAATTATATATATACTGGAGAAAAGTCCCCATTTCCCTTTAATTTCCTTTGAGCTGGGCTAGGTTTCCACCCTGTGACTCCCTGGGCATGGCGCTGGCCCTTCCAGGGACCCAGACCCTCGTAACTTCTGTTAGTGACTGGGGACACTGTGACAGCCACCCACAGCCAGGGACACTGTGACAGCCACCCACAGCCATGACCTGATGCCTGGTCCAGAGGGGATGGATGGGCCAGGACCAGCCGGCGAGGCCGGTGGCTGCACTGAGCCCCCCTACCCTAAACCCCAGGCCAGCCCGAGGAGNGTGGCTTAAATGAAGCAGCTTCACAGTGACTCTTGCAATGCTCAGGGCTTGGGGTGCCAGGGGAGAAAAGTGTAGTGGAGGCTCCAAAGGCAGCACTGTCCAAAGGATGGTGTGGAGAGCTTCCCCCATAGGCAGGTCATCCTCCAGGATGTCATCCTCAGCTCTGCTGCCCAGAGCAGCTGTGGCTGCCCCTGGATCCCTGGCAGTGGCCAAGGCCAGGCTGGACGGGGCTTGGAGCAGCCTGGGACAGTGGAAGGTGTCCCTGCCCATGGCAGGGGTGGGACTGGATGAGCTTTAAGGTCCCTTCCCACCCAAACCATGACTCTGTGATGTCCCCTGGAAGAGGAGCACTTCCTCTGGCTGGGTTTTTATCTCTGTCCCCGGTCTCTGTGCCTCAGTTTCCCCTCTGTGTGATGACATCGGGGCCACACTCTGCTCGTGTGGAACCCTTGGAGACCTTTGTAGGTGCTGTTGGGTGTGAGCCCACACCACCATCCCTGGGCAGGGGAGCCCTGAACAAGGCTCGAGGCAGAACCTGCCTGACCCGGCGGGGCTGAATGAGGAGCCCTGGCCCCATTCCCAGAGCCAAAAACCAGCCAAGGTCACTGAGATCACCGAGGAGGTGCAGGGCCCATTTGTGTCTTCGGGGCTGCTGGTGCAGAAGGAAAGGCTGAGACCTGAAGCTGGATGGCTGGATGGATGGATGNGAGCATCCCACCCGCTCTTACAAAACTGGAAATGAATAAAGTACAAGTCAGTGCTGGGCAACAAAATAAGCTTTAAAAAAAAATTATATATATACTGGAGAAAAGTCCCCATTTCCCTTTAATTTCCTTTGAGCTGGGCTAGGTTTCCACCCTGTGACTCCCTGGGCATGGCGCTGGCCCTTCCAGGGACCCAGACCCTCGTAACTTCTGTTAGTGACTGGGGACACTGTGACAGCCACCCACAGCCAGGGACACTGTGACAGCCACCCACAGCCATGACCTGATGCCTGGTCCAGAGGGGATGGATGGGCCAGGACCAGCCGGCGAGGCCGGTGGCTGCACTGAGCCCCCCTACCCTAAACCCCAGGCCAGCCCGAGGAGGTCCCCTCGGCGAGGGGCACAAGCAGGCGAGCATTCCCCCCCCGGAGCCGGGGTCTGGCGGCCCCATCCCGCCCCAGGCTCCCTCTCATCCCAGCTCACGGAGGTGAAACCGAGCGGGACGTGGGGAGCATTGCTCGCTGCAGGTGCCCGTCCTGGAGCCACCGAGACGTGGCCAGCGTCCGGCCGGGCTGGGCCACTGGCAAGGGGCCGGTGAGAGCTCGGGGCTCCTCGCTGGATCCCGAGGACTTTAAGGAGCAGGTTTGAGTTCATATTTGCATTTAGTCACAGTGTGAGTCAGACATTCCAGCCCCGGCTGCCGAAATGCCTCAGCTCTGACTTCTGATTTCCCACTGCGACCTTGGGTTGGTTTTTGATTTTCTTTTTGTTTGTTGGTTTGGGTTTTTTTTCCCTTTTCTCTTTCCCTTTCCCTTTCTTTTCCTTTTCTTCCCTTTCTCTTCTTTTTCTTCCCTTTCTCTGCCCCTTCTGGGCAGCCCCATTCCAAAGGCAGGTCAGTGGCACCGGGCACAGGTGGATGGGGCAGAGGGATGGGCACGGGCATCCCAGAGAGTTTATTCTCCCCTGTAGCAGTGGGAAGCCAAGTGAGAGTTAACCCTGCCAGGTGGAGGAGGTTGAGCCAGGGAGCCCCCACATCCCTCCCACAGCGGTGGGGGGACACGGGGGTGGCACTGAAGCCACCAGCAGCTTTTGACTCCCGTGGCCATTGCAGAGAGGTCCCAGGGCAGGACAAAACTGGGGGGAGGAGTGGGAGGAAATGGGACAAACTGCCAGGACAAGCCCACCAGACCCTCCCCTCTGTTCCGGGGTACGTGTCAGGCTCGTGCAGGTTTGTTTGTCCTCAGCAAAACGCCAGTTCTTGATTTGTAAAGTTTTTAATTAAAATTGACCTGGAGCTCAGCAGGCTCAGAGCAGGAGCTGCCTCCCCCTTGTGTCCCCCCCTTGCACCCAGAGCCGGGTCCCACGGGGACATCAGGGTGTCCAGCCCAGACGTGGGGGCTGCGGGACCCCCGCGCCGGGGGCTGGGGGCAGGAACTGTGCCGAGGGCTTGGCCAGAAAGGCGATTTTGTTTTTGGTTTCCTGGATGATGCATTCCACATGGCGTTGCATCACGCACAGCTGTTACATCACTTTAGCCAGGAAATTTAAAACAAGTGGCCTGGGCTGGAAATGGTGGTTTAATTATTATTTATGGATAACAACAACAACAGCGAGAGAGAAGAAAGGCCTCAAAACTCTTTCTTTTTTTTTTTTCCCCTCTGTTTAAATCCCGCCCATCTCTCACATTACAGCGACTTTGTCCCCAGCTCCCTCCCAGCCCCTGCGGTGGGGAGCAGCCCCGGGATGGGCTCCCAGCGAGGGCGACTTTTGGGCTTGGCTTGGCTGCTTTGGCCACACTGTCCCCCTCCCCTCCGAGGGTGTCCCCTCCTTCCTGGCCACCCCCGCAGTGCTGGGGGACACCCTCTGGCACCTACAGGGACACTTCCTGCACCAAAGGGTGACACGTGCCACCAGCAGCTCCCTGGGAGCATCCTTGGCTTCGCTTGCTGTCCTCCCTTCGGGTGCCATTTGTCACCAGCAGCCCCCGCCGCTGTTCCGACCCTGCCAGCTGAGTTGTGGCAGTCACTATCCCCCATGGGACGCTCTGGGGACAGATCCCGGTTCATCCCTGCCTGCTGGGCATTTGAGGGACATTGGTGACAGGGATGGATCCCTTCCTCCAACCCATTTTGCTCCTTCCCGCTGTGGGGACAGAAGTGATGCCGAGAGCATTGTCATCCTCATTGTCCTCCCTGCCAGGAGGCACCAGGGACCCTCTACTTCCTCTCTTCCTTTGGGCACAGCATGGAGCAGGGACATCAGTGGCTCTGTTCCCCCGCTGCCACCACCTCGGGGGTCCCTGTCACTGGCATTCCGGGGAGGACACCCCCTCCATCGGGCTCTGCCCCTGGCTGGGTGTGACTGACGGGTCCACAGGGCCCATGTGTGTGTCCCCAGAGCTGTGTGTGTCCCTAGGGCTGTGTGTGTCCCAGAGCTGTGTGTGTTCCTGTGGCTGTGTGTGTCCCATGGCTGTGTGTGTCCCATAGCTGTGTGTGTCCCCATATCTGTGTGTGTCCCATATCTGTGTGTGTCCCATAGCTGTGTGTGTCCCCATATCTGTGTGTGTCCCATATCTGTGTGTGTCCCATATCTGTGTGTGTCCCCATAGCTGTGTGTGTCCCATAGCTGTGTGTGTCCCCATAGCTGTGTGTGTCCCTAGGGCTGTGTGTGTCCCTAGGGCTGTGTGTGTCCCCATGGCTGTGTTTGTCCCCAGGGCCATGTGTGTCCCCAGGGCCCCGGGGCTGTCAGGGGACAGCCCTGCTGTGAACTGCCCGGGGGTTTGCACATCCCCCAGCCCCATTTGCAGCTGGCACAGGTGAGGACACTGGGATGGCCACCGAGCATCCACAGGCCCCTGCCGGGCAGGGCCACGTCCCTGTGGAGCCTCCGTGGGACGGAGGGGACGCAGCGGCACTGGGGGAGGCCCTGGGGGGTCAGGCCTGCAATCCTCACTTGGGACCCGCAGGAGGGACCCAGCCCCAGCCTGAGAGCCTCCGGGCAGCTCCTTGGGAAGGTCACCCGGGAATTCTGGGTGCAACCCCCATGTTCTGTGCAGAGTGTTGAAAAATGCAGAAGTGCTCCGTGGCAGCGCTGCCGCGGCACTTCGGCCGTGACAAAACCCCTCCGGCCACCTTCCCCGGCCACCTCTCATGGTCACCTCCCACGGCCACCTCCCACGGTGCTGCTCACCCTTGTCACACCCACCACAATCATCCCTAATCCTTTCCTCTGCAGGCTGCTGCTGGGACCTCTGGGGATCGCACCCCAGCCCTGAGCACTCTCGCAGGGCTCAGGAGAGAGACTGTTCCCCAAATTGTCACGTTCAGATGAGCTGGTTGTGCAGAAATCCCACCCAGGTGAGGAGCAGGTCCTTCTGCTCCGTATTCCCTGAGCAGTGGGGTATCATCCCACACGGGCACAGGGGATCCTCGGGGAACGGTTTGGGGAGTTCGATCCTGCCCGGGGGGCTTGGAAAACGGCCTTAAAATCGACAAAGAAATGAGCTGGGGTGATGAGAGTGCCCTGGGAATCGTGTGGAGGAGGAGGAAACGCGGCATCCCCGGCCCCAGGTGGGGTCCCCCGGCGGCTTCAGCCCAAGATAGAATCCGCCCACGGGCAGGAAACCCTCAGTGCGTGTTCACGGGGCGGGGGAATCTCCTCTGAATGGAAAGAAAAGACGCCCTCGCCCCCAGAAACCATCTCAGCCCCTCCCCCGAGGCCAGGGGATCTCCAGGGGTGCCCCGGGGAGCCCGGTGGGACCCTGTTCCCCCACCAGGGCGTGGGGTGAGGAGTGGCTGAGGCAGCTCGCGGTGGGAGAAACTTAAAAAGGGATGTGAGAACCTGCTGAGGGAGCCTGGTCTGGGCAGGGCACAGGCAGGAGGCTCTGGAAAACGGGATGGGGACGGGGGGGAAGGAGAGGAGGGAAGGAGGGAGAAGGAAAGTGAGAGATGGAGGAAAGGAGACAAGCTGTCATTGGAGTTAGACACGGAGCAGGGGACAGGGACAGGAGCCTTGCCCACAGAGGCTGTCCAAGGTGCCACATGGGGCACCCAGCACCTTCACAGGTGAAAACAGCAGGGCCTGAGGGCAGCTGAGGGTAAATACTGCCCGTGGAGAAGGAAGGGGACAGCACCCAGGACTGCCAGGAAAAGTCCCAAAGCAGGGGTGGGTGCCCCACAGTGAGGAAGGAACAGGAGGAGGTGGAAAGGTTTGGCCTGGCTGAGTTGGAGTTTTGGATGTCACTGGGATGGGAATGTGCCATTCTTGGGGCACTTTTCCTGATTGTTCAAGCTCGGTGAATCCGTCCTTCCCCTGGGAGAGGATCGGGAATTTTCAGTCTGCAAACGTGCCCTGGAGTGGAGCTGATCCGAGTGCTGGGACACCGGGACCACGGCGGCCTTCGTGCCTTTGCTTCAGGGGGAAGGAGAGGACACCGTGGTGCCTCTTTGGGACCCAACAGGGGATTTCCCTTCCCTCCCCAGATTTCTCCCCTTAGTGGGTTTTGTGATCTGATGTCAAGTTTCAGCTTCATTTGAGGAGTAATAGAAACCACACAGTGAGGTGGGTCCCTGCTCCAGGCTCTGTCCCCATCCATGGCAGAGGCTCCCAGATCCTGGTGACAGCTCTGCTGGGCTCAGCCAGGAAAGAGGAGCCAAATTTTCCATCTCAGCCCCATTTTCCATCCTCCTCTCTTGTGGTCTCAGCCCACAGGTGTGGTTTGGGCACCGCTTGCCCCGTCTGCCTTGCCCCTGCTGGATCCAGTCCTGCTGGCACTGGGAACATCCACTTTGTCCTGTTCCACACTGCACCACGTCCTTATCCCACTGCGTGTGACTGGCATGGATGGAATTCTGGAATATCCTGAGCTGGAAGGGACCCTCAGGGATCCTCAGCCCAGGCCCTGGCCCTGCCCAGACACCCCAACAATCCCACCCTGGGCATCCCTGAGAGCGCTGTCCAAACGCTCCTGGAGCTCTGGCAGCCTCGGGGCCGGGACCATTCCCTGGGGAGCCTGGGCAGTGCCCAGCAGCCTCGGGGGGGAAGAACCTCAGTGCTGAAAACTCCCCTGGCGTGACCCCCGAGTGACCTAAATTCACGGCTCCTCTCCTCAGAGCTGGCTGTGCCTCTCCTGGGGACACAACCCCACATTGCCTCATCCCAGAGGGTGCTGGGGGCTGTGGCTACAGGACAGCCCCAAACCCAGCCCTCTCTCCCAGGAAGGGCCGGCACAGAGATGCTGTGGATGTTCCAGCTCTCGCCCATCCTCACCACAGCTGCAGATGCGTCCCTGCCCTGTCCTCCCACCACGGCACCGCTCCTCTCTCACTTCCCCAGGCTGAGATCTTGCACGGGGGGAACCAACTTCACCAATCCTGGTAAAAGCAGAGGCCTGCACCCCCCGGGAGCTCCCGTCACTGGGAGAGGAAGGAGCAGCAGGAGCTCCTGGCAGGGCTGAGCTGCCGTGGCCAGGGGGAGCGGAGCAGCCTCCCCGAGCTGTGCCCTGTCCCCAGGGCAGGCAATGAGGCTCCTGCCGGGGCAGTGGCACAGGGCAGTGGGGCAGCAGCCTGGCCCCGGCTGTCTGTTCCGTGGCTGAAGCTGTCAGATCCCCTCCCTGGCATTTTGCAGGGTGCTGCCCCTCCCCTACGTTCAGGGTTTTGGGGACGAGGGGGGCACAGAGGGGACATGGGATGAAATCCAAAGGTGGGTTAAGGGACACTGAAGGAGGAAGAGAAGGAGGCTGAAGAGACGCTCAGCCCCGGGCATGTGAAAGGACACAGCGGCACAACCCCTCTGCCCCCAGCTGCGGCCAGGAGTTTGTCAGTGGGGGGGTCAGGAGGGGACATGGGCACCCCAGGGCTGGGCTTTGGGCTGTGCCCGAGGGTCAGGGGATGTTTGGGATAGAGGAGGGTGCTGTGGCCCTGGCCACGGGCTGGTGGGTTCCCAGCAGCCCTGCCAGAGGCTGGGGACACCCCATGGCCCCGTTGCACCGTGTCCCCACGGGGCCCTGGCGCCCCACGGGGCCCTGGCACCCCCCCGGCTGGCAGTGGGGAGCCCCGGGCTGCAGGGAGGGGGCTGGGGGAGGCGCAGGAAGCAGATTAACGGCAGCCACTCGTGAAATGTAGGGCAGCCCCATCTGTCAGGCGGCTCCCGTTCGGATCCGGCTGCGATGCCTCCCCCACCCCCTGCAGCCCCTCCGCACCCTGCTCCCTGCAAACCCACATCCGGGGGGGCTGTGGGAGCACCCTCCGAGGGGGAGAGGAGGCCTTGGGCTGTCAAAGGGGCTTTTACCTTTGTGAAAGCCTGGATGTGCCTTTCGTTCCCACAGGCAGCCCCTGGCCTTGGGCGCCCCGCTCGCCTCCAGCCCAGGTTTTTCACGCCCAGGAGTTTTCTCCTCTTCGGAGGTCTCCCAAAAGCTGCAGCTCAAGGATTCAGGGGGTTTCACGAGAGTTTTATTTAAAATCAGGAGCTTAAGGAAGGAAAAAGTACATTTGGCGATGGGAGAGGAAGGGGCAAGAAGGTGACTTTGGCTGCCCACGCGTGTGGCCGAGACCCAGCACTGCCATTCCTGGACCGGCCTTTGGAGCTGCTTCCAAAGCTTTCCATGCCTGGCAGCACTGGAGAGTGCCCAGGAGCTGCTGGGGACAGATCTGCCAGCCCTGCCAGCCCCAGGAGGTGCCAGGGGTGCCACTGGCTGGAGCACGGAGGAACTGGGCCAGGCTGGGAGCTGCCCTGACAGCCCAGCCCCGCCCCAGCCCCAGGGAAAGCCCTCGACCCCTCACTGAAACTGTGAAATACAAAAATCCCGCCTGCCCCAGGAGCTGCCCCTCTCCCACAGAGCACCTTGCTCACATTTTGAGCAAAACCAGGCAAAAAGCAGCTTGGAACCTTCTGGCCCTGCCGTCAGCTCTGCTCAACACTTGGCACTGTGGGAAAAGGTGCCCGTTTATCACACCAGGAGATGAGTGAAGGGACAAAAGTCTGCCTAAAATGAAAATAAACACCTGGATGTTGCCCAGAGATACACAGAGTGCTCAGAGAAGCTGTGGCTGCCCCGGATCCATGGAAGTGTTGGAGAGGTTGGATGGGGCTTGGAGCAGCCTGGGACAGTGGAAGGTGTCCCTGCCCATGGCAGGGGTGGCACTGGATGGGCTTTGAGGTCCCTTCCAGCCCAAACCAGTCTGGGGTTGTGTGTAACCTGGGGCTGCCGGGACACGTTCACCTGCTGGGGTTTGCAGTGACCTCAGTTTACCTTGGCAGCCTCAGACACCTTATCTTATCTTATCTTATCTCTGCATCGAGCTGTGCTGCAGCGAGGCGAGTGCCAAGAGCCTCGGCTTCCCCTGCTGCTGCCTGCCAGGGCAGCCACAGCACCCCTGGGACACCCAAATCACCCCTGTGGGACACCCAAATCACTCTTGTGGGGCACCCACAGCACCCCTGCCAGGACACCCACAGCACCCCTGTGGGGCACCCCCATCACTCAGGCACAGCCCCACGAGCTCATCACAGGAGTGGGACACACGTGGGGGGGAGCATCTGCTCCATACAGGGCAACAGAGAGCTCTCCCAGCACTCAAATCTCTCCTCCGGCCCCCAGCACCCCAGGAAGGAGAGGCTGAGCTGCCTGGCACCATCCCTGCCTCTGTTTCCCCGCATTTCTCTGGTTTCTGGCCGTGCTGGGGCTCTGCAGCTGCCCAGGCCCTGTAGGTGCCGTGCTGTGGGGCAGCCAGGGTGGGCTGTGGGGCAGAGCCGGGTGTTCATCCCCGATCCTGCCCCCACACACGCTTCCAGAATAAAGCCCTGGTGCAAAAGGCTTCAGCTGCCCCAACCTGCTCCTCGGCAGGATGTCACTGCCGTCCAGACCTTGCTGTTTTCCTTGCCTGGTAGTTTATAAACCCAAATATTGGCATGGTTTTCCCCAGAACAGTGGAAGGAGACAGGGATGGGGTGCTCAGGAAAGGAATCTGTGAGCCCTCCACCCCACGATGTGCCCCCCACAAGGAGGGTGGGGGGTCACTGCACTGGTTAATTGCCATTTTCCCGGGTGCAGCTGGAGCTGGGCAGGGGGACCTGCACCCCCAGCCCTGCCTCCACTGCCTCTGCGGTTCCAGGGCCCCCCGGGGCAGGGTGACAGCGACATGCAGAAGGCAGGATGTCACCTCAAACCTCAAGAAGAGCTGCTGCCGAGGGGGAGGGCGGCTGGGATGCTGGAGGGGGTTTCGAGGCACCCAATGTAAACACGGGCGCTCCTCTCCCAGCCAGCTCCTTCCACAGCCCCCCCGTCGTGCTGAACATCTCTCGTGTCCCCATGGGGACAGGGAACGGCCGGCAGGGTGGGGACACGACCCTTCGCAGGGCTGTGTTGGGTCCATGACTGGAGAAAATGCCCTGAGGCCCTCAGGGGTCCTTCTGGGGTGGTGTCATGAGGGTGTCCCCCTCTCTCGGGTCTGCACAGCACCCCGACCCCTCGAATCCACCGGGAGATGGATTTGGCAGCTTTGGGACAATGGGTGGGGACCCTGCAGCCCCCTAAGCTCATGGGGGAGGGGGTCTGTCCTCAGGCCTGGGAGGTAAATGGGGCAGGTCTGCCCTCAGCCCTCGCTGTCTCTGGGCTCCTCAAGGGCTGGTTTGAAACCAATTTATTGCCCATCACCTCCACAAATCCCTTCTGCTCAGCCGTAATCCACGAGTCCCTCCCCAGCCCATCAGGAACCCTGAAAGCTGGACCCAGGACCCTCAACCACATCAGGGTCTGCGACCCCCCGGGTGTGGGGCTGGGACACAGCAGGGAGGGGGCCATGAGCCGTTCCTAAATTCCTAAAACACCCCCAGAGCCCTGCTGGCACCCCCTGACCCTAATGGGGCTCAGGAGGGTGCTGGGGAGGGGACAGCCGGGGGTGGTCCAGTGCCCACTGTGGTCCCACAGCTCCGATGCTCCTCGGTGGAGGTGTCACCCACCTGTGCAGGTGCCCCCGGAGCACCCAGAGCACCCTCCTGCCCAGGGATGGAGCATCCCGGCTTTGAGCTTCCCTTGGGAAGAGGCAGCGATTTCCCCCTGCTCCACACCGAGAGGAGAGCACGGGGAGGAGGAATCGGGGTATCCCCCATCCCGCCCCCCGTGCCCCGGCTCCAGCGGGAGGGGAAGGTTTGCGGCTCCGCAGGTGCACGGTGGGGCTGGGTGGAGGGAGAGGGGGGAGCACGGCGGGTGTGGGGCACGGGGCCCAAGGGGCTGTGTCTGCTGGCTCAGCCACCCCGGGCAGGGGCACCCGGCTGTGCATGAGGATGGTCCTGCTGGGGACAGCTCCGCCTGCCCCGCGGCCCCTGCCCCCCGAATCCCGCGCAGGGCAGGGAGGGCCGATCCCCCTGAGTGAGCCGAGGGGATGCCCGGGGATGGGTATGAGCTCAGCTCCGGCTCCCTGGATCCTCAGAGAGCCAGCGAGGCTCCAGCCTCCGGCCGCAGCTGCCCGGCCACCCTCGCCACCACAGCATGGGGCAGGGGGACCACGGGAGGGGGTCCCGAGCCTGCGAGCAACAACTCCTGCGGCTTTGAAAGCAAAAAAAGAGCTCTGCATCCCCAGGAGCAGCTGCTCCTGTTTGCCCGTCTCCTTCCCTGCTTTTATTCCCTTTTTTCTTTAATCGTCTCCCCTCGCCTCGACCGCACCGACGCTAAGATGGAGCCGCTTCCCTCCCACCCACCGCAGCTCCCTGCGCCTCCCCCAGCCCGCTCCTCACCTCGGGGGTGACAATGACAGCTGCAAGGGTGGCGGGTGTCCCTTCCCCCTCTCCCGCACCCTTTCCCGTCCCCCTCCTGTCCCCAGCCCCCCGCCGGTGCCGAGCCCCCCGAGCCGGGCGGCCCCGCAGCCTTTTGCCGTGACATTTGAAAAATGCCAGGCTGAGCCGGAGCCGGCAGCTGCAGGGTGGCACGCGGCCAACTATTTCGTTTTGGGTGGGTTTCGGTTTGTTTTCCGTGGCGGACGCCGCTGGCGGGAATGAAAGGGGAAGGCTGAGCCGCAGCCCTCGCCCGCCAGGTCTGGAGGCTGCCCGGGGGCACCCACGGGTGGCTCAGGGGACGGGGCTGACCCCGCACACGGACACTGACCCCATGGCCAAAGGCTGGTGGCTCTGGGGCTGGGGCATCACCTGCGTGGCTCAGAGGTCTGGCCGGCAGCACCCCAGACCCTGGGGATACCCATGGGTGGTCCCCCCAGCTTGGAGCTGCCACCTTCCTGGTGTCCAAGTGTCCCTGTGTCCCCAGTGCCAGCCTTGGCCGGGTCCTGGCCCCCAGTGCACTCATGGGGCGGGAAGAGAGGAATGGACCAGGTGATGATCCAGCTCTCACGGGAGCAGGACCAGAGGATCCTGGTGAGTTCAGTCCCTGGCTCCTTGCAGAGACGTGTCACTGGCCAGCCCAGGGTGTCACTGGCCAGCCCAGGGTGTCACTGGGAGAGCTCCACCACACTGGGACCCCGCGGGGAAGAGTCACCTCCTGGCTTGGGTGTCCCCAGTCCCTCTGTGGCGCCCGGGGAACCGGCATGGCCCTGGCACAGGTCTCGTTGGGGGTTTGCCGGGGGCTGTGGCACGGAGGGAAGGGAAGGAAGGAGTTGTTTTTCCCCTGCCCTGTTGCAGGTACCCAAGTCCCCGGCTGCTGCTGTGCCTCGGCAGTGCCAGTCGGGATGGCACAAGGGATGGACCCCTCCTCAGTGCCCTGTGCCCTCCTCGGCTGGGGCAGGGGACAGCAGCCGGCAGCAAGGACACCACTTCGATACTCATATTTTTTATTCATGTAAGCACCATAAATCTGCCTGGCTGCTCTTTCCCTGACAATAGAATTCATTATGATGGAAATATCCTCCGGAGGACTGCAGCTTAATTACCTCCTCATTTGCATTTTTGCATATTAATGACTGCAGAGGTGCTAATTTTGCTGCATTATTTTAAAGGCAAAGCAGCCCCGCTCCTCCGTTGTCTCTCCTGCCATTTTCTGTTCCCTCACTTTTCTCCCCGTCAGGGCCGGAGGCGGCTCAGCCCGGGCTGGGCGGGTGCCCCCGGTGCGATGGCCCCGCTCTGTCCCAGTGCCGCCCTCGGGAATCCCAGCCCTTCCTCACGGCTCCTCCGTCACCCCTTTGAGCCACACAGCCCCGTGGGTGGGGTGTCCCTGGGGTGGGATGCCAGGTGCCCGTACCGGGTGTCCCCAGGATGTCCCCGGCTCCTTGGCGAGCGTTGGGGGCGGCGTGGCCGCCTGCGTCCCCCGCGCTCCCGCCCATTGTTCTGGTGGCGGTTTTTGGGCAGCGGTGTCACCGCCTGTTACTTCCACTCCACGGCTCCAACCGCAGCGCTCCGGGCAGAGCGGGAGGAGTTTGCCTCGCTCGGTCCCCGGCCCCGCGCATCCCTGATCCCGCTGACACCGGGCGGGATGTCGCTTCCCGAAATATCTGCTGGGAACGGGGAGGCTCCGGGGGATGGGGGATGCTGAGCCCTCTCCTGCCTCTCCACGGGGTGCTGTGTCCCTGCTCCAGCTGCCCCTCTGTCACTGTCCCGGGCTGTGTTCAGGGGCCCATCCCGGCTGCCGGGATCCGGCTGAACCCCAGCGGGTCCCCAGATGTGCCCTGACCCCAGCCCGCGGCGGGGGTTGGGCTCCGCTCCCTTCCCACGGCTCACCCACCACCCAGAGGGGCAGAAGCAGAACCGGGAGTTTCCCGTCCCCGGCCGAAGCCCGAGGTGTGGCCGCGTGTCCCGACCGTCGGGTGACCCAAGTGCCACCGAGCCGGGGCTGCCCAGCGTGACTCGGCCTGGCCGGTGCCACCAAGGGCTGGGGCTGTGACACCCCTGCGGAATGCTGAGCACCAGCCCGGCGTCAGGAGGGGTGGGCAGGGACGGGGCTGGGGACAGGGACAAAGACAGGGCAGGGGCTGGACATAGGGACAGGGCTGAGGACAGGGCTGCAGTCAGGAACGGGGCAGGGACGGGGCCGGGGACAGAGGAAGGGACGGAAATGGGCTCAGGGACGGGGACAACAGGGCTGGGAACAGGCTTGGAGATGGGGCTGGGGACAGGGACAGGGCTGGGGATGGGACTGGGCTGGAAACAGGGCTGGGGACGGGGCTGGGGACCGGAACAGGGATCGGGTTGGGGGCTGAAGACAGGGGCGGGTTCAGGACGCTCTGGGACAGAGCCGGGGTCGGGTACAGGGCTGGGCACACGGACAGCACCAGAATCGTGTCTGGGG